>CM068369.1:577932000-578389683 GCA_034769895.1 Magicicada septendecula | reverse complement strand
TTGTCCGACCTTCTATCCCTTCTGATATTTTCACGTACATCAAAAGTTATGTTTAAAGATCGGATATTGATATTTAACGCTTATGCATACGTGTATTAATTTTTTGTTTGTTTTATATTGTACTTAATATAAACGCATTATATTAGTGAGGTTGAGACGTGATATTGTTAAATTATTAGATTGTTGTTAAACAATTACTAAATAAAAATTGTAAAAACTTTTGCCGTAGTATTCACGATTCTCAAAAGAGTTCGTTGTATCTTCTGTAACTAATTGGTTATTATGTTTTGGTTTCAGGTGAGACATACTATGACTATTCACGTGTTTTTTGAGTGAACTGCTGTGGTATGATGCATTCGTATCGCGTATCGTGAGTACTTATAAGTCCATTTACCTTACAGAATGAAAGTGTGTGTGTGTGTGTGTGTGTGGTGTGTGTGTGTGTGTGTGTGTGTGTGTGTGTGTGTGTGTGTGTGTGTGTGTGTGTGAGAGAGAGAGAGAGAGAGAGAGAGATGCGGGCGCGCGTGTGAACTTGTGGCAGCCACGTTGTAAGTCGTTATTTGGCTTTATGATTAGAATATGTAAATTTATGATCTATAATTTTCCATATTAACTACGTTGGTAGGTTATTTTCTACCTTATATTAATCCAATCTAGTTACCTTTTAATGTTTCTTGTGTTATTAATATAATTCAAACACTTTTTGCTACAGTCCGTTTCTTGATGTATAAAATATATTTAATATTTATAAATATTTATTTGTTATTAATAATATATTATTATTGTTATAATTGTTATTATTAATAATAATATTATTATTCAACTAATATATTTTTAAAATCCTGAAGCAATGCCACTCACGGCTGTATTAATAAATCCGTTGAGGCTATTTGAAATGAAACAGTGAGAAAATATATGGCCCAATAATGGAAGGAGGAGAGTGGAGATGCCTTCGAAATGCTGAAATTGATGAAATACTGCAGCGGGAAGATATAGTGCGTTTCATAATGGCAAGGGCGGATAAGCTGGATGGGACATTTGGAGAGAATCCCACAGTAGAGACTGCCCCAAGCAAGAGCTAAATGGAAACTTGGTATGAACAAGAGAAGGGACAGACCCAGAAGGCGATGGATACATAAGGTGGAGGAAGACTTAAGAAAAATGGGTGTACAAAACTGGAGGAACGGTGTAACAGAGAGAGAGAGAGAGAGGAGAGAGAGAGAGAGAGAGAGAGAGAGAGAGAGAGAGAGAGAGAGAGAAGAGAGAGAGAGAGAAGAGAGAGAGAGAGAGAGAGAGAGAGAGAGAGAGAGAGAGAGGAGAGAGAGAGGAGAAGAGAGAGAGAGAGAGAGAGAGAGAGAGATGAGAGAGAGAGAGAGAGAGAGAGAGAGAGAGAGGAGAGAGAGAGAGAGAGAGAGAGAGAGAGGAGAGAGAGAGAGAGAGGAGAGAGAGAGAGAGGAGAGAGAGAGAGAGAGAGAGAGAGAGAGAGAGAGAGAGAGAGAGAGAGAGAGAGAGAGAGAGAGGAGAGAGAGAGATGAGAGAGAGAGAGAGAGAGAGAGAGAGAGAGAGGAGAGAAGAGAGAGAGAGAGAGAGAGAGAGAGAGAGAGAGAGAGAGAGAGAGAGAGAGAGAGAGAGAGAGAGAGAGAGAGAGAGAGAGAGAGAGAGAGAGAGAGGTGAGAGAGAGGAGAGAGAGAGAGAGAGAGAGAGAGAGAGAGAGAGAGAGAGAGAGAGAGAGAGAGAGAGAAGAGAGAGAGAGAGAGAGAGAGAGGAGAGAGAGAGAGAGGAGAGAGAGAGAGAGAGAGAGAGAGAGAGAGATTGGATGGCGAGTGGTGGCGAAGCCCAAGGATCATCTGGCCTGTAGAGCTGCGCAAAAACAATATAGTTTTATTACATTATATTCTATTACAATATTATTATTTTGTTTAGTATCTTTTATAGGCCAAATAGTGTAATCGTTATATTATCGTACAGTAGGCCTACATTGTAAAATTATTGCATAATTTTGTTTTTAATGTCCGACTACGATTCGACTAATAGTAATGCAAACGGGGACAAAATTCTATTAGAAAGTCGAACTACATTACTGTGTGCTCACCGGATCAACGAAACGTTCTCCGGCGTCCTTTTTTATTTATTTATTTATTATTATTATTTTTTTTCTCCATCGGGAATTTAATGCAACGAAGAAGCTTACAGATGTGTGCGTGCAAGCGTGTACAAATTCTCTCGGAATCGTCTTATTTCATGTCTGGTTAATTTCAGGGTTTTTCTCACTATATCCGTCTCATTCGTTCCAATGCTTACTGACCCGGGAGCCGGTATGATGGCGAAGGATAAGTGAAAGGGCATTGGGATAGGATAAGTCCTCAAAGCGGATGGTTAGGACCTCATAAGACTAGCATGAGAAATGGATAGTCTATGGAAAGGACAGCATGGACCAAATTGGAAAACCCTTCGAAAGTCTATGTCCAGCCCACCAGAATATTTTCAGAGACAGTTTTAGTCAGCAAAAGAACCAAACTTAGATTATAACAAGACCTTAATAAGAACAATTGTGACGTATGCTGCGGAGATCTGGACACTACTTAGTAGTGACATTCATAATTTAAGAGTCTTTGAAATAAGAATTCTAAGAAAAGTCTTTGGACCAGTGAAGGAAAGTAAAGAATGGCGCATACGGAAGAATAGGGAATTTGAGGAATAGGGAATAAGATGGCGAGGACATAGTGAGTTTCATTAAGTCTATGAGGATCAGTTGGTTGGGACATCGTGACGGGGCGTGGAGGACGACAGAATGGCCAAAGCAATTCTTAGAGGAACAATAGATGGACAAAAAAGGAAAGGGAGACCTAGAAGAAGGTGGCTACAGGACGTAGAAGATGACTTGAGGAGGATGGTTATCGGAGAATGGAGGCGGAGGCTGGAGGTGTTTGGAGGCGACTAAGTGGGGGAGGCCAAGGTTCATCGTGGGCTGTAGCGCCAGCAGCGAGTGGACAAGAGAGACTCGGTGACACGGACGTCTCACTGTTAACGGTTGTTTTGAAGAGGAGTTTGTGTTGGTTACGAGCGGTACAGTTGTGTGATCACCACTAGACTATATGTGGTTTTGACAACACGCACGTCCACTTCCCAGACGACTGGACTGGTTACTGCTGTAGTTATATAAACATCGACGCCATCGTCAGGCGTGTCGTACTTACTGCACTGCTGTTATAACAAACCGGCCGACACCCCCATCAAAATGAGGAGTAAACGTGTTCTGAATGACACGTTTGTATATAGCTGATCCTGTGTGTTAATTCAACTGCTCGAGTAAAGCAGTGGCTATTCCTGACCCGACTGATAGGACAAGCATCGACTCTAAGCACAATATAACCACATGTACATAAAATTCCAGAGTTAGAAAATCGTAAAAAAATATTCAGATACGCAATCGTTTCTGTAGTTGTGGCAAAAGTAATCATAAGTGTAATGAGTATGAAGACTAAAAAAAGTGGCGTTCAGCAAGCTGTGATTCTACTTCCTAGTTAAAAAAAATTATGATTTTAACAGCCATTGCTCAGGATACAGCTGAGGGAGCTAAACTCAAACAGCGACAACCAAAACAATAAATAGAGGAAAAACAGCCGCATTTTTACCGAACCGGGACACTGGTAGCGTTCCTAAGGACTTACAGCACTACTAAAGAGTGCTTGCATTTTGCGTCTCTGGTGTTGCGCGGTTTAGCGTTATACGTAGATTACCAGCAAGTCGGCGTACTTGTAGGTTAGATTGTTATAGTTTGAGCGTTTTTTAACTGTAGCCTAATGCAAAAGGACAGATATAAAATCGTAGTTATGAAATAGGTATGAAAGCATAGTTATGACACCCTAAATAAATCCTGCTAAGGTTTCTGAAATTGTGGCCAACTCATAGTTAGTGCATCGAAGCATTTTTTGAAGTGATCGCCTTGGGAAGGGGGGATCAGCCAGCTGTTAATCAGCGCACAGAACTGGATGCGAAGTGATATTAATGACTTCGATCAAATCACGTCATCAGTATCATTTTGAATGGAAGACAGGTGACAAATACGCTGCCGATTTTCAAAAATATGAGAGATGAGACGGCGTGTGAGACAGTTTTTGGGTGACAACAATAATGTTGGTTACGTAATCATTTATTTATTTCTGGCTGATTTTCTTTGGACAAGCACTGCTTGCGTTGCTTGCTCTGAGGATTCGCTTCTGCAATAAAGAAAACTACATAGAACTGCTACATTAGATTTTATTACGTCAGTCATTTTCGCAAATCTTCGGTATAGAGCGACAGACATGAATACCTAGTTAGATCTTGATCAAGAGGGAAAGGTCGACGGATAGGTAACTTCTGAAAACATACCTCTATCATTTATTTTATAGAATCAGTAAATTAGAACGTAACGTATATATATGTTTTCAGAACGTGTATCATAACATTGGTCCCGGTTGTATCTGATAATGTACCATTTCAGGCAGCTGGGTGGCGCCTTGTGTTGGAACTAAAGAGGGAAGCAGAGGCGTTAATTCCAGCACCAAAGACGTAGTCTACTACGTTAAGACGGAACGAGTCCACGACCGAATGGTAATTTTTCAAGTAGACAAATGTATACATATTGATGTGGCAGTGGAGCCGAAATGCGCGTTGGCCGCGGTCCCCGCGTTACTACGTGATCTAGGCCAGCACAGTCGCCCACCGTTACTGACCGTTACACTGTGACAAGTGTTTTCTGTATTGATGAATCATTTTGCGATGGTCCTTTCTACGTTCGACCCGTTTCGTAGAAACCGGAATCCAGTTGTTTTGTCAATCATTGCTGTATAATCCTACGCGTTGCTAACGGACGACTGTTGTATCAGTATTCGGACGTGAAACACTATACGACTTGGCGTCATGTAGTCTCAAAACGTTGCGTATATACGTATTACTAGTTTATTATTAACATCGTCAACATAAATCCGTAAAGACTAGATCCAGTTTTCACAGAGACATTACTTCAAAGTTTGATCTGGCAATCATGTCCTGACATGTTTCCTGCTTGGGGTGTCAGTTCCGTTTCTCCTTTATTGGTATTATCACAACTTTATTGACTGGCAACTGGTGAGGAAGGGGGGCAGGTTGTCGCGAGAGTAGTACTGACTTGCTATGAGTAAGGAGGTCTATCCTAAATTGGAGACAATTTAGGCAGGTCATCCTTGCTGAACCAGAGACGCACCAATCAATCAGCTGGTCATTGGAAGCAATGTCGTTTTATTAACTACGCTATTGTTGATACTACCAACACGCAAGGAAGGAGTCATGACTACAGCCTGTCATAAACAGCTCAGGGGAGACATCACATAAGTGTATAATTTTAATGTAACGGCCTTCATTTTTGTACGATCTTGACTCTTATAGCTCTTCCTTAGTCTCTAAAAGGCGTGTTTCTTTTGTCTTCCAACTACACGACTTACTAACTGTTAGGCTAAAAGCGATATGACAGCCTCGACCCTATAAAACTCCAATTGTTAATATGACTATGTTTCTAAAGGAGAATGTTTATTGCTCGAATGCCGTTTGATTGAACAGCACATAACATCAAGAGTAAGTGTGTTGAATGTAACTTTTAATTGTTTTTGTCAGTTGGTTACACAGAAAAAATAGTCTAGTTATCGCTAGTCGATCTTAAAAGTAAGAAGTTGAGCAAATGTTAACCAGCTGGGAGGTCGGGTAAAATTGGTGAGAACAAATTGAATATTTGTGTTAAAATTATTTTACGTTAATCCACTTCGCGTCATCATCATCTGCCCTCTGCAAACGCGTATCTAGTCTTTTTAAAGTAATATTCGCCATGAGCTGTTTATGATAGGCTATGGTCATGACTCCCATCTTGAGTGTTGGCAGTATCAACAGTAGCGTAGTATATAAAGCGACGGATGGTTCCAATGACCAGCTGATTGATTGGTATGTCTATTTTAGCAAGAATGAATTGTCTCCTATTTAGGATAGACCTCTTTAGTCATAGCAACTCAGTACTACTCTCGCGACATCTTCCCGTCCTCTATCACCAGTTGCCAGTTAATCCAGGTTTGTTAGTTAAAATAAACAATGAAAGTCCTGTACGTTTGTTGTACAACGTAATGGCTGTCCATATGATTCTTTATATAAATGAGTCATGGATAATGATAAAGAGAGACAAAAGCCGCATACAAGCAGCGGAGATGATATTTCTTAAGATCGGTCAAAGTTTCGGCAAGTACATACAAACCAGCTGGAAGAAGAAGCGTAGGGAGACCAAAGAAAAGGTGGGAATAAATCCTATGAAGCCGGAACAGGTCATCAACACCTAATCTTTGTTGGGGAAGAAGAAGGAGAAGTATGTAAGAGCAGTGTATATAAACACTGAAGTGATACCATTCTCACGTAGGCTTCCGCGGCCGGTATCCATTCTGTATTTCCCAGTATGGGGACCGCGTCGGAAACGTCTTGTAAGACAACGTTTCACCCGTATTACAATGAACATCCTCATACGATTCGTAGACAGTTCACATAGACCTGAGGATACCCATTGATAGTCTACGGGTCAAAACGTTTCCGGTGCCGATCATACTTAAAACAGACTTCAAATACAAAACTATACTGTAGTGGTGTACTTTAGGTTTACCTTCGTACACTAAGTGGGGTTTTGGAAACCTGACGGGGCCATCGTATCAGACTACTTGGCTACTACGTTAATAACCTTCGAAAGGGTCGCCCATTCTTTATTTTCATTGCACCTAAGCAAGTCGTCTATTCATACATATTTAAGGAAATCCCCAACCAACGTGGTCCCGTCTATTCCTTAAAGGCCATTTTATTTAGACGGTGTACAGTGTTCTGTCATTATCGTGTTTTTTTGAAGCGTAGAGCATTAAAACTACAGTGTGTAATCCAGTGTCATTGCGTTTTGTTACATCAACCAGTGCGTTATGAAAATATCAACTAACTGTGTAAAGTGTGGAGTGCACATGCATATTAATTAGGGGCAAAATGGAAACTTGATTTACAGATTTACAGATGTGGGGCAAAAAACTGTCGAGTGAAAAAACATGGACGGGAGAGTACTGTCTTTGGACTTCACGCGTTCTTCCCGTCACCTTGTCCGTTTTAATTGCATGGATTTTGAATTATCCTTTTTCTGTTTGTGAGAGAGATTGGTTTGTCACAACCAACGCCAAGAAAATCAATACATTCTATCAGAGAAATTCTTGTTCTGTGGCTGATTGAAAATTCTTGTAAAATTGGGGGGATAGGGCAGACTGTCGAAGTTGATGAAAGTGCATTCGGTAAACGGAATACAATCGCGGACGACTAAGTACGATTCGTTGAGTGTCGGTGCAACCCAAAAATAATCAGTATCTTTCCATATTATCTTAAGCGGCTAGAGATACATTCTACAGAAGCGGTTAAGAAAAATATATGGTAAGTACTTAAAGACATAAGTTTTATTTTGATTTTGTTAGGACAAACAGCAACAGAATAGTTACTGTTCAATCCGAGTACGCTCATTTTATTTTAAAATATACCTCAAACGACTTCACGGGAACATCCCAGATTTTACATGTTGCAGTCATTGTATTTTGGAACAATAAGCGACCCTTTTAAGGTCATAAATGCGGTCGTTTATGACTAAAGCAGGTAGTCTGACTAGATGGCCCCGTCAGGTTTCCATAACCCGACTAAGTGTATGCGTACGACTATCAAAGGAAGTGTTTGATAATACACGATGATGTTTCATAAACGTCTGATCAAAGGAAGTATATTTGATAAGCAAAGCTATATTTGACAAGACAACGAAAAAAATTTGAGCTGTGACTGGAAACGGACGCTGTAGGAAGAACGATGCGGGTTTTAACGGGGAAGCGAGGAGGAAGATCAACAAGTGTGCCCGTACTGAACTACAGTAGTATATCGATAGTCACTGCCGGCGCGGTGGTGGGTTTTGTCATGCAGATTGTTTCGTGACTAGCAAATGTCAAGTACATAGTTACTTATTGTACTGAACAATAACACAGTAATTAAACGGTAACAAATGTGTATTGTGTTTGTCAAGGACCCGAATGCGTGTGTATTTGTACTTATAATTGCCAGCCTCAGAACGTCGTCGTTAACTGCCGCCTTTCTTCAGTAATGGTAATGAAGTCTCTATCTGAGCGAGCAGGCGCTTCGTTTTATCTTCCCATTGACAGCTGTATTGCCTCTTCCCCGATCCGCGGAACGTTCTACAAAAGACACGCTGAAAAGACTCAACGAGAGTGGAACATTTTGAGGTTATAAAGAAGAGAGACAGGAACACTCGATTGTTGTATATATATCTTGAGGGCAAATGAACTCGCAACAACAGGCGCTTCGTTTTATCTTCCCATTGACAGCTGTATTGCCTCTTCCCCGATCCGCGGAACGTTCTACAAAAGACACGCTGAAAAGACTCAACGAGAGTGGAACATTTTGAGGTTATAAAGAAGAGAGACAGGAACACTCGATTGTTGTATATATATCTTGAGGGCAAATGAACTCGCAACAACAGGTTACGATAGAAGAAAGGAAGGATAGAAAAAGAGAAGGATGAGAGATTGAAGCTGCTGGATGGGATACAGTGTGGTGTATAATGAAGAGCCGAAATAGGATATAATAAACTTGTTGGAGTAGATACGAAAGTAGAGGCTGTGGTGTATGACATGGCAGAATGCGTCCCTGAACTGCACAACTGTTATTTATTATTTAGATACATTTCTGGGTCAGATAAAGTTTTAAAATTATCAGGAAAATTAGGAAAGTCTTGACTGCTTTCTTAAATTAAAATATAAGTTGTAAAGCACATTAAATACATCAAACAGACAGTGAACATCATTAAATGATTATCTGTCCGAACTACTGCATGTTTTGTAGTCAAATTTACATCCATAATGCCTACATGACAAATAATTTAGTTTTAGTTTATAAGTTATTTAGTTTATTTATATTCAAACACTTTTTTGCTACAGTGTATTTCTGGACACATATATAATTTATGTAATACTTATAATTTCTTTACCTCAAGATGTTTTTTCCCTTTCAACAACTAGATCCAAAAACTATAATGGCTGACGATGTGAACAATAAGTGTCCCGAAACATGTTCCAAATAAGGGAAAACATCTTAAGGTAAAGAAATTATAAGTATTAAATAAATCACACACACACACACACACACACACACACACACACACACACACAGTGATCATAGCTTAAAAATGTGAAAACGACACAAAATTTGCATCGAGATTTGGGAGATATTAATTCTATCAAATTATTAAACATACAGAGTTTGTATTTTGATTACTTGTGTTCTGATTTATTCTGTGCAAGTGTAATGGAATCAGATTCCGTTGAACCGGGACCATCTTCTGCCAGCGAATGGTACGTAGAAAATACACTAAAAAAGTATTTTGGCTCTAAAAAGAATATTTCTTACTAGACCACGCCACTGATTGTAACTTATGTGGACGGCATAATGGTCAACCACGTGCACAGCATTGTCGATTCGAAATACGGGACGGTAAAGAAAAGAAAGTATTCCGTAGTTGATGGCTGGAGAACCCTATTTATGTTCTCGATTTCCGAGGTAGAAATTTTTCTGCGTTAATTGTGTGTTGACTCGCACATATACCACCACGCATGCACAGACGGCTGGCAGTACGTATGTTTACATCGGCTGTATTAACTTAGCGATAAGATTATCAGCGGGATAAGAAGAAATGTTTGTTTTGTTGAGCCGGGTAACCCCGAATTGGCAGTAAACCAATCGCTGTGTATCTGTCGTACTGAAGTAAGATTTATCGTTTTAGTACACGTAACTGACAACTGACATTTAAGTAAGACACAGAACATAAAGTTAATTCAAGCAGACTTTGTATTATGTAGGTTACAGTGTGATCAGCTTCGTAGAGGGTGATTCAAGATTTCGTCAACATCACGAATCCATGTAACGTCCAGTTTATTGTTCTCTTATGATTTCACCGTAGAGCCCGTAATACATTTTCCGTGCCCCTACGGTTTGCTGAGAATATTAAAATTTGGGTTTCGAAGACAAATAGAAAGCCAGCCGATGCCGAACGGCTCACATAAGGCAGCCTATCCAGCCAGCCTACTGCTAAGCTACTTCGGTGGTACACATGGGAGCCATTATTATTATTATTCCTGCACCACATTCTTCTGTGGTGGAAATTTTTAATCTGTAGAGATGCGATGAGAGACAGTCGTGGCCAGTTTACAATCTAAATTTGGCGACTGCCTCCTTCGTGGGTTTTCTATAGTTTTTCTTTATCGTAACTGTTCAATCCTTGACCATGTTTTTCCTTTTGAGATGTGTCTTGCTTCTTCCAGGAAGTGAGAGTTTGTTTTCCTCGTCACCAGCCTTATTAAGGAAACTCTCGTTTATTAATTTACAAATGTTGTAATTCCTTTTATTTCTACAGTTGCTTATGAGCCTCAGTTTATCACATGTAACCCGCTTAGAAATAGGCCTACGTTAAGTGGTTATGGATTGATACCCCTCGGGGGGGGGGGGGAGATTGATCCCCGCCCTCAGTAGTTACGGTACTGTACGTAGTGATGGATATTTATATTGACAAGTCTGCAGTCATTACAAAACAGGGACTGTCTTCACAGTTTGTAATTTTACGTGACTGAAAATAGAATGAATTGAGGCTTATATTGACTGCATCCAACATACTACCGTGAGGAATTAGAGTTATACATCAGCAAACGTTAAGTCGACATTTTCACAAGGCGTAGAGATATAACAATCAGTGAAGTGCCGTCAGAACAGAAGAACATAAAATTGAAGCGATAACCTCATTCTGTTACTTGAAAAGCAAAGGGATGTTAGTACAAAGAAACAAAACAGAATATTGCTGCCTCCGAGAGCTTTCTTTCGGAAGAGCTAATTTTTGAATTTCAGAAGTCGATTTGGAGTCAAGAAACTTCTAATGTTAATCGTACAGAGTTCAGAACCTTGTGGAAAGACAGTGTGGACAATAAACAGGTCCCAGCCGAAAAGGGACTGGAAGCGTTTGAATCAAAGGAGATTGGTGTGAATTCACTATACCTATGAAAAGAAACAAAGAGGTTATAAAAACGTCAGCAATATATGGGGACAGAATTCGTAAGTAAGATGAAGGATTGATTCGTACAGTGGCTGAGACATCATTTAAGGAAGTAAATTGTCGAGAAAAACAAAGGACACAGTACGCGAAGAAGATCGCTAGTGGGTTTGAAAACTTGAAAAGTGAAGAAAGTAGGGTATAATGTCTACGTAGAGTTTTCCAGGTCGCGTCACCTCAAGAAGGCTAAGGATGAAAGAGATTTCATTTCCTGTCGCCTTCTCACCTCGAAGATAAATCGCATTTCACTGGCTGTAGCGGGCTCGAGACTGCTGGGCACTAATCGAAGTCTCTGTCGATCCATACGATGCCTAGTGTTTTCTTTAACGGCTCGTAGTTGAAGGTTTTATAGTATTCACCCGTCCCTTCCCTAGACGCCTCCTACCATTCACGGAAAAGAAAGGAAAAATCGGTATGGAGAACCATACATGACTTCCATGTTCTAATTAATTATAAAATTATTTTTATTATGTATACTCAGAACGAAACTAAATATATCAGCATGCTTTTGGTAAAAACGCTGAGAAAGATAATCAAAATATGAATTGTACATTGTTGTTAATATTTAAAAAATAAAAAATTAACTTGATTAAATTATAGTTTATTTCAACAACGAGAAAGAAAGCCAATACTGTCCAGCGTTTGTAATCTGTGAAATTCTGAAAACGAAAAATTATTTTGTTTATGTATCCGTGGTTACGATATTTTGTTTACATGGGACGATGTCAATTGTTAATATCTTATTGAAATTTTTTTAAGTTTTCAGTCGAGTAAATTGATAACATCAATACAAAATATTACCCCCTCCCCGTTTAACTACCATTGTCATTTATACATATTTCATCTACCTTACTATAGTGGATTATTATGACCTTCATTTCAGGATACTATATTTATCAAAATTAAGTACATTACTCTTGTTAAAACGGAAAACGTTGCAGGTAAACAACCCCTTTCCCTTAATCGATCTTGACCAAAGTCAATAGGTCTTGAGTCCTATATATAAAAAAAAAAACTGTATATGATTTAGCGGCAGTTATCGTTTGCCATAGAAAAAATTCTTCACACAGACACTTTTCGGTTAAATTACTTTTCTTTATGTTTTGAGGGTAGTACGATCAGAATCTGTCCGTATCTCGAACACGATTTTTTTCGCGATTACCATACTTCCATTCAGGGGTGACCATCCCCCCCCCCCAAAGGCTATGGCGCATGCCCGCCCCCAAGTTCAGTTATCCCCTCAGGCCACCTGAAAGGCGCCCGGCGGTGCATGTGCTCACACATTTGATATTTAAATGGTGGTATAAAGGTAACCAAAAAAAAGTAGAAGTGTTTTGAGTTACAAGAAAAACTATATTTTTACAATTTATTCAGAAAGTGAAAATATAAATAAAAAGAATATTGCAATTTTTACATGTCTGTAGAGATTTTTTCGTTGTTCTCACTTGATGTTGTTACTTTGATGCTTTGAACGATTGATATAATAAAAGTTGTTTTCTCCGAGAAGTTGTCAATGCAAATTTGTTTACTATTTCTTCATTTGGAATCGCTTTGAAAATGCTTTTTCAGAAGATAAAATTAAAAGATTAGAAAGCCACAAATCACCCATACTACTGCGTAGCCGATTTTTCACAATCTTCAATCTACTCATAGTTCGCTCTGCAGAACAACTTGTAACTGCCAGCGAAAGGAGGATTCTGTACATAACAGTTAGATATGGGAAAACTGAAATATGCATAATGCAACGATAAGGTCGAATGAAGCCTCTTTTAATCCACTGGTCTGTCATTCTCTCACTTTCATTATTCTTTTCTTTTTCACCTCCTTCATTTTCATCCGTTTCTTCTTCCTGATTTGACGACGCCTCATCTTCCGATTTACCTTCAGGTTTATGAAGAATGTCTGATATGTCTATTTCATGGTGAGTGACTTTGTACAGTCTGCTAAATGTTTCCATTTCTGAGGTGACAAGTTGGCTATCCAGGTTGTAATAGGAGCACAGATCTTCTACTGTTGAGGGTTTTAGGGTTTTTCCTTTTTCAAGCTTATTTGCTACTTCTAAGATTCTCTCATGAGAAAAGTACGACATTTGCCGAATCATGTCAAGTGATTTTTCTGGGAATCTGTCTTCAATTTGTAAACACAATGAATCCAAAACTGTGAGAAAAACTTCAACCTTCATTTTCTTGGATGGTTCTCTTATGGTCTCGTCAATAGCAAGCTTATCCATGAAGCGCTTTTGTTTTGTTGGTCTCTGTTTCGAGATTAGCTCCACTTCATTGTTGTGTATACTGTGATACATCATGAGCTATTTTGTCCCATTCTTCATCACTCCTTAAGCTTTGTAGCGTTTCTTTTGTCTCTGCAACAACTTTGGGAATAATTCCATAGTCTATCGTCTTGGATTGCAGGCACACTGTGACAGGAGACAATACTTTGAACAAAGTTGATGCAGAAATCACGACACGAATGCGAGAGCGAGATGTAAACAACAACAAAGCGCGTGCTAGCGTACGACGCACATCAATGTCGACGCGAATGCGAGAGCGGGATGTAAACAACAACAAAGCGCGTGCTAGCGTACGACGCACATCAATGTCGACGCGAATGCGAGAGCGAGATGTAAACAACAACAAAGCGCGTGCTAGCGTACTACGCACATCAATGTCGACGCGAATGCGAGAGCGAGATGTAAACAACAACAAAGCGCGTGCTAGCGTACGACGCACATCAATGTCGACGCGAATGCGAGAGCGAGATGTAAACAACAACAAAGCGCGTGCTAGCGTACGACGCACATCAATGTCGACGCGAATTCGAGACACCGACACAAAGCCAGTACCAGCAGAACTCGCGTCGATCTTAATAAATTTAAAAAAGAACAACTAAAGTTGCTAGTAAAGATGGCTTAAGCGCAATCGACATAAAAAATTATGATCGTCATTCGTACGAAATCGCGACGAGTCATGAGCACAGAAGAAGAAGAGGAGAGGGCTTTCCCTCTCATCTTCTTCTTTTTCTCTGCTCATGAATCCCCGCGATTTCGCCCTTGTGACGATAATAACTATTGCCATTAAACAAAGTATGTTGGATGTTTATGACGCTCTTACCTCGATTCTTCGCCTGAAATTTCCTCGCTAAGTTGATGACTTGCAGTGTCGCCAGTGTCTGTGGATTCTTAGTATTTTTTCCATGGTCCATCACCTGTCTTAATCTCAATTACTTTGTAGTTAATTTTCAAATTGTTTTTGAACTTGTAAGCATGTTTCTTCTTGCAATGGTCTATCCATTTGTCCTTTCTATGGACGGTATTACAGAGTACTTCCAAGCACTTATACTTGTATACATTTTTAGCTCTCTTCGGCATGATTAGTTAGTTTGTACAACAGCGAAACGTACTACTAACTACATCAACACTCGCTCAACATACTACACAGTACGAGACCAGACGATGAATGTTCACTTCAGCTTAAATGTTCGGTGATTAAACATGCTAAAAAACAAAATCAAAAAAGTTATTGACCGAAACCTACTTCTCCCCATGCACACATAAAATGAAAATGAAACATTGAGGTTAGGGCGCCATGAAGGGGCTACTGCTGGACATGGCGAGGACTGCATGCGCTTCAGTCAGATCAGTTGAGTTGACAGCTAATTGTCGTGCAGAACGGGGGGGGGGCTACGCCGAATCAGGCTGCCACGCAGTGCTACACTGAACCCTTGCGCCATCCACCCCCCTTCTGGGCACCACTACTTCCATTTGCTTACGGAACATGGAAGTGAAAAAGGAAAAAAGTGGTTGCAGATCGCTGTGTGGTGTAGAACCATACACATAGCCACAGTCTTCCACAATATATTCTGGAGGACTCACATTGCATTGCATTGCATTGAAGGTGCGGAGTATCTTTGCACCCGTGGCTTGACTGCAGCATCTCGATCGAGTCCAGTGGCTATACATAGTCTGGTTCTTAGTCGACTGGTTACCTAAAACTGGAGAAGGAAACCGCCAACGAGTTAACTCAGAAGGCGGGGGAGAAAGAAAACTTTTTATTTTTGTAGCACTGCCGCTGGTACCGATTCGGGCAACAGACGTTGCCCGCCCGTCTCAAGTCCAGCCAGCAGACGCCTTGAGGCGGAGAGCCTCCGTGCCGGTGATCAAGGTAACAGCAACAAGCGGCTGACTCAGCGTACTAGGAGGCGGTCAGGAAGGAAGGAAGGACAGTTTTATTAGCTAACTCCGGGGCTGTGGACTGATGTTTGAACGAGGATGGCTTTATGGCGGGTCATCAAGAAGCGCCCGAGGGCGCTTGACCCGGATAGGCGGTGGTGGTTCTGACGCGCTGATAGTTCTCAGGTATGGGAAGTTTGACGTCGAGGCTGCAGCAAAGAGAGTTACAGCCAGCGACCGGACAAAGGCAGACAAGGTAGGAACGCCGAGACCCCTTCGAATCACGTCGTTCCTCACAAACCAAGGGGGCCCCGACAAGGATCGGAGGGTTCGGGACTGGAAAGCTTCCAGCCTACACCTGTTGGTGGTTGACAAAAGAGACCACCATGCGGGAGCCGCATAGGTCAGTACTGACCTGACAAATAGCAGATAAATGGTTAATTTCGTGCGCATGGTCAGGCGGCAGCGACACGAGAGAAATGGAGATAATGTGGCTCGGACGCCGCGAGCCTTGGCGAGGGTTTCCGTCACGTGGGCGTTGAAGCAAAGGCGCCGGTCGAGCTGAACGCCTAAATACTTCACCGACTCTTTGTAGGCGATGGGCCTCCCTGGGATCGGGAGATGGACTTAGCCGTGAAACACAGCTCACATAGGTAATAACATGCACATGGCTACTGAGGTTAACTGTAGCATTAGGTAGTCATCGGGTTTGCCCGGACTATGTCACTATCGTGCAACGTGCACAGCTACTGGTGACCTGGTATATACTCAGAGAATTACGATAGCAATCAAACGTTATGTTGTCCCAGATTTATTTTTAACAGAGATGCGTCGTTGATTATCGTATTTACAGTGTCCGTACATCCGGGGCTTACTCATTCTGCGACGACACAAAGTGGAGCTAAACTGGTTGCTTTGTTGTGCAAAACAGTCAGCAAACGCAACGCATGTGACTCACGTTACCGTGTGTTTGCCGATAATTAACAGTTTTTGTGCGGATCTCGTCTCGTCAGCTGTCACAGACGTTCGGCTGATTCATGTCGTGCTTGTCTTCGCACAAAAACCGATTCGTTTCCTTTTTCGCGCTGATTTTTCTATTCATACTTTTTAAAGACGTTCCCCTTTCCGATTGTTTTGTTTATTCAACACCACTGTATTGCATGCAAGTACTGTTGCGTACGTTGTTCGTAGTTATTTTTAGAACGGATGTCACAAATGTGAACCTAGTACCGTACGTACTAAATATCGGTATGGAGAACCATACATGACCTCCGTCTTCTAAGATTGACATTTAAAATCATTTACTTGAATTCGGTCAGATAATTTCTAAAAATATATCCACCACCTCAAAATATTTTCACTATTTATAGATATTTTTGTTTTTATGGGGCAGTTCTTTAATACTGTATAATGTTATTTTCGAGTCATTTTGTCTATACAAATTACACGTACTTTATTCTTATAAAGAAACTGAACTACGCAGATAATCATCCCTCCTCATCAACCGATATTTACACTTTCCTAGAGTAATAGCTTTATCATAGAGTAATTGCTAAGGTATCTTTTTCTTCAGAATTAAATACTCGTACTTTACTTGATACGAGCAAAGTAATTTTCAAAAAATCACACCCACCCCCTTTAACTACCCTCTCCATTTGTTGATATCTCATTTACCATTTTACAGTGGATTAATGTGACTTTATTTTCGGGACACTTATTTATCAAAATTAAGTACTTTACTCTTTGTAAAACACAAAACAATAGAGGTAAACTACCCCTATCCCTTAACCGAACAACCCAATTTTTTATATTTACACTTTTATTGAGTAGCAGTTTCATTTTATGTAATTACCGCATTCCATTGCATTGTGGATGCGGGGTGTCTTTGCACCCGTGGCTTGATTGCAGCATCTGGAGCGTGTCCAATGGCTGCCAGGAGTGAAACATAGTGCTGGTACAATTCAACAGGTAGCCTAATACTGGAAAAGGAAACCGCCAACCAGTTAACTGAGAAGGCGGGGGAGTAAAAACTTTTTGATTGTAAGCACTGCCGCTGGTACCGATTCGAGCAACAGATGTTGCCCGTCTCAAGTCCAGACAGCAGACGCCCTGAGGCGTCGGTCGCTCCCCGCGAGGTCGATCGATGACAGCGACAAGCAGCCGACTCAGCGTGCTAGGAGGTGGTCAGGAAGGAGAGAAGGACAGTTTCATTGACAAACTTGTAATTATCAAGGTATCTTATACTTCAAAATGAAGTAGTTTATTCGACATCAGAAAGGTAATTTTCAAAACAATTACCCCCCCCCCTTTCAACTACCATTGTCATTTATAGAAAATTGTCCACTCCCCCTTTAATTACATTTTCCATTTATAGATATTTCATCTACAGTGGATTATTATGACCTTCTTTTCAGGATACTTTATTTATCAAAATGTATTACTTTACTCTTGTCGAAACGTAAAACGTTGCAGGTAAACTACCCCTTCCCCTTAACCGATCTTCACTAAAAGTCAATAGACCTCGAGCCGTCTACAACTGGGGCACATATGCAAAAAAAGTATTTGATTCTGTATGAATTTGCGGCAGTTATCGTTCGCCATAGAAAAAATTCTACACGCAGACACTTTCCAGAAAGTTACTTTGCTACGTGTTTTGAGGGTAGTACAATCAGAATGAGCCCTTATCTTGAGCACGATTTTTTCGCCATCACCGTTCCATTTCCTTACGGAACATGGAAGTAAAGAGTAATGCCGCCACATTATCAGTTTGCGGTTTTCCAATTAGTAGACTTCTTTTGCTATTAAATTTTTTCGACTTAAACCGTATTTTCTTAAATACTTTTCGTGATTTAAGTGTTACGCCATGGAAAATACGGTATATTTTTTCTTCCATCACGGGACTGTTTTGTCTCGGTACTGTGGTTAACTGACCCGGAAACAAATCAATTACATTCAAACACACTTGATGCCGGCCGCGAAAGCCGTAGATATAGAATACTTTTCCTTCTTCTTCTTCTCCTCCTCCTCCGTTAGATTATACAGAAGAGGGATACGTTAGTTTATGGGATAGTTAAATGGCGGCTATCTTAGACAAGAGTGGTACAATAGTCGACTATTGCGCAGCCGGAAGAGACACTATCTTTGAAACCAGGATAATACAAAGAGAATATATTTTCCCAGCTCTCGCAGTGTAAAGTAAATGGAATTCGTGTGTAAGAAAAATCGGTATGTAGAACCATACATGACTTCCACGTTATAATTTAATATTTAAAATAATTTATTTAAATTCGGTTCGATAATTTCTAAAAAACATCCCCCACCTTGTAAATCGAGTTTTGTGCCTGATAAATTTAATGAAATATTTCCGTAGAAAGTACTTCTTTGTTACCTACAACGTAGTACACATATAAATAAAAATATTATCTCATCCCCCTTCAACTATCATTTTCATTTCTAGAAAATTACCCCCCCCCCACTACGCTTTTCATTTATAGATATTTCGTCTACCTTTCTACAGTGGATTATTATGACCTTCTTTTCAGGATACTTTATTTATCAAAATTAAATACTTTACTCTTGTTAAAACGTAAAACGTTGCAGGTAAACCACCCTTTCTCTTTAACCGATCTTCACCAAAATCAATAGGCCTCGATTCCTCTATAACTCGGGCACATTTGCAAAACGTATTTGATTCTGTTTGAATTTGCGGCAGTAATCGTTCGCCATAGAAAAATTCTACACATAGACACACAAACACTTTTCGGAAAATTACTTTTCTTCATGTTTTGAGGGTAGTACAATCAGAATCAACCCTTATCTCGAACACGATTTTTTCGCGATCACCGTACTTCCATTTCCTTACGGAACATGGAAGTAAAAACAGTTTTCCCTGTCCCTATAGGTTGTTCGGTGTGTCGTTTGGACAACGTTATTGCTACTTTGCATAACAGATGTGACATTCCGCGCGCGCGTGTGTTAGACAGCCCTCGGCATAATACGTAAGTCCAGGGAACAGATGTACTGATACTCCAATGGTACGTCGATATCATAATCAGCATTTACTGCTAACATCTGTACGCCGTTAGTATCATCGTGTACACGTTAACATCTTACACAAACCAAAACGGATAACGGAGACGTTTCAACTGGGTGTCGATTGTTCGGAATGCCTGTGGTCCGTGTAGACTATCCTCCTCCAAAGGAAGGTAGTAATTATGTACGGAGAGGACATTCTCTCGTGAACAAAACAGAAACGGACTTAGCTGCTACATCTGATAAGACATACACATTTAAATACAAGTATCACGCCGTCGCCCAGCGAGGATCTCAGGCAAGTGGCGTTACTGATCGGTGGGAAGTACAGGGACAGGCAGTCGGCCCAACGGATTAAAGCTTTCCGGCGACTCCGGGTCTTGCATCCGACGCTGATCCCACACTTTAGCTCAGTGTGATGTCTCCAGCCCTCTGAGTGGCATCATCAGACATCAGATTAGACCGTACGCATTTACGTGTAGAGATCGTGGTTTTTAATGATATAATGTCTAAGACAAGGAGGATCACAAAAGAACAGACGATACGTGAGGTGGATTAGAAGGAAGTGCAACATCGAGGTGAGGCAGCAAACAAGTACTCGAGAAAGAGAACGGAAAGACACAAAATCGTCAGGACGCCCGGCAATTTTGTTAAAGGGGCTGGCCCAACAAAGGGACCAACAGGGGTAGGAGAAAAAAGATAAGTGGCCCTTTTAAACAATCGTGTATATGGAGCCGGTGTACAGACCCGAAATGGGGATGGGGCACTTGTCCGAGGTTGATGGAGGCCGAGTCAGGGGAACTCTGGATTTAGTGGTCGGGGATCCCCGTGGGCCGACTACGCCCTATGTGCGCCCCGGCCGGCATAGGGAAGGGGTGAATCTGGGGACCTATTGGCCTCGACGTTATTTGTCGTTTCTGTTGTGTCCGCCTTGAACAGTGGACTTGTAGCCGGTTTGCTGTTATTAAATCCTAGATAGTTGACATTCTGCACCCGATGGAAGATTAGAACTACAGGTTTATAATCCGAGGATTTTGACGATAGCATCGTTAGGCGCGTCACCAGTGTACGGAACAGTATATCACCCCCTCATTGGAGAACCGGACATTGTATAAGCAAACGCTTTGAACATCTCCGTAATCATCTGAGTTTCTGACCACCCACCCCGCACAGTCTTGATGTAGCGTGCACCTGAGTGGTAGGCCTTCAGTCGTTACCTCCGCCATCATGACCCTGGACTCCATCTTCTGAGGAGGACTAATACCTGTTCATAGTCATCTTGCAAAGATTATGTTCAAAAGATTTTTTTTTTTTTTTGCCACTGAGATTGATACAAAAGTTTAATAATAATAAATTCCCTCGGGCATTGAATTATAATTTAGACAAGATAGAAATATTGGAAACACGAATTATTAGGAAAATATTAGGCCCACGAAAAACGTCAGAAGATTGGCAATTAAGAAGTAATGATGTAAAATATCAAAGTATAGAAAATATAACGGAAACAATGAGAAAAAGAATACTATTATTTTTTGAATATTTATATAGAATGGACGACAATAGGTTAACACAAAACCGATCTTCAAATATCTGTGGGGGCATGGGGGAAGAAGTCAACATCAAGTTGGATTAAAGAAGTCCAGAAGGATTTAGAAAAAAATAATATATACGCAGAAGAAGCAATTGAAAGAGAAGTTTTTTGGGCAAAAGTGTTAAAAATAGAAGGAGTCCAGGGTAGGAGAGAGAAAAACGCAGGTCCAAAGTGGACTGAAGACAGGAAGAAGAGATACAGTGAAAAGATGAAAGAATATTGGAGAAATTGAAAAGAACAGAGAATTGAAATTGGCATGTGGTCCTTAGATGGCCGATAAAAAAATTCCCTTTTCGACTAATTTTCGAGTGAGTGTTTGTTACGAATAATTGTGATAAGTGAAACTAGCCTTGTGACTAAAATGAAACGCACGGTCACTCTCGGCTGATTGTTAGTGCTGACGGTCCGCAAATAATTTCGAAAAACTTGCCACAACCTTATCGCGTGCAAGGCGGGCAATGTGGTTAGCAATTGATCTCCTTCGCAGTTTCACCAAACGGTAAGGCCAGATATGTGTGACTGGTGCATTAGGAATCGTTTCAGATCGCTGCGTCTATTAGAAATTGTCACAGCGGTTGATAAGTATGAAGGACATAGAGGTAGGCTATATTTTAAGCGGAAAGCGTAAAGTGACCTGATGCATGTAACCAGTAGTAGCAGCAAGACTGGAGCCTTTGTGTGTGTGTTGTTGCCGGGCTATTTTAGCAAGTCCTATGTTGCTGACGGTGAGTCATACCTTGATTTGCATGGCACTGGAATACACGTGAGAGGGCACAAAAACCTGGCAAGCGGTGTGGGGCAATTTAAACTGGCCGCGGGGTTGATACCAAACCAGTTTTCAGTCACACATTCATTCACATAGCAGTTGCTCCTCTCGCTGTTATACACACTTTCTATTGCAACAGTTCTCTCTGTCTCTCTTCCTTTCTTTCGAGTCGTAGAACTGCTTCCTTCTTGTATGATACATTTATTCTTATTGTAGATATTTATTGGGTTTCTCATTAAGAATACGTGCATGTAGCCCCGATTCATGTTGTCAGGTCGACTTCAGATTTATCTTTTCTTCTACCTTCCCTTTTTTTCAACCTCTTCTTCTTCTTCTTCTTCTTCTTCTTCTTCTTCTTCTTCTTCTTCTTCTTCTTCTTCTTCTTCTTCTTCTTCTTCTTCTTCTTCTTCTTCTTCTTCTTCATCGTACACTCGCAGTAAGCTGTTCCAGTGGAGCAGTTTTGATGTACACATAGTTATGTTTTTTGGTTTTCGTCGCCGACTTTAGTAGATAATAAGGTAGGAATACGAGATATGGTATAAAGGTGAGACACCAATGTACTGTACGCGCATCAGTTTTGCTGCCGAGACGCCTTAGGAGCGGGGGGTCTACTGGATGATAGTGCGTGCTTGTGTTGGTGGGGTATTACTGGTTCTGTAAACATTGTTCAGACGTTCAATAAACGTTTTTAGTTGTGATTTTGTGTGCGTATTAGATTGAGCGTTCGTACGTTATATCTCAGTCTAATTTATTGAATATTTTGTTAAAGTAAGTTTTCTTATGCGCTACGAGAAATACTATGTGAGAGACAAGCCAAGTCACACCGAAACTGTGTTAAACGTATTTTAAATGTGTAGTATGACAGTGATACGTTCAGTGGAATCTTGCTCGGTAGCAAAGCCGCTGCTTATACAGTATACTACCAACGTCTACTGGATGCTGTATGAACTACTCATCCTTGTCGTGCAGACAGCACCAGTCGGTTATAATTATTGTTAGAGAAGTGACGCTTATTTATTTTTTTTATTTATTTTTTATTTTTTTTTTAGTCCTGTCTTCAAAAGGTTTTTGCATACAAGTTTTCAACGGCCGAAAACTCAGTCTTCTATTGTGGTGTATTCATTGTTTATAACCTAAAGCGACCATACATATGATTTATAATAATATAGTTTTAACTACTCACATTCGATCAATTTCGGTCATAGACCATCGTCAGGACGTATACACTGAGCATTCCCGGTCACTATATCGTAAAACAGTTATATTCTGTAGTGACCGGGAGTGCACAATGTATATATGTCCTGACGATGGTCTGTGACCGAAATCGATCGAATGTGAGTGATTGAAACTTTATTATAAATTTTGTGTATGGTACCATTAGGTTATGAAAAATTAATGGACACCACAATAGAAGATTGAGATTATAGGTACCATTAGTAAGCAATAAGTGTGTGTATATTATAAGTACATCACATTATCATTAGTCGACCGATAACTGTGAACATTTCTACGATACAGAACAACTCATCATTGTAAGTTGTAGTATAACAGTTGTTTTATACCAGCCGTAAACTACACAAAAAATGTTGTGTTGTCGTTTGCCACAAATGTTCGCAAACCTAGAAATAAAATAGTGGTTCTAATATGCGATACCTATTTGGTGCTAATAAGAAATACTGTTTCACAAACGGCCTAAGAAGGGAAAAACTGCCGAATCCGAAAACGGTAGCTCTGCTTTTAGTGAAGATTTAGTCGATCTATCATTACGAGACTCCGATGGTATATCTTCTCCCAACTCACAGGATGCAGCGTGTATGTTTGGTAATGGAAAATATTTCGATGACTGTCGAGGTGAAAAGTGGATTCAGTGTTTGGTATGTGATGTGTGAACCCATACTGATTGTGCTGGTTCGGAAATACAGTTTTGTTTATGATCACTGTTAAACAAATTGAATTCGTCATTACGTAGTGATGTAAAGTGAAAAAAGTATTAATTGGAGGACCAGGAGGAAGAAGAGCAAGAGGGAGGCCAAGAAGAAGATGGGTGGACGATGTAGATGAAGATATGAGAAGACTGGAGGTCAGAAGGTGGCGAAGAGTCGCAGCACATGATAGAGACGAGTGGAGGCATCTCATCCTCCTTGCACGTTAACCTGGCACGTCATTCTGGAGGCCAGGATGATTCATGAGGTGTAGCGCCGTGGAGTAGTAATAGTAGTAGTGGTAGTGGTAGTAGTGGCAGTAGTAGTAGTAGTAGTAGTAGTAGTAGTAGTAGTAGTAGTAGTAGTAGTAGTAGTAGTAGTGGCAGTAGTAGTAGTAGTAGTCGTAGTGGTAGTAGTAATAGTAGCAGTAGTAGTAGTAGTAGTAGTAGTAGTAGTAGTGGTCGTAGTAGTGGTAGTGGTAGTAGTAGTGATGTAACTTAATTTGTGTGTGATTACTGTTAAACAAACTGAATTCGACATTATATAGCGATGTAACTTAAAGTAGTTGTAGATGATTGATTAAACGTTAAGAATTGCATGGCATTTTGTAAAACTCAAGGTCCTGTACTAAAAATGTAAAGCAAGCGTGTCGAAGATAATAAAGTGTATTATCAAAAGGGTCCTGAAAGTAGTTTTTTCTTTGTAAATCATCATATGGATGTTAACGTTCTCGGGGTATCTGACATTGCTAGAAACCTGACAATAGAAATTTAACAGTGGCTTAGAGATGGACAGTGTACAACACCTCATTGCAAGGCTAACGAAATTTTCATTTATTTCGCACATGCGCACAACAGTCTTGTAGTGTTTCATAGTGTGAACATCGCCTGCAACAAGACTGGCGAGAGCAATGAGAGCATGTGTGTGACACAGAGGGAGATAATATGGAAGTGAGACAGTGAACTGTTTTCGCGTCGTCTCCCCCTCTCTCCTCTCAAGACAACTTAGCTATACTTGGGGGTAATTCATGGTGATGTCGGTGCAGCTTACTGGTCAGGAATGACTGCTGTGCCTATTCCAAGTTTCGTTTTTGCCATTTTATGACACAGTGTAATAAAAAAAAAATTATTTCAAACATAACACTTAGTACATGAACCCTGTTCTCCAAAGAAAGAAAAAAAAATAATCCGCCATATTATCTGACTAATTATCTGTACATTTTATCGAGAATTAAAATAATAATCCCATATTTATAGCTTCTCCTCTATCTGTTTATAGCAGCTCGTTGATTCCCGAGTCTCATATTCAGTGACAGTTGTTGTGGGATACAGTTGTATACAGATACAGTAATATTTCGTCAACCGCGGAATTTTCCGTATACGCGGATCCGCAACGCTTCGTAGGCAAACGAACGTCGATCTGTGGAGAGCGTTGCTGTTCTATCAGGGAGAACATAAGTACATCTTTTGGCCTAAGCAGTGGCTCCACAGCAGTACCTTTCCTCAGCGTCCTATCATGGAGCAGAGTATAAAATTTACACGGGGTTTTAGAGTACATATTATCGCCGCACAAGTAAAATAAAAAGTATTTGTCAATAAGTGACCTGGATACCAATTCAAACATGTGAGAAGTGATTGAATTCTCATCTTCCACTGGTGCTTGTCCATCCAAAGATCTTCAATTTCTCGCTCCCTTAATATAGTCTGAATTTCCTCTATCCTGGTGATAAGTGGGTGGTCTTCCTCTTTTCCTTGTTCCTGGTAGGGTCCGTTCAATAACTCTCCTCGGCAATATTTCCTGTGCCATTCTTTTCGTGTGTCCATACCATTGTAATTTTTTGTTTGGATAAAATCAACAATTTAATTTTTCACACTCATTCTGTACTTAATGACTTAATTTCTATTTTTCTCACGTCTGGATACTCTTACCGAACGTCTCTTTTAAGTTTCTTTAATCGTGTTTGGCAAGTCAACAGATAGTTTTATCGATTCGCATGCGTCAAATAGAAATCGTTTTAATTAAAATGTTACATTTAAATTCTTTGTGTGATTAAAACTGGCAGGACGTTCCTTCAGTCCGTCAGGAAAATACGGACGAATGGGAACTCTAGCTTATAGACCTAAGTAATATTTGGCAAAAAGCAAACAGACCAGCTGGAATCACGTCACGGGAAATGGAGGCGTCTTCTGTTAGAAATTTTAAGCAGGAAATATATGAAATAGTGGAACAAAATTGGAACAATGTAAACAATCTTTCGATTTTCTGGTTACATAGCAGAACATGCTTTATCTGAACGTCAACCGATTTAAGTTTGTACTAGCATCGTATGAAAAATTCACAGAACACCGGACTGTGTTAGAAGTTGTACAAAGTATCGGGAGTTTGAATCACCTTATCTTGTGACGAAGTAACCTAAAAGTCGTTTTAGGATATACGAATGATAAAAATTTGATGAAAAAAGTTTTGTTTGCAGTGACATAGAATACGAAACGGATTGATTAGCAAACCAGTTCCGAGTGTTTTCATTAATCTCAATAATCATTTTAACGCGTTGGATCCAGTTTGTAATGAGCTCTTCTTCTTCTTCTCCACCAACCAGGTAATATCATTTCCGTTTCAGTAGTTTATTCCCAAAAAAAAGACCGTGGGCTTGTTCCGTGAAGGAATTCGGAAGGCCGTAATCAGTAAGAGAAACCTGTTTCGAAATTATACACTGGTTTTATATAAATGGTGTAGTAAATGTGAACAATAATGTTAATTTGTATAACCTTGTGAGTGCGGCTGAACTCACGTACAACGTAAGCGCCACCGTTTCCCCAAACGGTGCTTTTTTATGTTATTTAGACGGCCGTGGCTGATTTATAGAAACCGGTCGCGGTGGTGAGGAACGTCAACACTTCGAGTCGATTGTTGTTGTGCCATTAAAAAATTATTGCGGTTGATGGTGTTTTCGTGGCGTGATCAAACCTGTTGTGCGCTGCAAGGTGTCCACAGGGTTGTGGAGGGGGAGGGACTTTGTCCATTTACCTTGTGCATATATAGTATTTACGCAGTATAATATAGTGTCCCGTGTTAGCGCGTTTACTGGGACCCGTGGCGCTCTGGCTAAATGTAAACGTGCCTGTCTGTTCGTCACATTATGATAAATAATAAGGGACACCAAAGCATATTGTTACGACGGTCTACTGATCGTCGTGTGGTGCAGTGGAAAGCAAAACACAAGACACCAATTAACCCACTAATCACCAGCTTTAATTATCACCATTAAACAGTTTGTAATCAACAAGACAGTCTCTTACAACAAATCAAATAAAACTTGTTCACACACAGTAATAATGTCAACGAGTATAAAACACAATTGTCCCGCACAATTATAAAACACATAACACTTAGCCATAATACTTCGAACCGTACTGGAATATATCGCAACTCAATTTGAACTAAGCGCCGCTAAGTACTTGTATTTATATCCTTCTGAGTTTCAGAATATTCCGTAATAGGCGTCTACTAGAAAACACTAGAACGTAATTTATTGCGGCCTTGGACACAGCGCGCGCGGACCGGTATGGTCTGGAAAAGTCTCGTTGCTAACGCGTGACAAGTGTCACGTAATTGTCCATCTTAAAGTAGCAGCAGTATGTACGCACACACATTACAGCCGAGAAACGCGCAGCATGTTCCGTAATGTCTTTGGCAGAGAGAGGACCGCTACAGTATGTGCCAGGATATACTCATCATCTGTCGCCTTTGGCAGAGAGAGGACCGCACCAGTATGTGCAAGGATATACTCATCATCTGTCGCCTTTGGCAGAGAGAGGACCGCTACAGTATGTGCCAGGATATACTCATCACCTGTCGCCTTTGGCAGAGAGAGGACCGCTACAGTATGTGCCAGGATATACTCATCATCTGTCGCCTTTGGCAGAGAGAGGACCGCTACAGTATGTGCCAGGATATACTCATCATCTGTCGCCTTTGGCACAGAGAGGACCGCTACAGTATGTGCCAGGATATACTCATCATCTGTCGCCTTTGGCAGAGAGAGGACCGCTACAGTATGTGCCAGGATATACTCATCACCTGTCGCCTTTGGCAGAGAGAGGACCGCTACAGTATGTGCCAGGATATACTCATCACCTGTCGCCTTTGGCAGAGAGAGGACCGCTACAGTATGTGCCAGGATATACTCATCACCTGTCGCCTTTGGCAGAGAGAGGACCGCTACAGTATGTGCCAGGATATACTCATCACCTGTCGCCTTTGGCAGAGAGAGGACCGCTACAGTATGTGCCAGGATATACTCATCACCTGTCGCCTTTGGCAGAGAGAGGACCGCTACAGTATGTGCCAGGATATACTCATCACCTGTCGCCTTTGGCAGAGAGAGGACCGCTACAGTATGTGCCAGGATATACTCATCACCTGTCGCCTTTGGCAGAGAGAGGACCGCTACAGTATGTGCCAGGATATACTCATCACCTGTCGCCTTTGGCAGAGAGAGGACCGCTACAGTATGTGCCAGGATATACTCATCACCTGTCGCCTTTGGCAGAGAGAGGACCGCTACAGTATGTGCCAGGATATACTCATCATCTGTCGCCTTTGGCAGAGAGAGGACCGCTACAGTATGTGCCAGGATATACTCATCATCTGTCGCCTTTGGCAGAGAGAGGACCGCTACAGTATGTGCCAGGATATACTCATCACCTGTCGCCTTTGGTAGAGAGAGGACCGCTACAGTATGTGCCAGGATATACTCATCACCTGTCGCCTTTGGCAGAGAGAGGACCGCTACAGTATGTGCCAGGATATACTCATCACCTGTCGCCTTTGGCAGAGAGAGGACCGCTACAGTATGTGCCAGGATATACTCATCACCTGTCGCCTTTGGCAGAGAGAGGACCGCTACAGTATGTGCCAGGATATACTCATCACCTGTCGCCTTTGGCAGAGAGAGGACCGCTACAGTATGTGCCAGGATATACTCATCACCTGTCGCCTTTGGCAGAGAGAGGACCGCTACAGTATGTGCCAGGATATACTCATCACCTGTCGCCTTTGGCAGAGAGAGGACCGCTACAGTATGTGCCAGGATATACTCATCACCTGTCGCCTTTGGCAGAGAGAGGACCGCTACAGTATGTGCCAGGATATACTCATCACCTGTCGCCTTTGGCAGAGAGAGGACCGCTACAGTATGTGCCAGGATATACTCATCATCTGTCGCCTTTGGCAGAGAGAGGACCGCTACAGTATGTGCCAGGATATACTCATCATCTGTCGCCTTCGGCAGAGAGAGGACCGCTACAGTATGTGCCAGGATATACTCATCACCTGTCGCCTTCGGCAGAGAGAGGACCGCTACAGTATGTGCCAGGATATACTCATCACCTGTCGCCTTCGGCAGAGAGAGGACCGCTACAGTATGTGCCAGGATATACTCATCACCTGTCGCCTTCGGCAGAGAGAGGACCGCTACAGTATGTGCCAGGATATACTCATCACCTGTCGCCTTCGGCAGAGAGAGGACCGCTACAGTATGTGCCAGGATATACTCATCACCTGTCGCCTTCGGCAGAGAGAGGACCGCTACAGTATGTGCCAGGATATACTCATCATCTGTCGCCTTCGGCAGAGAGAGGACCGCTACAGTATGTGCCAGGATATACTCATCATCTGTCGCCTTTGGCAGAGAGAGGACCGCTACAGTATGTGCCAGGATATACTCATCATCTGTCGCCTTTGGCAGAGAGAGGACCGCTACAGTATGTGCCAGGATATACTCATCATCTGTCGCCTTCGGCAGAGAGAGGACCGCTACAGTATGTGCCAGGATATACTCATCACCTGTCGCCTTCGGCAGAGAGAGGACCGCTACAGTATGTGCCAGGATATACTCATCACCTGTCGCCTTCGGCAGAGAGAGGACCGCTACAGTATGTGCCAGGATATACTCATCACCTGTCGCCTTCGGCAGAGAGAGGACCGCTACAGTATGTGCCAGGATATACTCATCACCTGTCGCCTTCGGCAGAGAGAGGACCGCTACAGTATGTGCCAGGATATACTCATCACCTGTCGCCTTCGGCAGAGAGAGGACCGCTACAGTATGTGCCAGGATATACTCATCATCTGTCGCCTTCGGCAGAGAGAGGACCGCTACAGTATGTGCCAGGATATACTCATCATCTGTCGCCTTTGGCAGAGAGAGGACCGCTACAGTATGTGCCAGGATATACTCATCACCTGTCGCCTTTGGCAGAGAGAGGACCGCTACAGTATGTGCCAGGATATACTCATCATCTGTCGCCTTTGGCAGAGAGAGGACCGCTACAGTATGTGCCAGGATATACTCATCACCTGTCGCCTTTGGCAGAGAGAGGACCGCTACAGTATGTGCCAGGATATACTCATCATCTGTCGCCTTTGGCAGAGAGAGGACCGCTACAGTATGTGCCAGGATATACTCATCATCTGTCGCCTTTGGCAGAGAGAGGACCGCTACAGTATGTGCCAGGATATACTCATCATCTGTCGCCTTTGGCAGAGAGAGGACCGCTACAGTATGTGCCAGGATATACTCATCACCTGTCGCCTTTGGCAGAGAGAGGACCGCTACAGTATGTGCCAGGATATACTCATCACCTGTCGCCTTTGGCAGAGAGAGGACCGCTACAGTATGTGCCAGGATATACTCATCATCTGTCGCCTTTGGCAGAGAGAGGACCGCTACAGTATGTGCCAGGATATACTCATCACGTGTCGCCTTTGGCAGAGAGAGGACCGCTACAGTATGTGCCAGGATATACTCATCACGTGTCGCCTTTGGCAGAGAGAGGACCGCTACAGTATGTGCCAGGATATACTCATCACGTGTCGCCTTTGGCAGAGAGAGGACCGCTACAGTATGTGCCAGGATATACTCATCACCTGTCGCCTTTGGCAGAGAGAGGACCGCTACAGTATGTGCCAGGATATACTCATCACCTGTCGCCTTTGGCAGAGAGAGGACCGCTACAGTATGTGCCAGGATATACTCATCACCTGTCGCCTTTGGCAGAGAGAGGACCGCTACAGTATGTGCCAGGATATACTCATCATCTGTCGCCTTTGGCAGAGAGAGGACCGCTACAGTATGTGCCAGGATATACTCATCATCTGTCGCCTTTGGCAGAGAGAGGACCGCTACAGTATGTGCCAGGATATACTCATCATCTGTCGCCTTTGGCAGAGAGAGGACCGCTACAGTATGTGCCAGGATATACTCATCACCTGTCGCCTTTGGCAGAGAGAGGACCGCTACAGTATGTGCCAGGATATACTCATCACCTGTCGCCTTTGGCAGAGAGAGGACCGCTACAGTATGTGCCAGGATATACTCATCACCTGTCGCCTTTGGCAGAGAGAGGACCGCTACAGTATGTGCCAGGATATACTCATCACCTGTCGCCTTTGGCAGAGAGAGGACCGCTACAGTATGTGCCAGGATATACTCATCACCTGTCGCCTTTGGCAGAGAGAGGACCGCTACAGTATGTGCCAGGATATACTCATCATCTGTCGCCTTTGGCAGAGAGAGGACCGCTATGAAATTTCACTCTCTCCCAAATCTTAAAAAGCATTTTCCACTACGATGTTGAGAAAACATTATTTAATTTTTTGTCTGGCAAGTTTATTAATGTGTTTTTTAAGAACAGTTAAAAAGAGTATTTGGAAAGAAAAACTTGATTTGTTTTGGAAGAAGACATCTTCTTCGTCTTCTTCTTCTTCTCCTCTCCAATGATTAGGTTAAATAAATCTGTTCCGGCACCCATCTCATCCTCGGACGACCCACGTCTCTTATAAAACACTGGCTTTATAGTTCAGTGCCACTTTCGGCAATCCATCGTCTGTCATCCTTCGCAGGTGATCCCACCATTGTCTTCTGTAAATTGAAATAATTTCATTTATGTCCTTTACTTCGAGCTCTGCTCTGATATCTTCATTCCTTATTCTATCTTGCAATGTATAATTTAAAGTATTTCTAAGAAACTCCATTTCAGCACTCTGAATCTTGCCGCTTTCCTTTTTTGTCAAGACACACGCCTCACTTGCATAAATGAACGTAGGTATTGCAATTGTCTTATAAAATTTAATCCTTGTGCTGCGTCTTGTTTTATTTCTAAGATTTCTATGAATCGTACCACAAATTTAATTATCTAAATTTATTTATCTTCTCTCTTATATCATATTCAGATTCATAGCTTACTGCACAGCCGTGATATTTGAAACGGCTCACTTGTTCTAAAGTGCTGTTGTTTATAAATATCTTAGTCTTCACTGGATGTTTCTGAAAGAAGACATTTGAAAGTAAAATAAGACAATTTTCATATTTGTTTGCCGTGCCCAAGAATGTCCGAATCCCGAAATACTGCTCTGGATCTGACCACTGCAATGAACCCACCGTGTCCTGACTCGGAATTGGCAACTGTTAAGGACACACTTTGATGCTTGTTTTATTTTAATAATAGATACGCTTATGCAACGTGTTGTTTATATAACAAAATGCATAGGCATAAAGTTAAAACTATAAGCTATCTGCCAGTAGTGTGCTCTCACTGTAAGTTTATAATGAAATATAACTTAATTCGTAATTTATGTTCGTTATTGCAGCGCAGTGTTGATTATAAACGAACATTGATTGTGATTAACGAAACATACCCCAAAGTCTGGTTGAGGGCGCCAGCAAATCCCCTCCCTCAAATGTACAGTCACCGAACCCACGTCTCTGCAAGATTCGTATTATAAATGTACTTAATGATTCTAATGAAATTCAGTATATTGTGTAACCATATTGTGCAACACCTGTTTTAACTTATGGAAGTGACACTTGGACGATGACGAGAAATGATGAACGAAGCATACGCACAAGTGAAATGAAGTTCTTGAGGAAAACCAAAGGGTTGCGAAATTAAATACGCAATGAAGATGTAAGAACTGAGCTAAATGTATATTCTGTGGCCAGCAGAATAAGGGAAGGACAAATAAAATGAAGGCAGCATATCGAGAGAATGGAAGATATTTGCTACCTAAACATAATACGATACAGACCTCAGATAAGACGTGATATAGGTAGACCAAGAAAGAGATGGCTTCAGTGAAGTCGAAACAGGCTGTAAGCCGATAACTTGACGTGGAGAAGAAGAAGAAGAAGAAGAAGAAGAAGAAGAAGAAGAAGGTATTGTGTAATTGCTCAATTTCTCGTGTTTGTTAACAGATAATGATATGTTCTGTGCGTATGAAGCGTCAGTCGATAAAGATTTAGAACCACTGGTTTAGACCTTTGCTCAAGCTTCTGGTTGAAATAATTGTTACCTCAGATGCTTTGTTCTGACGTGTTTTACGGGGACACAACGCCTACGACCGACCGACAGAAATTGTTTTGTTATCACACCGATAAGTGGTATAACCCCCTGATGTAAACGGTTATCAGTCGTAACTGACTTGTACTTCCATGTTCCATAAGGAAATGGAAGTATGGTGATGGCGAAAAAAATCGTGTTCGAGATAAGGGCTGATTCTGATTGTAGTACCCTCAAAACATGAAGAAAAGTCATTTTACGAAATGTGTGTGTGTGTGTGTGTGTGTGTGGAATTTTTTCTATGACAAACGATAATAACTGCCGCAAATTCAAACAAAATAAAAATAATTTTGTGCATATGGGCCTGAGTTGTAGAGGACTCAAGGCCTATTGATTTTGGTGAAGATCGGTTAAGGGAAAGGGGTAGTTTATCTGCAACGTCTTATGTTTTAACAAGAGTAAAGTACTTAATTTTGATAAATAAACTATCCTGAAAAGAAAGTCATAATAATCCACTGTAGAAAGGTAGACGAAATATCCATAAATGAAAAGGGTAGTTGAAGGGAGAGGGGGTAATTTTTTATAAATGAAAATGATAGTTGATGGGGGAGGGGATAATTTTTTATATGTGTACTACGTTATCGGCAACAAAGAAGTAGTTTTTGTTAAAATTCTTTCCCGGGCTGTTTGGGCGTGATCTAATGTTTTCTGCAAAAGCAGACTTTTCGGCAGTGCCATCATTAGTGAAAATAGAGTGCACTAACGTGAGGTGGTATACGTTAGTTATCACAGTACTGTGGTTAAGGCTGAAGCAGTAAGTAGAAAGAAGTAGTTTCTATCGAAATATTTCATTTCGAATATGATTTTAAATATAAATCTTAGAACATGGAAGTCTTGTATGGTTCTCCATACCGATATTTTTGAATGTCTTGCAGCAGTGTAGTTATACGTTGTTGACACGTTTCTGCACATCATCAAACACCGACGGCTACACCGACAGCAGAATGACGACGACACGACGTGGTGGTTGTTGAATACTGTACTAATCACGGGAACGGCGCGTCAACGTTGACTCAAACGATAATCTCATCTTGCATTCTGATTGGTACACAGAGATTGTCTCAGGAAGTGAACACAATATCACATCAAAGCGCTCTGCATGTAGACGTTCTGAGCGTCGTGCGAGCTAGAGTATACTGTATGTATAGCAGTTACATACCACGCAGCTGTTCGTGTCCTAGTGTTACACTAACGGTAATCTCTCAGTCATCGGATATGAATACAACGCAGTGATCATGTTTGTTAATCGCGCGCACAAACCGCAAGATGTTATCGGAAAAAACATATAATCAACACCGACCACATGTAGACGGTGCATTGTGAAATGTAGCCCTATGTTGTAAAAGAAAAATATTCGCGTCTCTCCGTTCCAACTGTGTTTCATTTCATTCACTTCACAAAGGGCGTGTATGAATTTGTTCATATTTAATGGGCTGTGGTATTTTTACTTGGGAGTTCCGCACATTTTAAACAAACATTGTCTTCCCCGGTTTAAACATCTCTTTCCTCAATCTCCGCGTGTTATTCTGTACGAAAAAAATTTTTTTCTAACAATTTGGGATATTTCACCGACCAAAGCGATCCCGTATGCAGAAACTTATACAGTACAATCAACAAAATCTTCACACGTCAGAACAATGATGGATCGTTTTTTGACGATTACTGCTTGTTTGTCAATAGTTTGTTTTTGTTTTACGAGTTTCAGCTTTGTGCGGGCGCGTTTTTTGTATACCAAGTGTAAATGCGTTCAAGGTTAGCGCTTTGTACGCGCCAGACGGTCTTAATTAAAATTACGAAAGAAAGTTTGTTTATGCGGTTTGTTGAATGCTATTTGTGTAGAGGCAGTGGGAAAGGTGTTGCTGTCCTGTATTACACGTTCGTCTGTGAACTGTATAATGAGGCATACATTAACTTATATACAACATTAATGCATATATAAATACTTAATTAGAAGCGTGTTGATTTGGATTGTGTGAATAACACGTGATTCGTAGGGCACGTGACTTTTACGAGTGGTTCTCACAGCGTTAATCGTTTGCTCGTTGTTGTAGCCGGACTGGACGCACGGGACTAGTAAAACGTTTACAGAATAACGCTCTTTTGGTAGAGTTCCGTCTTCGTTCTTGTCGAAGAACGTATAAATAACTTGAATACCATCTTATCGGTTGTAGGGTAGAAACTGGCGATTCAGACAAAATATTGGATGACGTTGTCAGCTATTGGCCCTTGAAATGTATGCATACGTTGCTAAAACTAAACAGTTTATAAATAAGTAAACGTTATAAATTAAATTTTAATGAACATTCATTTGTGGCTCGTAGTATATATTTGTATTACAAAGTTACGACTATCGCTGCAATTCCAATGACGTCAAGTTAATAGCATATGTTGAGCAGGGGATGAAAGTCGGCTGCCTAGTTGTATAAGAAGTTTTTTAGGCCAGTAGTTTCTAGTAATTAACCGTCTGATTTGTTAGTATTGCTAGAGGATCTTTGTTAGCTTTGTAGATTTAAAACATTAACAGTTTCTCTAAGGTCACCATTTTCTTATTCTTGAGTCGATTTCTCTACGCAGAAAACGAAGGCAACACTTTAAATTGATGTATGAAATACCTATCTTTAAAGGTTAAATACTGAACTATTGTATATGAGCACAAAAGACTACTATGAATTACTGGGTGTTGGCAGAAATGCTGGTATTGATGAGACAAAAAAAAAGTATATAAATTATTTGGGCACTAAGGAAAAGAGATCTCGGTCAACTAGAGTAATCAGAAATGAAATTTCTGACATCAGTGAGAGGAGGTTGTATTAGACGAGACAAGATACGAAGTAATCTTGTCAAAGAAATGAAGTAAGTTGAAGAAGTAAATGGAATCATCATTAAGTATAGAGAAAGCTGGAAACAACACATTAGGAGAATGTGCAGTGACAGATTCCCCAGAATAGCCTTATTGTGTCACCCGAAAAAGAAGAGAAGCCTGAGAAGACCCAAAAAGAGAAGTCTGACCAGTTTGGAGCCGGAACAGACTAAACAGTCTAAGCCGTGAATAAGATACGAAATGTGATCATTAGACAGGAATTAAATTTTATCCGTCAGCACAACTGGCAAGAAATATGCAAAGAGAGGTAGAAAGAACGCGTATCGAAAATGCGAAAGGGAAAGGGGGTCAAAATCAACCCTTGACCTAGCAGCCGATGTCGAGAAGACCAATAACCAGACGTAAGCCGGAAGAAGTAGAATTGGTTTATCTTCGAGCGGTAGACGGCGACTGCGACAACGTTAAAATTTACTTCGGTTTTTTTCCAAATTTATTTTCTACTTGATTTTTGTATTCATATGATGCATTACGTGTTGTGGTCTCGTTTGGTCCCTGCTATTTCAATTCAGACCTTCGGCCTGTTAGATTCATATTTCTCTGTCTGGAGATCCTCTTCCGTCTATCGGTAAGTAAGATATACACAGAGGTGTCCCCCCCCCCCAATGCCATGGTGCAATTTCCCCCCAAGTATTCCGAAATCTCCCCAAATTTGATTTCGTAGGTAGGGGGGATCACAATAGGGGGTATGGAATAACCTCCAGTTAACGGTGGATCTTGGGGTTTTATCCAAAAATATTTGAAAAACTAAAGCATTTAAGCAATTATTAGAATAAAAAACTATTATCCTTTTTATCAATACCAAATGATTTTCTAGTATACCTAATCTATAACTAAATTATGAGAAATGAAAAAGCCTGGTCAGACCTAGCCTAACGTAATTTAGTACATTAGGCCTTATCAAGATAATCTAACTCGATTTTGTAATTGCATTCTTTTTCTTCACTGATTTGTTAGATTTACAAAAAAGGCTATAAAGTTCACAAAGAGGAAGTTTGAAGACTGTTAGGGGTGGGCCCTATTCATTGTTATTGGAGCGGAGGGGGTAAATTCCGGGGGAGGGAATTTAAATGTAAAACAAAAACTTTGAGTACCGCGGAAATTCCTCCCAAAATTATAAAAATCGCCTTCAAAAATCCCCCTCCCAAAAAAAAAAAATGCCAGTCTTGCGACTTTGCACCATTGCACCATGCTGTGGACACCCCCTGGAAATACATGTCCTTGGTTCGCTGTCACGTCACCCATCCAGCAACTGACGAGGATCACTGTCAACAACGTTGTGACCTTTCGTCATAGTTTAGTGTTTGTTATTTGCCATAACGGTAACATGTTTTGTCACGTGTTTTAATTTGTTTTCGTTACAGTAAGTTTTGAGCGCGTTCATTACGGTCAACCTTGGCATATAGAGGCGGAGACGATTGCGGTTATAAATTGTGCACTGTAAGCAGCGTGCGTTAACACTAACAAGAAAATTATAACCTTTAGAATTTAGTGTGTGAAGTTAGCGATAAGGTCGCGCGATTGCGAGACCAAATAGGGCGAAACATCACAAGGTTACACAGGACCAAAACAGGCATAGCAGCACGCACGCTAATTACGTACTTAACTGCGTTTGACTTCTGTGTGGTTTACCCTCTAATTGGCTTGTCCGTTGTGGTCAGCCAGGAGGTAATTTGGTAAGGTTTCTGTTTACGCGCGTAAGTTTTGAACGCTACTATATACTCTTTGCTTTTGTTCAGATTCATATTGTTTTTGTTTCTCTAGTAGTTAATATTACTGACAACTGATGTGAACACTCGAATTAATTGTCTAGTACGTTTATTCCGCGACGACAACATATTTTACCACCTCTCAGTGGCGTATTTAGAATTTGGCCGGGGGTGGGGGTGGGGGTCCGGTCGAGTCGGCTTCGTACAAAAGAAAAATCAAGTTAAAACCAATCAACGTTACTATATTTAAAGTGGTCTAAACACGTGTGATAACATCCTGAAATCAATCCCATTTAAGTAAACGGTAATAACACAATAAAACTAGGCTTAGCTGTTATTAAAGCACTGTTTACAAGATACTTATTGACTGAATTGGTTTTCCTCTATTTCGTATTTCAAACGTATACGCTAAAGCTGCGTAATAAATCTGTTTGAATATTTAAATATCGGTATGGAGAACCATACATGACTTCCATGATCTAATATTTATATTCCGATCCCCACCATTAATGATATTTACACTTTCGTAGAGTAATAGTTTTATAAAGGTATCTTATCCTTCAAAATTAAATACTCGTACTTTATTTGATATCACCAAAGTAATTTTCAAAAAATCACCCCTCCCCGTTCAACTACCCTCTCCATTTACAGATATCTCATTTACCATTTTACACTGGATTAATATAACTTTATTTTCGGAGCACTTACTTATCAAAATTAAGTACTTTACTCTTGTTAAAACACAAAACAATGCAGGTAAATTACCCCTCACCTTAACCGAACAACCCCATTTTTAATATTTACTCTTGTATTGAGTAATAGTTTCATTATATGTAATTACTGAGGTATCTTATCCTTGAAAATGAAATAGTTTATTCAAATTGAAGTAGTAGTTTATCAGAAAGTAATATTCAAAAACTTACCCCCTCCCCCTTCAACTACCCTTTTCATTTATAGATATTTCATCTACCTTTCTACAGTGGATTATTATGACTTTCTTTTCAGGATACTTTATTTACGAAAATAAGTTAAATTACTTAAATTTTGTTAAAACGTAAAACATTGCAGGTAAACTACTCCTTCCTTCCCCTTAACGGATCTTCACCAAAATCAATAGACCTTGATTCCTCTACAACTCGAGCACATGTGCAAAAAATTATTTGATTCTGTTTGAATTTGCGGCAGTTATTATTCGCCATAGAAAACGTTACACACGCGCGCGCGCGCGCGCGCGCGCGCACACACACACACACACACACACATTTCGGAAAATGACGTTTCTTCATGTTTTTAATATTTAAAAAAGAGTTACTACTATATTAGCGTTCACAGCTGGAAAAATAATAAAATAGTCTAAGAATTAAGAGAGTAACAAATTCGTCAACTCTTTCGACACTTTGGTGGTGGTGGGGGGGGTCACCCCCCCTGTAAATTCGCCCCTGCCACCTCTGATATTTTATTTATTTTGGCAGAACGCAGTTTCGCTTAATTTTGTTTAATGATACAGTATGGGAACATGGATTACTCGAAAGTACACGGGTCCAATGCGAAACGTTAACACTTCTAATCTTTGTGAGAACTTGACTGGCGCGCTGCCTGTTCAGAAGAGGATATTATGGTTCTACTGGGAAAATGGTTCGCAATAACATTTCATTGTCTTGAAAACCATCAAGTTTGCCTTCAAGCGATCCACTTTTCCTGTGTTTATTGTTATTGGAAAAGCCAACTTAATGTATTCTACGAAGAATACAAAATTGGTTGGTTTGGTTGGTTGGTTTTGGTTGGTTGGTTTTAAAATTGGTTGGAAAAAGTTCATATTTGTTTTTTGTGAAAGGAAGGCATAGTGGTGGCGGCGCTAGTTTTCATCGCGCCATTTCACGAATTCTTGGATCGCCGTTTCGAAATTGAATCTTGCACGTGTAGCTCCGCCCGTGAGGAGATACTGAAGACAATAATTCGTGTATTCTGATGTTGCGGATCGCAGTTGTTGCTGTAAGTTGTGTACACAAAAGTAATAAAGTCTTAGGATGAATACTTGTAGGCGTACGTCTCAGCCACATCTTAACAAGCCCCACCAATACGTTTTTCTGTTTCTTCCTTTATATAATTACATGAGCTCGCCTTTTGAGGATGTCATTTCAAAAAGCTTCCACCCAAATCCAATATAAAAACCAGAATCCAAGTCACGGATCAATTAAAAAACTTTCAAAGTAAACAAAGGCACAAAATTATACTCTTTCGACATTTCAAACGTATAGCCAAGTATTCTCATTGAGGATACTATAAACATTAGAATGGGAAATAGATGTAAGTGATATCAGTTAGAAGCTGTATAATAAAGCTGATATAGTAGCAATAATTAAAAGTCGAAGGATGACATGCATGTGGCATTTATACTGTCTAAATGGGAAGAGGAAAGAATAAACCGTTGAAATAAAAATCCAGTGGGTATATGAAAGAAGAGTTAGCCCAGAAAGAGATGGAGTGAGGAGGATTGGAGCGTTGTGGGTGTTAAGAGGAATATAAGAAGTAATGATAAGAATGAGAATTACAATTTAACGAAGTTCGTATTCAAGGGGCCGAAATGAGGCTTCTTAGGCGTGTGGCAGGTTATACTCTTCAACAGCGCTAAATAAATGTCGATGTACGGCAAGAACTGCATGTTATGAGTATACTCGATAGGATTGTCCATTACCGGCTAAAACGGTTGAAACATCTTAACCGAATGAGTGGCTGCCGCATCACCAAAAATTATTGAATTATTATAAGCCGAAATGACGGAGAGGTGTGGGACTTCCGAAGAAGTGTTGGAGTAACCAGCTCTCGTCTGTCAGCTTGGGACTGTAACAAACCGATTTTGGTTTAATCCTTGCTGAAAATGATGATGATGATGATGATGATGAGAAGGAACGGCAGGGAGTTGTGAAGGGGGCCGTGACTGTAGGAAGGACAAAACATCGGTATGGAGAACCTTACATGACTTCCATGTTCTAAGATTTATATTTAAAATCATTTACTTCAATTCGGTTCGATAATTTCTAAAAAAATATCGCCCACCCTTAAACTATTTTCACTATTTATAGATATTTCTGTTATTATGAGGTAGTCGTTTAATATAGGCCTAATGTTATTTTTGAGTCATTTTATCTATAAACATTAGGTACTTTATTCTTATAAAGAAACTGAACTACGCAGATAATCACGCATTAATTACATATTTATGTAATCATGTGGCACAAATTATTTTGTGGCCTGCTGGGCCGTGGTTGCGGATCTTCACGCGTAGATGATTTAAATAAAAATAAAAAAAATTATAATTTTATTGCCTGGCAACAACATTATTTTATTTTTAACAATTACCATTGTTTGAAAAAGTTTAATTGCATTTTTTATTTAATTTCGTCAAACCCATTAAATTAATATCAAACGTGAAAAAATTACTCCCTCCCCTTTCAATTACCCTTTTTACTTCCATATTCCTTAAGGAATGGAAGTATGGTGATGGCAAAAAAAATCGTGTTCGAGATTATTGCAGATTCTGATTCTACTACACTCAAAACATGAAAAAAAGTCGTTTTCCGAAAAGTGTCTGTGTGTGTGTCTGTGTGTCTGTGTGTCTGTCTGTCTGTAGATTTTTTTTCTATGGCAAACGATAACTGCCGCAAATTCAAACAGAATCAAATAATTTTTTGCATACAGCCCGGTTTTGCAGAGTTCTCGCGACCTATTGTTTTTGGTGAAGATCGGTTGAGGGAAAGGGGTAGTTTACCTGCAACGGTTTTTTTTTAGCAAGGGAAATTTTGTTTGTTTGGCAAACGATAACAGCCGCAAATTCAAACAGAATCAAATAATGTTTCGCATACAGCCCTGAATTGTAGAGTTCTCAAGACCTATTGTTTTTGGTGAAGATCGGTTAAGGGAAAGGGGTAGTTTACCTGTAACGTTTTATGTTTTAACAAGGGTATTTCCTATGGCAAACGATAACAGCCGCAAATTCAAACAGAATGGAAAGATTATTTGCATACAGCCCTAAATTGTAGAGTTCTCAATACCTTTTGTTTTTGGTGAAGATCGGTTAAGGGAAAGGGGTAGTTTACCTACAACGTTTTTTTAACAAGGGTATTTTCTATGGCAAACGATAACAGCCGCAAATTCAAACAGAATCAAATAATTTTCTGCATACAGCCCTGATTTGTAGAGTACTCAAGACCTATTGTTTTTGGTGAAGATCGGTTGAGGGGAAGGGGTAGTTTACCAGCAACGTTTTTTATCATGCGTATTTTCTATGGCAAACGACAACTGCCGCAAATTCAAACAGAATCAAACAATTTTTTGCATACAGCCCTGATTTGTAGAGTACTCGCGACCTATTGTTTTTGGTGAAGATCGGTTGAGGGGAAGGGGTAGTTTACCTGCAACGGTTTTTTTTATGAAGGGAAATTTTTTTTTTTTGGCAAACGATAACAGCCGCAAATTCAAACAGAATCAAATAATGTTTCGCATACAGCCCTGAATTGTAGATTTCTCAAGACCTATTGTTTTTGGTGAAGATCGGTTGAGGGAAAGGGGTAGTTTACCTGCAACGTTTTTTTAAGAAGGGTATTTTATATGGCAAACGATAACAGCCGCAAATTCAAACAGAATCAAATAATGTTTTGCATACAGTCCTGATTTGTATTACTTCCATATTCCTTAAGGAATGGAAGTATGGTGATGGCAAAAAAAATCGTGTTCGAGATTATTGCAGATTCTGATTCTACTACACTCAAAACATGAAAAAAAGTCGTTTTCCGAAAAGTGTCTGTGTGTGTGTCTGTCTGTGTGTCTGTATGTCTGTCTGTGTGTCTGTCTGTAGATTTTTTTTCTATGGCAAACGATAACTGCCGCAAATTCAAACAGAATCAAATAATTTTTTGCATACAGCCCTGATTTGTACAGTACTCAAGACCTATTGTTTTTGGTGAAGATCGGTTGAGGGAAAGGGGTAGTTTACCTGCAACGGTTTTTTTTTATCAAGGGAAATTTTTTTTTTTTGGCAAACGATAACAGCCGCAAATTCAAACAGAATCAAATAATGTTTCGCATACAGCCCTGAATTGTAGAGTTCTCAAGACCTTTTGTTTTTGGTGAAGATCGGTTAAGGGAAAGGGGTAGTTTACCTGTAACGTTTTATGTTTTAACAAGGGTATTTCCTATGGCAAACGATAACAGCCGCAAATTCAAACAGAATCAAAAGATTATTTGCATACAGCCCTAAATTGTAGAGTTCTCAAGACCTATTGTTTTTGGTGAAGCTCGGTTAAGGGAAAGGGGTAGTTTACCTACAACGTTTTTTTAACAAGTGTATTTTCTATGGCAAACGATAACAGCCGCAAGTTCAAACAGAATCAAATAATTTTCTGCATACAGCCCTGATTTGTAGAGTACTCAAGACCTATTGTTTTTGGTGAAGATCGGTTGAGGGGAAGGGGTAGTTTACCTGCAACGTTTTTTTTCTATGGCAAACGATAACTGCCGCAAATTCAAACAGAATCAAATAATGTTTTGCATACATCCCTGAATTGTAGAGATCTCAAGGACTTTCGATTTTGGTGAAGATCGGTTAAGGGAAAGGGGTAGTTTACCTGCAACCTTTTACGTTTTAACAAGAGTAAAGTACTTGAAAATTTATTTAAACTTTTTGAAACAATGGTAATTGTTTAAAATAAAATAATTTTGTTGCCAGGTAACAAAAATAAAGTCATTTTGATTATAAAATATAAATATTTACAACAAGAAAAGAATTTTCAGTTTTCAAAATTTAAATATATTTTTATAAAACAATGGGTTCTTCATTGATGTGGGGACCATGTCACTCACTCCATCAAGCCTCTCCCATTTTGCAGAAAAAGAGGACCCTGTCAAGGCTGATACTTTGACGACAGTGACAGGGCTTTCCACCAAATTCAGCAGAGTGACAGGTAGGCCCAACTCTGATTGGCTCCTCAGATTTCCCCAGCGTTAGTAGGTTCTATGAAAATATTTTATTTCAAAAATGATTTTAAATATAAATCTTAGATATGTTTTATAAATCTCATGTTGTATGTTTTAACATGGGTAATTTTTTATATGACGAACCATAACTGCCGTAAATTCAAACAGAATCAAATAATTTTTTACATATGTGCCTGAGCTATAGAGAACTCAATGTCTGTTGATTTTGGTGAAGATCGGTTACGGGGAAAGGGCAGTTTACCTGAAACATTTTTTGTTGTAACATGAGTAAAGTACTTAATTTTGATAAAGTATCCTGATAAGATCTTAATAATCCACTGTAGAAACATAGATGAAATATCTATAAATGTAGAGGCTAGTTGAACGGGCTGGGGGTAGTTTTCTATAAATCAAAATTATAGTTGAAGGGGGAGGGGATAATTTTTTTTTATATGTGTACTACGTTATTGGCAACAAAGAAGTATTTTTTTGTTAAAATTCCTTCCCTGGCTGTTTGGCTGAAAATGATTTTAAATATAAATCTTAGAATATGGAAGTCATGTATGGTTCTCCATACCGATATTTATTTATATATATTTCATCTACCTTTCTACAGTGGATTATTATGACCTACTTTTCAGGATACTTTATTTATCAAAATTAAGTACGGTACTTTACTCTTGTTAAAACGTAAAACGTTGCAGGTAAACTACCCCTCCCCCGTAACCGATCTTCACCAAAATCAGTAGGCCTTGAGTGCTCTACAACTCGGGTACACATGCAAAAAATTATTTGATTCTGTTTGAATTTGCGCCAGTTATTGTTCGCCATAGAAAACATTTCACACACACACACACACACACACACACACACACACACACACACACACACACACACACACACACACACACACACTTCGGAAAATGATTTTTCTCACACATTGAGGGTAGTACAATCAGAATCAGCCCTTATCTCTTTTCGCCATCACCATACTTCCATTTCCTTACGGAACATGGAAGTAAAATAGATTCCATTCCAAGAGAGACTATCAGTTTCATCCGTTTAGTTGGAATACGAGGATTAATCGCAGACATACGTGACATTTGTGCACTGATGTTCAAATTAGCAATGGCATTTAAATCACAGCTGCGCGGATCGCGAAGGTTGGTGGTGCGCCTGAGGTGAAGATAATTAACATGCTGTTACAAAAAAAAGTACATTTCACTATTGTATGTTTGATGATGGTGTTCAAGGTTAACTGCAGGATTCTTAATAAAGAAATAATGATTCCGACTCTTCAGTTGGTAATTGTGTAACAAAAAGTAGTGTTTTATAGTTATCCTGGTATTGTATTACGCCTTTATTGACGCTGTCAATTAGTCGATTATGGACTTGGAACAAATCCGCGCCGTCACCCGTGAATGAGAAAACGTTCTCTTTGCGTTCTGCATTGATTTCTATATCTACACGCCCAGATAAATATAATTAAAACCGTTTTTAATAGTGTAAAGTATTTTTATAAAATGTTGCAAACGAAACAAAAAATATCGGTGTGGAGAACCATACATGACTTCCATGTTCTAAGATTTATATTTAAAATCATATTCGAAATGAAATATTACCATAGAAACTACTTCTTTCTACTTATTGCTCCAGCCTTAACCACGGTACTGTGGTCACTAACGTATACCACCTGACGTTTTCGCACTCGATTTTCACTGATGATGACAGTCGATGGACTGCCGAAAAGTCTGGTTTTGCAGAAAACATTGGACTACGGCTAAACAGCCCGGGAAGGAATTTTAACAAAGAACTACTTCTTTGGTGCCGATAATGTAGTACACATATAAAAAATTCTCCCCTCCCCAATCAACTATAATTTTCATTAATAGAAAATTACCCCCACCCCGTTCACCTAACCTCTTCATTTATAGATATTTCATCTACGTTTCTACAGTGGATTATTATGACCGTCTTATTAGGATACATTATTTATCAAAATTAAGTACTTTACTCTTGTTAAAACATAAAACGTTGCAGGTAAACTACCCCTTTCTCTTAACCGATCTTCACCAAAATCAATAGACCTTCAGTCCTCTACAATTCAGGGAAGCATGCAAAAAAATATTTGATTCTGTTTGAATGTGCGACAGTTATCGTTCGTCATATAAACAATTACCCTTGTTAAAACATAAAACGTTGCAGGTAAACTACCCCTCTGCCTTAACCGATCTTCACCAAAATGAACACGTCTTGAGTCCTCTACAATTCAGGGGTGTATGCAGAACATTATTTGATTCTGTTTGAATTTGCGGCAGTTATCTTTTGCCAAAAAAATTACTCTTCTTAAAACATAAAATGATGCTGGTACACTACCCCTTTCCCTTAACCGATCTTCAACAAAATCAACAGACCTTAAGTTCTCTTTAATTCAAAAAGGTATGCAAAAACGTAGTCGATTCTGTTTGAATTTGCGGCAGATATCGTTCGTCATATAAAAAATTACCCTTATTAAAACATAAAATGTTGCAGGTAAACTACCCCTTTCCCTTAACTGATCTTCACCAACACCAATAGGACTTGAGAAATCTACAATTCAGGGCTGTATGCAAAACATCATTTGATTCTGTTTGAATTTGCGGCTGTTATCGTTTGCCATAGAAAAAATTACCCCCAATAAAAAAACGTTGCAGGTAAACTACCCCTTCCCCTTAACCGATCTTTACCAAAACCAATAGGTCTTGAGAACTCTACAATTCAGGGCTGTATGCAAAAGAGTAGTTGATTCTTTTTGAATTTGCGGCTCTTGTCGTTTGCCATAGAAAAAAATTACACTTGTTTAAAAAAAACCGTTGCAGGTAAACTACCCCTTTCCCTTGCCGATCTTCACCTAAAACAATAGGTCTTGAGTACTCTACAGATCAGGGCTGTATGCAAAACATTATTTGATTCTGTTTGAATTTGCGGCTCTTATCGTTTGCCATAGAAAATACCATTTTAAAACATAAAACGTAGCAGGTAAACTACCCCTTTCCCTTAACCGATCTTCACCAAAATCAATAGGTCTTGAGAACTCTACAATTTAGGGCTGTATGCAAATAATCATTTTATTCTGTTTGAATTTCCGGCTGTTATCGTTTGCCACATAAAATACCCTTGTTAAAACATAAAACGTTGCCGGTAAACTACCCCTTTCCCTTAACCGATCTTCACCAAAAACAATAGGTCTTAAGAACTCTACAATTCTGGGCTGTATGCAAAAGAGTAGTTGATTCTGTTTGAATTTGCGGCTGCTATCGTTTGCCATAGAAAACAATTACCCTTGATTAAAAAAAACCGTTGCAGGTAAACTACCCCTTTCCCTCAACCGATCTTCACCAAAAACAATAGGTCGTGAGTACTCTACAAATCAGGGCTGTATGCAAAAAATGATTTGATTCAGTTTGAATTTGCGGCTGTTATCGTTTGCCATAGAAAAAAAATCTACAGACAGACACACAGACACACACAGAGACACTTTTCGAAAAATGACTTTTTTTCATGTTTTGAGTGTAGTACAATCAGAATCTGCAATAATCTCGAACACGATTTTTTCTGCCATCACAATACTTCCATTTCCTTAAGGAACATGGAAGTAAAATTAATACTTCCCAAACTAATCTTGTGCTGGATAAGATTCGAATAAGTTAAAAAAAAAAAACGCAAGCAATATAACACATGTGGAGGTTATTAGAGGAGACGCCATCCTACTGTACCCAATTTTATCTAGGACGGTGATCGAAACCGTGAGATTTCTGAACCTAGACAACCGCACACCGAGGAATGATGCATTTTTACTTCCATGTTCCTTAAGGAAATGGAAGTATGGTGATGGCAAAAAAAATCGTGTTCGAGATTATTGCAGATTCTGATTGTACTACACTCAAAACATGAAAAAGTTATTACTTCCATGTTCCTTAAGGAAATGGAAGTATGGTGATGGCAAAAAAAATCGTGTTCGAGATTATTGCTGATTCTGATTGTACTACACTCAAAACATGAAAAAAAGTCATTTTTCGAAAAGTGTCTGTGTGTCTGTCTGTCTTAGATTTTTTTTCTATGGCAAACGATAACAGCTCAAATTCAAACAGAATCAAATAATTTTTTGCATACAACCTTGATTTCTAGAGTACTCACGACCTATTGTTTTTGGTGAAGATCGGTTGAGGGAAAGGGGTAGTTTACCTGCAACGGTTTTTTTTTTTAATCACGGGTAATTGTTTTCTATGGCAAACGATAGCAGCCGCAAATTCAAACAGAATCAACTACTCTTTTGCATACAGCCCTGAATTATAGAGTTCTCAAGACCTATTGTTTTTGGTGAAGATCGGTTAAGGGAAAGGGGTAGTTTACCTGCAACGTTTTATGTTTTAACAAGGGTATTTTATATGGCAAACGATAACAGCCGCAAATTCAAACAGAATCAAATGATTATTTGCATACAGCCCTAAATTGTGGAGTTCTCAAGACCTATTGATTTTGGTGAAGATCGGTTAAGGGAAAGGGGTAGTTTACCTGCTACGTTTTATGTTTTAAAAGGGTATTTTCTATGGCAAACGATAAGAGCCGCAAATTCAAACAGAATCAAATAATTTTTTGCATGTAGACCTGATTTGTAGAGTACTCAAGACCTGTTGATTTTGGTGGAGATCGGTTAAGGGAAAGGGGTAGTTTACCTGCAACGGTTTTTTTTTATCAAGGGAAATTTTTTTTTTTGGCAAACGATAGCCGCAAATTCAAACAGAATCAAATAATGTTTCGCATACAGCCCTGAATTGTAGAGTTCTCAAGACCTTTTGTTTTTGGTGAAGATCGGTTAAGGGGAAGGGGTAGTTTACCTGCAACGTTTTTGTATCGGGGGTAATTTTACTTCCATGTTCCTTAAGGAAATGGAAGTATGGTGATGGCAAAAAAAAATCGTGTTCGAGATTATTGCAGATTCTGATTGTACTACACTCAAAACATGAAAAAAAGTCATTTTTCGAAAAGTGTCTGTGTGTCTGTATGTCTGTCTGTCTGTGTGTCTGTCTGTCTTAGATTTTTTTTCTATGGCAAACGATAACAGCCGCAAATTCAAACAGAATCAACTACTTTTTTTCATACCTTTTTGAATTATACAGTACGCAAGGTCTGTTGATTTTGTTGAAGATCGGTTAAGGGAAAGCGGTAGTTTACCAGCAACGTTTTATGTTTTACCAAGGGGAATTTTTTCCATGACGAACGATAACTGTCGTAAATTCAAAGAGAATCAAATAATGTTTTGCATACACCCCGTGTATTGTAGAGTTCTCAAGACCTGTTGGTGTTGGTGAAGATTGGTTAAGGGAAAGCGGTAGTTTACCTGCAACATCTTACGTTTTAACAAGAGTAATTTTTTCTTTGACGAACGATAACTGCCGTAAATTCAAACAGAATCAACTACTTTTTTGCATACCTTTTTGAATTATAGAGTATTCAAGGTCTGTTGATTTTGTTGAAGATCGGTTAGCGGATAGCGGTAGTTTACCAGCAACGTTTTATGTTTTAACAAGGGTAATTTTTTTATGACGAAAGATAACTGCCGTAAATTCAAAGAGAATCAAATACTTTTTTGCATGCTGTCCTGAATTGTAAAGAAGTGAAGGCCTGTTGATTTTGGTGAAGATCGGTTAAGGGAAAGGGGTAGTTTACCTGCCACTTTTCATGCTTTAACAAGAGTTATTGTTTCTATGACGAACGATAACTGTCGCACATTCAAACAGAATAAAATAATGTTGTGTATGCATCCCTGAATTGTAGAGGACTCAAGACGTGTTCATTTTGGTGAAGATCAGGTAAGAGAAAGGTGTAGTTTACCTGCAACGTTTTATGTGATAACAAGGGTAATTTTTTCTATGACGAACGATAACTGCCGTAAATTCTGTTTTGCATACTTCCCTACTTTGTAGAGAACTCAAGGCCTGTTGATTTTGGTGAAGATCGGTTAGGGGAAAAGGGTAGTTTACCTGAAACATTTTTTGTTGTAACAAGAGTAAAGTACTTAATTTTGATAAATAAAGTATCCTGATAAGTATATCTTAATAATCCACTGTAGAAACGTAGATGAAATATCTATAAATGAAGAGGCTAGTTGAACGGGGTGGGGGTAATTTTCTATAAATGAAAATTATAGATGAAGTGGGAGGGGATAATTTTTTATATATGTACTACGTTATCGGCAACAAAGAAGTAGTTTGTTGTTAAAATTCCTTCCCGTCCTGTCTGGCCGTAGACCAATGTTTTCGGCAAACTCAGACGTTTCGGCAGTGCCATCGACTTCCATCATCAGTGAAAATCGAGTGCGATAACGTGAGGTGGTATACGTTAGTGACCACAGTACTGTGGTTAAGGCTGAAGCAGTAAGTAGGAAGAAGTAGTTTCTATGGAAATATTTCATTTCGAAAATGATTTTAAATGTAAATCTTAGAACATGGAAGTCATATATGGTTCTCCATACCGATATTTTCGAAGTCATATGCAAACGGTATTGTCGGTGACAACGTACTTTAAAAAATACGACCAAGAAAGGCCAAGCGGTAGTCGGTAATGATGCAGAAGCCTCCTACGACCGGACTAGTGCGGATGACAAGATGGAGAGAGCATTGAAGAAGTAAGAAAAACATCGATAGATTAAAAAGTTAATACAAAAATAAAATAAATGAATATGTGGGGGAAGGGTGGGCATAGTGGCCACTGGCTATTTTTTCACCGTACAGTGCTTCCATGAAGCGGCAGACGCCTCAAGTACTCCGCTAGTCCGCCATCATTGTTGTGCTGAAGTTAGAAAAGCTATTCCGATCACTTGTTTGGAATTATCCATGATTTTCATGTTTTTCAACGTGCTGATGTAAGGTAAGCGTACTGCATTAACTATTATAACTGAATATAAGTTCCTAATATTTATTCGATTGACAGTCACGCCTTAAAGCAACATGATTTAAGCTATAAATGCATGTTTCGAAGTAAGGTCTAGTGTTACTCGTTTAACCTGTAAAGTCGCATTTATGTAATGACGTCAAAGAGGGCAAAAAATATTTATATGGTACCTAGACCAAGCGCATTTTGTGCTTCTAAATACTTATTCAATTATTAAAACTTGGTATTAGGCCTAACCTACTTACTTTGGCATCATTTATGCTGTTTAGCATTACAAAATTTTGCTTTGGTTTCAGACGCAGTTATGGTGTCCAAATACCAAAGGAAGAGCCAGCAGCAGTCCTGGGACCCTCAGGCGATGCAACGAGCTATCGATGCCGTGAAAAAAGATGGTATGCCGTGGCAAACAGCTGCTAAAACCTTTACTGTGCCTAGGAACACTCTAAAACGTCGTATTCTAAACAAAACCCAGCACGCTACTGGTGTCTAAGGCATTATAATGAAGAACAAGAACAGCAGCTTGTACATCTTTTGGATATGGGGGTACGTTTTTTGGAATTACAGTAGCCGACTTGCGTAGCCTTGCTTACCAACTGGCAGAAAAAAATAATATCCCTAATAACTTCAATCATGACAAAAAATTTGCTGGGAAAGATTGGGTTAGCGGCTTTAGAAAGCGCCATCCCGAAATTGTTTTGAGAAAACCAGAGGCGACCTCGGCAGCAAGAGCCCAAACCTTTAGCAGGATAAATGTTACAAAATTCTTTGACATTTTAGAGGATGTCCAGAAAAGTCACTTGTATCCACCTCATAGGGTTTACATTGTCGATGAAACGGGACTTTTGACTGTCCAGTCCAAATCCACAAAGGTTTTTGCACTAAAAGGTAGACAGCAAATGGGCTCCCTTACATCTGCCGAAAGAGGCATTCTCTCTACATTCGCAGTTTGTATGTCAGCAGGGGGGAACTTTTATCCCTCCTTTCGTCATATTTCCCAGGCAGCGGATGAAAGTAGAACTCCAAGATGGTTCTCCACCTGGGACAGCTTTTGCTTGTCACCCTTCAGGGTGGATGGAAAGTGAGATATTTACACAATGGTTTGACAACTTTTTGAAGTATGCCAAACCATCAAAAGAAGACCCTGTATTACTAATACTTGATGGACACGCTACGCACACGAGGAACCTTGACTTCATTGAAAAGGCTAGGAATAACCAAACCACTGTAGTTTGCCTCCCCCCTCATTGCAGTCACAAGCTGCAGCCGCTTGACGTATCTTTCATGGGGCCTTTCAACACTTATTATGTTCAAGCAATCGAGAGATTCTTGCGAAATAACCCTGGTAGGCAAGTAACTCAATATCAGGTGTCTCGCCTTCTTGGGGAGGCTTTTTTAAGTGCAGCTACTCCAACCGTTGCCATAAAGGGATTTCGAAGATGTGGCATAGTACCAATTATTATTCCATATTCCTTAAGGAATGGAAGTATGGTGATGGCAAAAAAAATCGTGTTCGAGATTATTGCAGATTCTGATTCTACTACACTCAAAACATGAAAAAAAGTCGTTTTCCGAAAAGTGTCTGTGTGTCTGTCTGTCTGTCTGTCTGTCTGTCTGTCTGTCTGTGCGTGTGTCTGTCTGTGTGTCTGTGTCTGTAGATTTTTTTTCTATGGCAAACGATAACTGCCGCAAATTCAAACAGAATCAAATAATTTTTGCATGCAGCCCTGATTTGCAGAGTACTCGCGACCTATTGTTTTTGGTGAAGATCGGTTGAGGGAAAGGGGTAGTTTACCTGCAACGGTTTTATTTTAGCAAGGGTAATTTTGTTTGTTTGGCAAACGATAACAGCCGCAAATTCAAACAGAATCAAATAATGTTTCGCATACAGCCCTGAATTGTAGAGTTCTCAAGATCTTTTGATTTTGGTGAAGATCGGTTAAGGGAAAGGGGTAGTAACGTTTTATGTTTTAACAAGGGTATTTCCTATGGCAAACGATAACAGCCGCAAATTCAAACAGAATCAAAAGATTATTTGCATACAGCCCTAAATTGTAGAGTTCTCAAGACCTATTGTTTTTGGTGAAGTTCGGTTGAGGGAAAGGGGTAGTTTACCTGTAACGTTTTATGTTTTAACAAGGGTATTTTCTATGGCAAACGATAACAGCCGCAAATTCAAACAGAATCAAATAATGTTTTGCATAAAGCCCTGATTTGTAGAGTACTCAAGACCTATTGTTTTTGGTGAAGATCGGTTAAGGGAAAGGGGTAGTTTACCTGTAACGTTTTATGTTTTAACAAGGGTATTTCCTATGGCAAACGATAACAGCCGCAAATTCAAACAGAATCAAAAGATTATTTGCATACAGCCCTAAATTGTAGAGTTCTCAAGACCTATTGTTTTTGGTGAAGATCGGTTGAGGGGAAGGGGTAGTTTACCTGCAACGTTTTTTTATCAAGCGTATTTTCTATGGCAAACGATAACAGCCGCAAATTCAAACAGAATCAAATAATTTTTTGCATACGTCCCTGAATTGTAGAGGTCTCAATGACTTTCGATTTTGGTGAAGATCGGTTAAGGGGAAGGGGTAGTTTACCGGCAACCTTTTACGTTTTAACAAGAGTAAAGTACTTGAAAATTTATTTAAACTTTTTGAAACAATGGTAATTGTTAAAAATAAAATAATTTTGTTGCCAGGCAATAAAATTATAATTTTTTCATTTTAATGTAATATAATATTTTTCATTTAATACAGCAATAAAAAGGCAGGTAAGACACAGCCTGGCTGTTTGGCTGAAAATGATTTTAAATATAAATCTTAGAATATGGAAGTCATGTATGGTTCTCCATACCGATATTTTTCATGTTTTGAGTGTAGTAGAATCAGAATCTGCAATAATCTCGAACACGATTTTTTTTGCCATCACCATACTGCCATTCCTTAAGGAATATGGAAGTAAATAAATGCCGCAAATTCAAACAGAATCAAATAATTTTTTTCATACAGCCCTGATTTGTAGAGTACTCACGACATACTGTTTTTGGTGAAGATCGGTTGAGGGAAAGGGGTAGTTTACCTGCAACGTTTTTTTAACAAGGGTATTTTCTATGGCAAACGATAACAGCCGCAAATTCAAACAGAATCAAAAGATTGTTTGCATACAGCCTTAAATTGTAGAGTTCTCAAGACCTATTGTTTTTGGTGAAGATTGGTTGAGGGAAAGGGGTAGTTTACCTGCAACGTTTTTTTAACAAGGGTATTTTCTATGGCAAACGATAACAGCCGCAAATTCAAACAGAATCAAATAATGTTTTGCATACAGCCCTGATTTGTAGAGTACTCAAGACCTATTGTTTTTGGTGAAGATCGGTTAAGGGGAAGGGGTAGTTTACCTGCAACCTTTTTTTATCAAGCGTATTTTCTATGGCAAACGATAACAGCCGCAAATTCAAACAGAATCAAATAATTTTTTGCATACGTCCCTGAATTGTAGAGGTCTCAAGGACTTTCGATTTTGGTGAAGATCGGTTAAGGGGAAGGGGTAGTTTACCGGCAACCTTTTACGTTTTAACAAGAGTAAAGTACTTGAAAATTTATTTAAACTCTTTGAAACAATCGTAATTGTTAAAAATAAAATAATTTTGTTGCCAGGCAATAAAATTATAATTTTTTCATTTTAATGTAATATAATATTTTTCATTTAATACAGCAATAAAAAGGCAGGTAAGACACACACACACACACACACACACACACACACACACACACACACACACACACACACACACACACACACACACACACACAATTCACGTTATTTCTGGCCTCACTCATGTTTATTTTCTTACGTTTGCACGCTTTTTAAATGGAAAGTGCCGAAACCCACACCAACATAACGCGTGCAAGCCGAAAAAATGGACATCAATTTGCTTACTGGCGAAGCTAGTAGTTAATGAATGGGTAGGCAAAAATCTTATCTTAAATTTTTTTTAAGGAATCACTAAAAGGACGGTGGTTCAAATCGGACGCTGAGGTAGAGTTTGCTGTAACCGAATGGTTCCACAAACAGCCGTAAGAATTTTACTAGCAGGGAATCTACAGGTTAGCGCAACAGTGGAACTCATGTCTTAATGTTATTGGAGACTTCTTTTAAAATCGTTGAATAAAAAATGCTTTACAGCTCTATACGTATTTCTGTTGAACAATCCTTGTATTAGTCATACACAATAATACAACTGATTGAACTTCAAATTTTTAAACTTGATTAGTTTCTATATATATGTTTAATGTTACAAATAATTCAAATAACAATCTTGATCATCTGTTAGTTCAGCGGAATAACAGTGACACTTTTAATAACCGCATAAAATAAACACTTAGAAACAACACAGGCGCTTTAACTTAACTGTTTGGACCACAGAAGTGAGGCATGCCTCAACGCTCTATGTGTACAGCGCGGGACAATCCCCCCTCCCTACACTTCCCTATGACACCACTACATTGCTTACATACGATGTATACAAAAAACGCTGAGGCAAGTTCAGGTTGCCTCATTCGCTTTAAACGAACTATGCCGGATCTCACCTGTCACCATCTAGCGGTCGCTCAATAAAGCACGTTTCGGTTTAATAAATTTGACAGTCGCAGTAACAATGTATAATCTTTACGTTATGTAGTTCATACGTATTTATAATTTTATTCTACAGAATTTTTTAGGGTAGGCATTGCCTCAATTGCCTCCATGTAACTTCGCCACTGATATGTGTACAACGTTATCGGCAACAAAGAAGTAGTTTTTGTTAAAATTCCTTCCCGGGATATTTGGCCGTAGTCCAATGTTTTCTACAAAACCAGACATTTCGGCAATGCCATCGACTTCCATCATCAGTGAAAATCGAGTGCGATAACGTGAGGTGGTATACGTTAGTGACCACAGTACTGTGGTTAAGGCTGAAGCAGTAAGTAGAAAGAAGTAGTTTCTATGGTAATATTTCATTTCGAAAATGATTTTAAATATAAATCTTAGAATATGGAAGTCATGTATGGTTCTCCATACCGATATTTACTTCCATATTCCTTAAGGAATGGAAGTATGGTGATGGCAAAAAAAATCGTGTTCGAGATTATTGCAGATTCTGATTCTACTACGCTCAAAACATGAAAAATATCGGTATGGAGAACCATACATGACTTCCATATTCTAAGATTTATATTTAAAATCATTTTCAGCCAAACAGCCAGGCTGTGTCTTACCTGCCTTTTTATTGCTGTATTAAATGAAAAATATTATATTACATTAAAATGAAAAAATTATAATTTTAATGCCTGGCAACAAAATTATTTTATTTTTAACAATTACCATTGTTTGAAAAAGTTTAAATAAATTTTCAAGTACTTTACTCTTGTTAAAACGTAAAAGGTTGCAGGTAAACTACCCCTTCCCCTTAACCGATCTTCACCAAAATCGAAAGTCATTGAGACCTCTACAATTCAGGGATGTATGCAAAAAATTATTTGATTCTGTTTGAATTTGCGGCTATCGTTTGCCATAGAAAATACGCTTGATAAAAAAACGTTGCAGGTAAACTACCCCTTCCCCTTAACCGATCTTCACCAAAAACAATAGGTCTTGAGTACTCTACAAATCAGGGCTGTATGCAAAATATTATTTGATTCTGTTTGAATTTGCGGCTGTTATCGTTTGCCATAGAAAATACCCTTGTTAAAAAAACGTTGCAGGTAAACTACCCCTTTCCCTCAACCGAACTTCACCAAAAACAATAGGTCTTGAGAACTCTACAATTTAGGGCTGTATGCAAATAATCTTTTGATTCTGTTTGAATTTGCGGCAGTTATCGTTTGCCATAGGAAATACCCTTGTTAAAACATAAAACGTTACAGGTAAACTACCCCTTTCCCTTAACCGATCTTCACCAAAATCAACAGATCTTGAGAACTCTACAATTCAGGGCTGTATGCGAAACATTATTTGATTCTGTTTGAATTTGCGGCAGTTATCGTTTGCCATAGAAAAAAAATCTACAGACAGACACACAGACAGACAGACAGACACACACACAGACACTTTTCGGAAAACGACTTTTTTTCATGTTTTGAGTGTAGTAGAATCAGAATCTGCAATAATCTCGAACACGATTTTTTTTGCCATCACCATACATCCATTCCTTAAGGAATATGGAAGTAAATATCGGTATGGAGAACCATACATGACTTCCATATTCTAAGATTTATATTTAAAATCATTTTCAGCCAAACAGCCAGGGAAGGAATTTTAACAAAAAAATACTTCTTTGTTGCCAATAACGTAGTACACATATAAAAAATATCGGTATGGAGAACCATACATGACTTCCATATTCTAAGATTTATATTTAAAATCATTTTCAGCCAAACAGCCAGGCTGTGTCTTACCTGCCTTTTTATTGCTGTATTAAATGAAAAATATTATATTACATTAAAATGAAAAAATTATAATTTTATTGCCTGGCAACAAAATTATTTTATTTTTAACAATTACCATTGTTTCAAAAAGTTTAAATAAATTTTCAAGTACTTTACTCTTGTTAAAACGTAAAAGGTTGCAGGTAAACTACCCCTTCCCCTTAACCGATCTTCACCAAAATCGAAAGTCATTGAGACCTCTACAATTCAGGGACGTATGCAAAAAATTATTTGATTCTGTTTGAATTTGCGGCTGTTATCGTTTGCCATAGAAAATACGCTTGATAAAAAAACGTTGCAGGTAAACTACCACTTCCCCTTAACCGATCTTCACCAAAAACAATAGGTCTTGAGTACTCTACAAATCAGGGCTGTATGCAAAACATTATTTGATTCTGTTTGAATTTGCGGCTGTTATCGTTTGCCATAGAAAATAAAACGTAAAAGGTTGCAGGTAAACTACCCCTTCCCCTTAACCGATCTTCACCAAAAACAATAGGTCTTGAGTACTCTACAAATCAGGACTGTATGCAAAACATTATTTGATTCTGTTTGAATTTGCGGCTGTTATCGTTTGCCATATAAAATACCCTTGTTAAAAAAACGTTGCAGGTAAACTACCCCTTTCCCTCAACCGATCTTCACCAAAAACAATAGGTCTTGAGAAATCTACAATTCAGGGCTGTATGCGAAACATTATTTGATTCTGTTTGAATTTGCGGCTGTTATCGTTTGCCAAAAAAAAAAAAAATTTCCCTTGATAAAAAAAACCGTTGCAGGTAAACTACCCCTTCCCCTCAACCGATCTTCACCAAAAACAATAGGTCGCGAGTACTCTACAAATCAGGGCTGTATGCAAAAAATTATTTGATTCTGTTTGAATTTGCGGCGGCAGTTGTCGTTTGCCATAGAAAATACGCATGATAAAAAACGTTGCTGGTAAACTACCCCTTCCCCTCAACCGATCTTCACCAAAAACAATAGGTCTTGAGTACTCTACAAATCAGGGCTGTATGCAGAAAATTATTTGATTCTGTTTGAATTTGCGGCTGTTATCGTTTGCCATAGAAAATACCCTTGTTAAAAAAACGTTGTAGGTAAACTACCCCTTTCCCTTAACCGATCTTCACCAAAAACAAAAGGTATTGAGAACTCTACAATTTAGGGCTGTATGCAAATAATCTTTTCATTCTGTTTGAATTTGCGGCTGTTATCGTTTGCCATAGGAAATACCCTTGTTAAAACATAAAACGTTACAGGTAAACTACCCCTTTCCCTTAACCGATCTTCACCAAAAACAATAGGTCTTGAGAACTCTACAATTCAGGGCTGTATGCGAAACATTATATGATTCTGTTTGATTTTGCGGCTGTTATCGTTTGCCAAACAAACAAAATTTCCCTTGCTAAAAAAAAACCGTTGCAGGTAAACTACCCCTTTCCCTCAACCGATCTTCACCAAAAACAATAGGTCGCGAGAACTCTGCAAAACCGGGCTGTATGCAAAAAATTATTTGATTCTGTTTGAATTTGCGGCAGTTATCGTTTGCCATAGAAAAAAAATCTACAGACAGACAGATAGACAGACAGACACACAGACAGACAGACACACAGACACTTTTCGGAAAACGACTTTTTTTCATGTTTTGAGTGTAGTAGAATCAGAATCTGCAATAATCTCGAACACGATTTTTTTTGCCATCACCATACTTCCATTCCTTAAGGAATATGGAAGTAAAAAATTATCCCCTCCCCCTTCAACTATAATTTTGATTTATAGAAAATTACCCCCAGCCCGTTCAACTAGCCTCTTCATTTATAGATATTTCATCTACGTTTCTACAGTGGATTATTAAGATCTTATCAGGATACTTTATCAAAATTAAGTACTTTACTCATGTTACAACAAAAAATGTTTCAGGTAAACTGCCCTTTCCCCGTAACCGATCTTCACCAAAATCAACAGACATTGAGTTCTCTATAGCTCAGGCACATATGTAAAAAATTATTTGATTCTGTTTGAATTTACGGCAGTTATGGTTCGTCATATAAAAAATTACCCATGTTAAAACATAAAACATGAGATTTATAAAACATATCTAAGATTTATATTTAAAATCATTTTTGAAATAAAATATTTTCATAGAACCTACTAACGCTGGGGAAATCTGAGGAGCCAATCAGAGTTGGGCCTACCTGTCACTCTGCTGAATTTGGTGGAAAGCCCTGTCACTGTCGTCAAAGTATCAGCCTTGACAGGGTACTCTTTTTCTGCAAAATGGGAGAGGCTTGAGATGGAGTGAGTGACATGGTCCCCACCTCAATGAAGAACCCATTGTTTTATAAAAATATATTTAAATTTTGAAAACTGAAAATTCTTTTCTTGTTGTAAATATTTATATTTTATAATCAAAATGACTTTATTTTTGTTACCTGGCAACAAAATTATTTTATTTTCAACAATTACCATTGTTTCAAAAAGTTTAAATGATTTTTCAAGTACTTTACTCTTGTTAAAACGTAAAAGGTTGCAGGTAAACTACCCCTTCCCCTTAACCGATCTTCACCAAAATCTAAAGGCCTTGAGTCCTCTACAATTCACTGACATATGCAAAAAATTATTTGATTCTGTTTGAATTTGCGGCTGTTATCGTTTGCCATAGAAAATACGCTTGATAAAAAACGTTGCAGGTAAACTACCCCTTCCCCTCAACCGATCTTCACCAAAAACAATACGTCTTGAGTACTCTAGAAATCAGGGCTGTATGCAGAAAATTATTTGATTCTGTTTGAATTTGCGGCTGTTATCGTTTGCCATAGAAAAAACCCTTGTTAAAAAAACGTTGTAGGTAAACTACCCCTTTCCCTTAACCGATCTTCACCAAAAACAATAGGTCTTGAGAACTCTACAATTTAGGGGTGTATGCAAATAATCTTTTGATTCTGTTTGAATTTGCGGCTGTTATCGTTTGCCATAGGAAATACCCTTGTTAAAACATAAAACGTTACAGGTAAACTACCCCTTTCCCTTAACCGATCTTCACCAAAAATAATAGGTCTTGAGAACTCTACAATTCTGGGCTGTATGCGAAACATTATTTGATTCTGTTTGAATTTGCGGCTGTTATCGTTTGCCAAAAAAAAAAATTTCCCTTGATAAAAAAAAACCGTTGCAGGTAAACTACCCCTTTCCCTCAACCGATCTTCACCAAAAACAATAGGTCGTGAGTACTCTACACATCAGGGCTGTATGCAAAAAATTATTTGATTCTGTTTGAATTTGCGGCAGTTATCGTTTGCCATAGAAAAATATCGGTATGGAGAACCATACATGACTTCCATATTCTAAGATTTATATTTAAAATCATTTTCAGCCAAACAGCCAGGCTGTGTCTTACCTGCCTTTTTATTGCTGTATTAAATGAAAAATATTATATTACATTAAAATGAAAAAATTATAATTTTATTGCCTGGCAACAAAATTATTTTATTTTTAACAATTACCATTGTTTCAAACAGTTTAAATAAATTTTCAAGTACTTTACTCTTGTTAAAACGTAAAAGGTTGCAGGTAAACTAACCCTTCCCCTTAACCGATCTTCACCAAAATCGAAAGTCATTGAGACCTCTACAATTCAGGGACGTATGCAAAAAATTATTTGATTCTGTTTGAATTTGCGGCTGTTATCGTTTGCCATAGAAAATACGCTTGATAAAAAAACGTTGCAGGTAAACTACCCCTTCCCCTTAACCGATCTTCACCAAAAACAATAGGTCTTGAGTACTCTACAAATCAGGGCTGTATGCAAAACATTATTTGATTCTGTTTGAATTTGCGGCTGTTATCGTTTGCCATAGAAAATAAAACGTAAAAGGTTGCAGGTAAACTACCCCTTCCCCTTAACCGATCTTCACCAAAAACAATAGGTCTTGAGTACTCTACAAATCAGGACTGTATGCAAAACATTATTTGATTCTGTTTGAATTTGCGGCTGTTATCGTTTGCCATATAAAATACCCTTGTTAAAAAAACGTTGCAGGTAAACTACCCCTTTCCCTCAACCGATCTTCACCAAAAACAATAGGTCTTGAGAAATATACAATTCAGGGCTGTATGCGAAACATTATTTGATTCTGTTTGAATTTGCGGCTGTTATCGTTTACCAAAAAAAAAAAAATTTCCCTTGATAAAAAAAACCGTTGCAGGTAAACTACCCCTTCCCCTCAACCGATCTTCACCAAAAACAATAGGTCGCGAGTACTCTACAAATCAGGGCTGTATGCAAAAAATTATTTGATTCTGTTTGAATTTGCGGCAGTTGTCGTTTGCCATAGAAAATACGCATGATAAAAAACGTTGCTGGTAAACTACCCCTTTCCCTCAACCGATCTTCACCAAAAACAATAGGTCTTGAGTACTCTACAAATCAGGGCTGTATGCAGAAAATTATTTGATTCTGTTTGAATTTGCGGCTGTTATCGTTTGCCATAGAAAATACCCTTGTTAAAAAAACGTTGTAGGTAAACTACCCCTTTCCCTTAACCGATCTTCACCAAAAACAAAAGGTATTGAGAACTCTACAATTTAGGGCTGTATGCAAATAATCTTTTCATTCTGTTTGAATTTGCGGCTGTTATCGTGTGCCATAGGAAATACCCTTGTTAAAACATAAAACGTTACAGGTAAACTACCCCTTTCCCTTAACCGATCTTCACCAAAAACAATAGGTCTTGAGAACTCTACAATTCAGGGCTGTATGCGAAACATTATTTGATTCTGTTTGAATTTGCGGCTGTTATCGTTTGCCAAACAAACAAAATTTCCCTTGCTAAAAAAAAACCGTTGCAGGTAAACTACCCCTTTCCCTCAACCGATCTTCACCAAAAACAATAGGTCGCGAGAACTCTGCAAAACCGGGCTGTATGCAAAAAATTATTTGATTCTGTTTGAATTTGCGGCAGTTATCGTTTGCCATAGAAAAAAAATCTACAGACAGACAGACAGACACACAGACACTTTTCGGAAAACGACTTTTTTTCATGTTTTGAGTGTAGTAGAATCAGAATCTGCAATAATCTCGAACACGATTTTTTTTGCCATCACCATACTTCCATTCCTTAAGGAATATGGAAGTAAAAATCTACAGACAGACACACACACACAGACACTTTTCGGAAAACGACTTTTTTTCATGTTTTGAGTGTAGTAGAATCAGAATCTGCAATAATCTCGAACACGATTTTTTTTGCCATCACCATACTTCCATTCCTTAAGGAATATGGAAGTAAATATCGGTATGGAGAACCATACATGACTTCCATATTCTAAGATTTATATTTAAAATCATTTTCAGCCAAACAGCCAGTCTGTGTCTTACCTGCCTTTTTATTGCTGTATTAAATGAAAAATATTATATTACATTAAAATGAAAAAATTATAATTTTATTGCCTGGCAACAAAATTATTTTATTTTTAACAATTACCATTGTTTCAAAAAGTTTAAATAAAATTTCAAGTACTTTACTCTTGTTAAAACGTAAAAGGTTGCAGGTAAACTACCCCTTCCCCTTAACCGATCTTCACCAAAATCGAAAGTCATTGAGACCTCTACAATTCAGGGACGTATGCAAAAAATTATTTGATTCTGTTTGAATTTGCGGCTGTTATCGTTTGCCATAGAAAATACGCTTGATAAAAAAACGTTGCAGGTAAACTACCCCTTCCCCATAACCGATCTTCACCAAAAACAATAGGTCTTGAGTACTCTACAAATCAGGGCTGTATGCAAAACATTATTTGATTCTGTTTGAATTTGCGGCTGTTATCGTTTGCCATAGAAAATACCCTTGTTAAAAAAACGTTGCAGGTAAACTACCCCAACCGATCTTCACCAAAAACAATAGGTCTTGAGAACTCTACAATTTAGGGCTGTATGCAAATAATCTTTTGATTCTGTTTGAATTTGCGGCTGTTATCGTTTGCCATAGGAAATACCCTTGTTAAAACATAAACGTTACAGGTAAACTACCCCTTTCCCTTAACCGATCTTCACCAAAATCAACAGATCTTGAGAACTCTACAATTCAGAGCTGTATGCGAAACATTATTTGATTCTGTTTGAATTTGCTGCTGTTATCGTTTGCCAAACAAACAAAATTACCCTTGCTAAAAAAAAACCGTTGCAGGTAAACTACCCCTTTCCCTCAACCGATCTTCACCAAAAACAATAGGTCGCGAGTACTCTGCAAATCAGGGCTGCATGCAAAAAATTATTTGATTCTGTTTGAATTTGCGGCAGTTATCGTTTGCCATAGAAAAAAAATCTACAGACATAGATAGACAGACAGACACACACACAGACACTTTTCGGAAAACGACTTTTTTTCATGTTTTGAGTGTAGTAGAATCAGAATCTGCAATAATCTCGAACACGATTTTTTTTGCCATCACCATACTTCCATTCCCTAAGGAATATGGAAGTAAAAATTACTAGGTTAGAATTTGTAAAAAAAATTCTCACACACACACACAGACACACAGGCTATATATAATAAGGAGTAAAGCTTTCTGTAATAGCGTAGGCCTATTTTAGTATTTAAGTTTTGTACTGTAGTGATATAAGAAGTATTGTACTCAGTGAGGTTTAGTATTGCTATTTTTGTAGTGTTTTCTACTGTACGATTCATACTAACAGTATCCTAAAGGTACTGTAACAAAATTGTGTATTTTAACGCACAACTTCGAATAATTCCATATTAGCACTTCCAACGGCCAAACTGCTAATTCTTGAATCTAACCACAACGCATCTACTGATTTCAGCGTGATTAGTTTATAATATGCAACCACGAAAGTAACAACACAACAGATTATAAATCAGCGGCCATATTTTCTTTTCACATCTGGCTTAGAGCAACCAAAACTGACCGTCCCGCGCACCTTGCATAAACCCTCGGAAAGGACCCATTGACCGTCCCGCGCACCTTGCATAAACCCTCGGAAAGGACCCACTGACCGTCGCGCGCACCTTGTATGCCAAATTTGAGATTTTTAACCGCCGTGCGCACCATTTCAAACCCCTCCCTACGTATGGGTCAGAAACACAGACCGTCAACGTGAGGGTAATACAAACGCTACTGATAGGACAGAGTGCTTTGTAATAACACAAAGTCCTCTGTTTGAAGTTACGATTGGAGACGAGAAAACAAATGACGTACTACTAAGCTGAAGAACTCGGTCACACTGTTTTGGACGAACTACATATATTGTTCCAGATATTAAACAATTTTCCAGTTACGGGAAAAATTACAAAACTGTAGATTTCATTAGTAATGTAATAATTATAGAGCGCATAATATCATACAACAAACACTAAAAATTCGGAACCACATTGTTATACTTATATACCGTACCGTCTGAAACAACGTGGTTTACTGACCTCAAACCGTGTCAAAGGTGTAAAAGGAACTTTAAAGTTACACCGGCGCCAAGTTTTTAACTTGTACATTACTTTATAATTACAAGCATTACTTTATTTGTGTGTAGTTTGTCAAAAGTACAGGAACCCCACATTTAATTAATCGAGCGACGCGAGTTCTCAGTTTTGATTCGACCGTTTGATTTTGTCTGTCTCACGATAATTTTTGAACGCATCAACGGATGTTCGTAAAACTTGGGCAAGCGTGTCCATTCTTTTATCCTACAGAATCGTATTGTTTTTGAGATTGATCTCCCAAAAATATGGGTGCGGAAGACAAAAATGTGAAGGACAAAATTTTGAAAAATAATCGCAAAAGTCTACGTGGGGTATCAGATTAAAGGTAATTTTAACAAAAATATGAATTTAGCTTCATTTATGGAAATTTTTGGGCACCGGTCTTAAAATGGATGAACATTTTGGAAAAATAGCCAAAATTCGTATGGCGTATCAAATTAAAGGACAATTTAAATCTGAATGAGTGCTAATCACAAATTTCGGGAGCCAGGGATTAAAAAATGGGGCGACAGTTTAATAAAATCGCTAATTCCGTGTAGGATATCCAACAACAGGGAATATTAATTAAAATCTGAATATAGTATACAGTTGTGGAAATTTAAAAATGTTTGACCACAGGGCCTAAAACTGAGATGATGTATTTAAAAAATTGTAAAAATTCAGTCGAGTGACATACTAAAAGGAATTTTAACATAAATCCGATTGTTTACAATTTTTAGCGCCCATTGTACGATTACTCAACAATATTGTTACTTTACTATAGAAATAGTAGGGTAAAAGGAATTTTCGTAATTTTTATGATAATTGAAAAATTATCTGATATCAAAAATATACCCAGTAATAAATGTACTTCGTTCGAAATAGTGAACGATTTCTGCAGCTCATGGAACGTACTAGTTGCTACAGAGTAGCGCAGACGTCGTCGTCGATCCGAACCGGAAGAAGATCATACCGGGTGCGGACACGTCCGTACACACACCTGCAGTAACTGTGGCCAGCTCACGGCTACTTTCCCACACCGTCACTGAATTCCAACTATTGTATAACCCAGTTTTCACCTGTACTTTGTCCAATAGTTTCACTAAACGGATACGTATTCCTGCCAGCGTGGTTGAAGTATGTTCTGAACAGTTCTGTGCTTGAAAAATGCTGTTGCTATTCATCATCAGCCGTGGCTCTACAACACTTGGTGTTCTTGCTGCTTGGCCTGCTCCAAGAATCGATTCTGTACCTCCCTATTGCGTGGCCTGGCTTTCCAGTTTCATATGTTCAGCTTTCCGAGGTCCTCCTCTATTTGGTCTTTGAATCTACTTCGGAGTCTTCCCCTTTTTCTACTACCCATTGGTTTCTGGTAGAAAATATGTTTCGTAGAGTGTCCTTCCTCCATTCTCTCTATGTATCCAACCCACCTTAGCCTGTATATTTTGATTATACTGTAAAGATCCCGGCTCTTTGTAAAGATGGTATAGTTCATAATTATAGCGCCTGCGCTACATTCCATTTTCTTGTGTTCCTGTAAGTATTGTTCTTAGAATCCGTCTTTCACAGCAACCTAGAAGTCCCTCGCTGCTTTTTGTCATTGTCCAGGTTTCTGAAGCATATGTCAGCACTGGCCTGATAAGCGTTTTGTAAATTTTGCATTTCGTGCTTCTTGAGATGAAGCTAGATGTCAGGTGCTTTTTTAATCGATAATTTGTTTTATTTGCGATATATATTCTTCTTCTTAGTTCAGTGTTGGTGTCGTTAGTGGTGTGTATCTGGGAGGCAAGATATATGAACTCTTTTAGTGCCTCTATATATTTTGTACCTATTTCAAGGTTTTGAAGGATGGGTTTAATGGTAGTTTGTTGGCAGCATGCAAACTGTGTACTTCGTTTTCTCCAAGTTTACTGCAGTGTAATTTTACTTGAGGCTTCCTCTAATGCTGTAAAGGCACTAGTAAGATCTCATTTTGTCCTGTAAATTAGATCAATATCATCTGCATGTGCTAAAAATCTATTTAAACTAATCTGATTAAATTAGCACGTGCTATCAGATAGAAGGAAGGCTGGTATGTTAACTACAGTATATTACTGTACTGTGTACCATACAACTGATGTCGTATGCCCTAACCTAGTAACTGACGTAAATCGCTATTCGAGATTAAAGAACGCTATATCCAAGGTGAGTATAGTGGAACAGCCACCATATCACCCCAATCCGGAATTTTATAAATAACGTAATCCTTATTACATTGGTGGTCTGCGCACTACCCTAGTCCCAAAAAGTTCCCGTTGGGGAAAGTCAATAGTGCCGTCTTCGTCGTTGTCGTCATCCGTTACGGCTTAGGCCAGTAGCCTGTTCCGGTCTCAACGGACTTCATCCAGCCATCGTTTACGGGGTCTTCCCACACTTCTCTTCCCCCTTGGATGATAGTCAAGGGCTCTTTTTGAAAATCTAGTTGGATCCGTTCTCTCTATTTGTAACCGCCACTCAGTTTTGTACCGGGAGATTCTCTCATTTAAACTTCCAGCTAAGCCTAGCTTCTAATATGATAATTTCTGATAAGATCTCTCCTGCCACAACCCTTTACACCCCTCAAGAAACCTCATTTCCGCTCCTCGTATTCTAGATATATCTTTGGCCTTTCTAATCCAAGTGTCATTACCATACAGTAGTTGAGGCATGGCCATTACATCATAATATTTCAGTTTCGTCTCTTTCCTTGTTTTCTTCTTTAAATGTTAATGATACATCCACAAAGCGACTGGAAGAGGCTAATTTTGCTTTCAACCTCCGTATCATCTTGGTATGTATTTTTTGTGCCTATTTCAAGGTTTTGAAGGGTTGGGTTTAATGGTAGTTTGTTGGCAGCATGCATATATTTTGTTTTCTCCAAGTTTATCTGCAGTCCAATTTTACTTGAGGCCTCCTCTAATGCTGTAAAGGCACTAATGAGATACAGGGAATTGTTCATTAACAATCCATCACGTAGTACAGTTATCAGAATCATTTATGTCAGTCTTCAGATGTATTTCTCGTTTTTTCCTGGCAATCAGATCAGTATCATGTGCGTATGCCAAACGTGTAATTGAACTTATCATCTTATCACCTTTTAGATACTTGAAATCTGGCACCTGTTCTATTAGCCTGTCCTATTGGCGCCATGTTGAACTTTTGAAAGTATCGATAGAATACTTGAGCAAATGGCGTTAGTGGCGTCGTTTAAAATTCTAATCACCGTCCAATCCAAAACCAGAAAATGTCCGTTTCGTTTTAGAGGTCTTTTTTTCGAATTACCGGAGTACCGTATTTTGTAACAAGTTCAGTACTGTAACAATTCATTATTCTACAATACTGTGTATTACGGTAGTCTACTTCTTGCTAGACAACGTGTAAAAATTAAAAAATAATCACGTAGAATTTTAAGGAACAAAGTATCGACCGTTTGCCATTTGTCTGCCTGTCTTACATCATTTGGGATATGTCTCACGATAACTTTTGTCAACCGAATTTCGTAAAACGTTTTAGCATACGTGTCAGTACTTTTCGCCTCACAACCCTATTGTTTTTTAGGCTGATCTCTCCGAAAATTGGGGGCGGGAGGCAAAATTGTGAAAACATCGCAGAAGCCCGTGTGGGGTATCAAGTTAAAAGCAGTTTAAACCACTATCTGAATATAGTGTTCACTTTGAAAATTTCAAAAATTTTTATGTCAGGGCACAAAAATTGTGTGAAAAGATTTATAAAATCGCAAAAATTATATATATATATATATTTATTAATTTGATATATTCAACTAAATATATTTAACATATGAATGCAATGGCAAACGTGCAGTAGACTTGTGATTCAATAGCAGAAGTGATTCTGGTGGTGTGCGGTTGAGCGGTGGTGTGCTCAACAACCACCGCGCCGTCGCCTGTATACTGGACACGTACAGGATGTAAACAATGCATATTACCTGTAGTGTATATGACGTAATCTTGAACTAAAGGAAGTAAGACATTACAGATGTCCATGTTGCTCCAGTTTTCAAGGAAGTAGGACGTATAAGCCTGTTTGCTTGCGTTTAATTTTACTCACGGAGTACGTACATCCGTTGCTAATTTGCTTCCCGGCCACGACTGAGGCCCCTTTTATGTGTCCGATTTATATCGTACGATAACCTACGATAAAAACTCGTACTTCGTGTAGAACAGCAGAAACAAATGGGCCGTTTTATGAACTGTTGTACGATAAATTTATCGTTCCGAACTCAAAAAATCGGTATGGAGAACCATACATGACTTCCGTGTTGTAAGATTTGTTTAAAATGATTTACTTGAATTCGGTTCGGTAATTTCTAAAAAAATATCGCCCACCCTCAAACTAATTTCACTATTTATTATAGATATTTTCGTTATTATGGGGTAGTCGTTTAATATAATGTTATTTTCAGTCACTTTATCCATAAAAATTAGGTAGGTTTACTTTATTCTTATAAAGAAACCGAACTACGCAGATATAATCACCCCTCCTCCGAAGCGCTCCGAAGTCATTCATGGATCCTGAGCATCTTGCAGAGAGTTCATTCCCTAAAGACGAAAAGTCTGTCTATGAACCGTTCCTCTGTAAACACGTGCAGTTACACTGCCCAGCGATCCACAGGAAGCAAATCGCTATCCACGGTGGACACTTTTTCGGCTTGCACGCGTTGTGTTGGTGTGGGTTTCGGCACTTTCCATTTAAAAAGCGTGCAAATGTAAGAAAATAAACATGAGTGAGGCCAGAAGTAACGCGAATTGTGTGTGTGTGTGTGTGTGTGTGTGTGTGTGTGTGTGTGTGTCTTGCCTACCTTTTTATTGGGGTAATCACAATAATAAAACTTTAGGAACGTAAACATTACATAATTGAGATATGCTTGCCTGCCAGGAACGATATGTTTGCACTCATATAAGATTTAAATTAAAATGAAAAATATAGAATTTTGTTAAAGTGAAATGAAATGTTTACATAGAAACTACTTCTTTGTTGTCATTCACGTATTACACATATAAAACTTATAAGATTTACTTCCTCCATCATCAACTACCATTTTAATTTATAAAAAAATTACCCCTCCCCCCTTCATTTATATTCATTTACCCCTACCCTTTTCATTTATAGATATTTCATCTACCTTTCTACAGTGGATTATTATGACCTTCTTTTCAGGATACTTTATTTATCAAAATTAAGCACTTTACTCTTGTTAAAACGTAAAACGTTGCTGGTAAACTTACCCTTTCCCTTAACCGATCTTCATAAAAAACAATAGGCATTGAGTCTTCTACAATTCAGGGGTGTATGCAAAATATTATTTGATTCTGTTTGAATTTGCGGCTGTTATCGTTTGCCATAGAAAAAATTCTACATAGACACACAGACACTTTTCGAAAAATGACTTTTTTTCATTATTTGAGGGTAGTACAATCAGAATCTGCCGTTATCTTGAACACGATTTTTTTTGCCATGACCATACTTGCATTTTCTTATGGAACATCGAAGTAAAACATATCGTGGTGTCCTAGGAAACGCATCCGGTAAATTATCGGACGAGTTGTCTAGATACACGGGCCGTAATGGTTCCGTTTAGAGGTAGGCCGATATACCTGTAATAGGTATTTTGGAACGATATTTTTGTGGAACGGATGTAACAGTGACTGAAAAGTTGAAATACCTGTTATTCGCGGCGACGCTGTTCCGAGTCGAGACACGCCGCCCTCGCTGTTCCGAGTCGGGGCACACCCCCTACACACCTACACAGACACACACACACAAATTGTACGCAAGATCACGTAAACCAAGGCCAAATACTAGGCGTACAAAAATATCGCTGGAACGCAAGGAACAGCCAGTAACGCGTTATTTAAAATACTAGGTATTTCAAATACTAGTGGTATCACCGATACACAAGGAACAACACGTTCCAGAATAACAGTAATATTTTAGTAACACCTAATATTTTAGGAACACCTAGTATTTTAGGAACAGGTAGCATCAAGCATATTTCGAGTAGGAAATATAAGTATATAGTACGAGCCACTTTTTCGTCCTGTATACTTCATTCTGCGCAAAGAGACGAAGCTGTTTTTAATAAAGGCAATAATTCATCCTGCTGTTACATTTATTCTCGTGTGATATGCAGATATAGAATACAGATTATATGCTAATAAATTATATATTATACTAGTCACCAACTTGTAACTAAAATCGGTTGGTAAAACTTTGTTTTTACTCAAAAAAAAACTTTATGTTCCGAGTAGTTAGTGAAATCGTTGTATTTAATTATATTGAGTTATAACCTATAGAGTGGCTGATGTTGATAAAGCTATATTATACTTTTTATTAATGTGATTTTAACTTCACTACACATCTCACGTAAATGATGAGATTGTTGTAATGGACATTTATGCACTTTATCTAGTCCTGTTCCTTAAATATCTGTAATGCATTTAATTTACTTTTGTTGTTGCTCATTATTTATAAGTTTTTATTTATGTATTTATATTTATTTTATTACAATTTGTTTTTTATTTTTATTTGTAAAATTTTGTTTATTCTCATTCACTCTTGTGGCTTACTGTTATGTTTTTATTATACGTTTCTGATGTTTTTTCACATTATTTTTTTGTGGTATTACGTGTAGGCCTACTCTAAATTATTTAATTGCCCCGAGTTTCGCAACTGATTTGTCTAACCAATGTTAGTTTGTTTACTACTAGTGAAAACTTAAATTGGTATTCCCAAAGGGAGATAGGCCTATAAATTCTCTTGTTTCTTATTTCCATTTAAACAGTAATAGTTTAATAAAGTCACAGTGTAAAGTAACACTGTTAATACTTTTAGTTTCAATTTATTTCTGATAACAAATTATATAGTATAGGTTATATAATATCTTCAAATAAATACACAGCAAGTAGGTTTATTAATATATTAATAGGTTTATCTAGGTGAAAATAAACCTACTTGCAGTGTATTTATTTGAAGATATTACATAGGAGACCTGCAGGAAACTCAAAACGAGTTACTTACAAAGGATAATATAAGTTGTGTATATATAGTATATAATAACAGGTATTTGTACCTGTTATTTTTTTGGAACGGTATTTTCATACCTAGTATTTTAAAATAACAGTTTAGCCCACCTCTAGTTCCGTTTGTTCACTTGCGCGAGTTTTTCTATCGTATGACTTTCAGGCATCAGTGCTACCAACCTTCCTGCCTAGCGTCGGCGAGACCACTTGTACCAAGTAATCAGTGGAATTCACGTCGTGGTGTGATTTTATTAATTTGTTTTGTAAATATGGAAGGCGTTAATACAGAAAGGCTCATTGACGAAATGGAGAACAGTAGAGCACTATGGTATCGCGCTTCCGAAGCTGATAAAAACGAACCGATAAGCGGTATACAACACGGATTCATTTTCAGTAATGATGACGGCAACATTGGAAGAGTTTGTTTACACCCACTTCCGATATTGTTGACGATAAAAATGGAGTCAACTCGGACAAAAACTTATCGTACGATATAAATCGAATGCATAAAAGGGGCCTGACACGACTATTGAACAAGTTTTGATGCCTCCGACGAAGACTGTAGGTGGACGAGGATTTACCGGAACTGTGATTTCGCGCTGAGTATATTCCATGCGCACGTTGTACGAGATGCCCTCGAACAATTCTGTGGGTTTTTCGCTGGCCCCTATAGGACTAAGAGATTTACGAAACACCAGATTATACGAACTTGAAACACATTTTCTCACATAACTTTTATTTGCACTTTCTTAATTTACAAAATAATGAAAAACACATAATAACGCCTTTTCCGCTCTTTATTAAATTAATTTCTAATGTTGGATTCAAGGACTGTTAATAAGTAAGCAAATAACTTTTTGATTTATTTTTTCGCTAAATTAGACATTTTATTTTATATTTTCATTAGTTTTCCAAAATTAAGCGGCACACAGTTTTGGAAACGCTGCTTTAAGTCTGTCGAGCGTGGAAATGTCGTCAAATATATAAGGCAGTAAAGTAAGCGTATTCGTTGAGCATTAGTGTTTACTGTATGTATCAGAGACAGAAGTAGTTATTGTATACGAGAGCCTAGTTCATTGTCTAAGCGTCTCTCTCTCTCTCTCTCTCTCGTCTCAATTGGCCGTTTAACAAAGCATATCCTTTTCGTCCCACGCTGCCCGTCTTAAGTACCTCTTGTTGTCGTCTTCAGAATCCCTGCTTCGCTTCTCTCTAGGACATACGATCGTTAAGCGCGTTGTTGCTTACAGAAATAAGCATGTTAATTCTGCCTGCCTCCTGTTTCGATTAGAGACACCATAACAACATAATCAACATATCATACTTTGTGTATCCGCATGATATACGTAAGCACACAATAAGAGCGCGAGCGAACCCGTGTGACTCAAAATAATGAATATAATTCCCAGGAAATGTGTGTAGATTTGTCTTTTATTTATTAATAATATTTGTTTGAGGCTATAGTTATTGAACGAGCGAAGAGAGTACTCAGTTTTCACTCGACCGTTTGCCATTTGTCTGCCTGTCTTACATCATTTGGGATATGTCTCACGATAACTTTTGTCAACCGATTTTCGTAAAACTTTTTGACATACGTGTCAGTACTTTTCGCCTCACAACCCTATTGTTTTTTAGGCTGATCTCTCCGAAAATTGGGGATGGGAGGCAAAATTGTGAAAACATCGCAGAAGCCCGTGTGGGGCATCAAGTTAAAAGCAGTTTAAACCACAACTGAATATAGTTTTCACTTTGAAAATTACAAAATTTGTTATGCCAGGGCACAAAAATTGTGTGAAAAGGTTTATAAAATCGCAAAAATTACGATATCCAATTATTAATTTGATATACTGTATTCAACTAAATATATTTAACATATGAATACAATGTCAAGTTTTGGAAATTTCATAATTTTGCTACCACAGGGCCCAAAAAAGAGAACAAAAATTTGAAAAGAATTGTGAAAATCCATCAGGGTGTTGGACAAAAATTGTAACTTGTAACCCCATCGGACTGTTTCGAATTTTGAGTGTTTACTGTATGACTCTGTGGTCTACAATAATTGTTATGTTACTGAAGAAATAATAGAGAAATCGGGATTTTTGTAATTTTCCTCATAATTGAAAAATTATATAATAACGGAATTTATGTAATAATATATTGCTAAAACGATGGCATTTCAGGGCAGGTATCCGATAAGAACTAAGATAGTCATGAGTAATCAGATTTTGGATCAGGTTAGTCACTTGCAATATCTCATATGGAAATGATATTGTTTGGGATAGTAAGGTAATAAAATTTAGAGGCATGTGTGAAACGATTCGTAGGTACATGAAAAATAAAACACGGAAGGATACCCGAATGAAATTTTTTTTAAACTGTGGGTGTCCACACATTTCTGTATGCTAGTGAAACATGGACTCTTAGTAAAAGGGACGTGCAGAGGATTCAGGCAGCCGAAACGAAATTTCTAAGAGGACGCAATGTTGTTCTCTCTTGGATCGGAGAAGGAACAGGGATATTACATGCGATTTAAACATTGTATCATTGTACCAGAAGATTGAAGACCACAGAAGGAGATTGTGTAAACGCTTGAATCGCATGCCTGATATTCGTCTACCTGTGGCTGTCTTGGGTTATTACCCTACTGGGAAGAGAGATACCTGTAGACCGAGGAGGAGATGGGTTCCGGAACAGATCTGAGGCCTAGTCCTTGGAATGGTGATAACGATCATGTAATAATATATGTAGCCTACTTCGTTCAAAATAGTGAGCGAGTAGGCCTACTGTAGCTCAGGGAGCTTACCAATATAGTAAGGAACACGTAGAAGTATCCTAAAACATGGAAAACGATGAAATAAATGCTCGAGTCATTCAGAACAAGAATCACCTCAGCTCAGTCGGAGTAGAACATGCACGAGGGCGCGCGCGCACACACATTTTTCATATTCTTCTTCCTCTCCATCTTCTTTTGTTCATCATTGCCTACAGAGAAATACATGACTACGAACAAAACACAAATGGGTACGTATCTGCTGCACGTCAGTTCCGAAAACGAACATAGCTGCTAACTGTGCGTTTTGGCGGTTTATACACTTGAGTCTGCAGACTGACAGCGTGAAGCGACTCGGGCAACTTCGTTACTGTTCGTCCGCCGCTACTGCTACTCTCTCGTCAACCCACACTCCACACTTATACGTGTATAATGAAATCCACGTATTTTTATCCAAATCGGGGTTTTCCTGTGCGCATAGCGTATGAATTGAATATTAAAATGAATATTGATTGTGGTCACAGTTAAATATTAAAACATAATATAGAATTAATTTAACCATATCGTTGTACTCCATTTATTACCCTGAATTGTAGTTTTTGTTTTAACCTTTGTTTCCTCCAGAAACAAACAATTTCACTAGCTCCCCAGATAAATATGAACCTTTTGACTACATCGTCGCATTAGTATATGAAATATACGTTTATTAAGAAAACTTATTTTATACTGTTTTGCCGGTTTTTAAGTTCAGTTTTTTGTACTCACAGTGTTGGTTTTGATATATATTGCTGTAATCAATTGCTTGCGGTAAAACTCCTCTTTACCTGTGCACTAACTTCGCAGGTTGGTTTCGTATTTATCTGGAGTCAATTTAATCAATTATTTTTGTTTCTGGAGTGATAAACGCTGAAACAAAATATACGATTCAGGGTAATAATAGGTATGTAAGAAATGGTAGGATATGAATTTATTCTCAATTGTGTTTATTATTTATCTTTGAGAATTATATAATTACCTTTATAACATAGGAAGTTAAAATTTGTACAGTCGTTCTACTAATAACATTTGTCTGCTAGAATTATAAAAATGTTTTAAAAACTGACCGAAATAAAAATCCAAGGTTTTTATTTAAAAAATTTAGAAAATTATAAATTTTGTAAATTTATAAATTTATTATTCTAGTGCCATAACAATCTGAAAGTGTGATGATTAACCTGTAGAAATTTCAAGTCTGTAGCACAAAATAGATGCTGAGAAAATGGCATTTCAACAAATACGGTTCACATTTTCACATCGAACACTTACAGCGCGTGTACCTAATAAAAACTGTTACACTAAAAATAAAATGACAAAACTTTAAAATGAAACATCGAAATGCTTACAGGACATGTATAGGTAGGTTAGACACGAATACACACAGACACTTGAATACACGAAAAATTTACTCTTGAGTTTACGTATTTGAAGCCGTGAACTTAATAAAATTATTGTGCTAAAATAAATACACAAACTTTAACCAAACGTTTACCAAACTCACATCTGACAACAGAATATAGGCGGGCATAGATGAGAACGAAGGTAGCCGAAGTTGCCCGAGTGGCTTCACGCTGTCAGTCTGCAGACTCAAGCGGCGACACATTGGACGGGCGAGTGTCTCCCCTCCACAGTTTGTACAGTGACAGGTAGTACGAGGTCAATGACCGTACGCAGTAAAACTGCCGATGTCTGAGACGGCAACACAAGACGGTGCAAGTGCCTAGGATTTCGAAAGCAATGGTACTGTTTTTTCAGGGGCCCCTACTAATATTGTTCGGATTTCAAATTATTCAATAACTAAAGTATTTATTCTGTGATATGATTAATATTATTGTCTCTTGTTTTTGCAGTACTGTTGCCGCCGGCAGCAGCGGTTACATGGATGCAATTCTACGGCCTAACAGCCCGGCTGATAACAATAATAATTTCTAGTGGTTGGCTAGTAGACTAATAATGTTGTTGATAGACGGCGTTATGGTAGATTGGTGAAAGTTTGCACGAAGACAGATTTCTCTGTTAACAATATCCGATGAGAAACCGATGCAACTAATCTTTCGATACGATTAAATGATTTACTAATTATGGTCTGAGTATGATTTGGTGCAGTTGCCAGATATGCCTACTAATCAATTATTATCAGTCCAAATTGTACGTTTCTGTCGTCTGTGTACAAGGTCTTCTGTCGTGTGGAATATTTTTTGTTATTGCTGTATACTGTAGGAAATGGATCTGTGATGATGAATAGTGTCAAAACATCATGTCATAAATAGTGGCAGAATCGTGATATGTAACCTTCGGAATGTAAAAAAAAAAATGAGAGGATTTCCGAGTAATGCGCGCTCACGTGTATGTAGGGAAACGAAACTTTGACCAGCTGTATAAAATTTGATCGGTTCGTTGAATTTTAGTTTGTTTCTTTTTTTTTTTGCAACCTGCTCCTATTGACGTGAAAGATATATTGGGTTCAAACTCGTTCCCGTATATCGAGTTTTAACTTGTCGATTAGCTACGAGATCCCTAATATTGTTACTAGCGGTAACATGCGAAAAAAGCAGTGTTGATTTCAACGGCTCTTTGTTAGTCGTTCAGATTCGTTCGTATTAATGCCATGTTTTTTCCGAAGTATTCAAGAAATCTTTTAAGTAGCTTATGAAAAAGCTAATAAAAAATTTCACGCCTCTTATAAAATGTCGCATCCCACGTATGTCTACGATTCAACTCTTTACTTCTCCTCCTCCTCCTCCTCCTCCCCCTCATTACAGACCAACGTGAGCCTTGCCTTCCAACAACAATCTTCTACAGCGTCTCCTATCCAATGCCACCTCAGTGTAACCCCCTCACATCCATTCTTCTCATATCTCCTACCACATCATCCAACCATCTTATCCTAGGTGGCCCTCAGGGTTCAGTACGTCCCTTACTCTGTGGTTGGAATTCCTTTGTCACTCTGCTAACCGCCGCCCGTATGGAATTTTGCAGTCTCACTTTCTTTACACAACTCGTTTCTCTCTTCCAACTGTTTCATAATCATCTTTATTTACTTTTTTTTTAGCATATTATTGACCTCTCTTCTGACTTGTCTGTAGTATATTTCAGCATGATTTCGTGTGTTTCTCTCTATCATACGTTGCTGTCCTTCATTTTTCTTCTTTATAGTTTCCACGCATTCCCCATCGAACCAATCTCCATTTCCAGCTGTTTGTCATTCTCCAGTTACGTCATCTTCAGCGTCTTTAATTGTTTCTTCAAACTTTTCCCAGCTGTGCTCCATATCCTCCATCTCACCATCTGCATGGACGATAGTACATCTGTGTCTTAAATTTTCTTGATACTGTTGAGCAACACCTGGGTTTTTATTAAAATTTTCCATAGCCTATACCACTTTTTTGTTCTTATCTGATCCGATATTTGAATTTCACTATCTCTTCTCTAATTTTTGCTCGTACCAGGTAGCGGTCACTATCACAGTTAGGACCTCTACAGCTTCTGACATCTAGTACTGAAGAAAAATATCTTAGTGATACCAAAATTGATCAGTTTGGTTGGTCTCGTCAGTTCCGGGTACTTTCCATGTGCCCACATCTTTTATGAGGAAACCATGCGCTTTTAATAAACAATTGTTCCTCACAGCAGATTCAGTGAGGATGTTCTCATTATTGTTGTTCTTATTATGTAGTGAATACTGTCCAGCTCCCTGTCTTTGGTCTTCGTATTTTCCCACTTTGGCACTGTAGTCTCCAACAACCAGCACCATATCATACCTGCTGGTGGAACTGTAAATCTCATCTGGTTTGTCATAGAATCTTTCTTTCTCTGTCTCCTCCGTCTCCTCAGTTGGAGCATAAACTGGTAATTTTATTATATTTCTGAATCTCCCTTTTACCCTTGTTTTACATATTCTGTCATTTCCGATTCAGCTGTTATATAACGAAATCAAAACTCAGGTCCATGTTGCACTAATAGCTGAGTAGTGCGAATATCCGTTGGGATTTTGCACAGACATCAAGAAGTCATGCTTTAAGGCTTTGTGGTGGGTGATGGTACCATGACTCCGATTTTATTATCCGGTTCAGAGAACTTTATAGACAGATGACAACGTGAATTTCACAAATAATTTCTATTATTTCATGAAACATTAATCAGTGAAACGTGCAAATTGCTAATTGTAACATCAAACATCACCTGACAAAAACTGAGTGTTCGTTCTCTTTCTCTCCCCCTTCACCAGTATAATTGAATTACCTTTGTATGGAATGCAGTTTTGAATTGACGGGATGAAAAAGTTTAAGGTCTGGTTAGATAGAAATTGTTATAAGAGGAAGCAAACGTGTGTAGGATGAATCTTGCGTAATGTATTCACTGGACCTCTTCTTTGTATTACATTAATTAATTACGTAGAGACTGGACAGACAACTGCGTATTACGTGTACGCCGCGAGGAGAGCGAAACAAAACAAACACCAATCGATTGATCGGTCAAGGATATCGGTTACGTAACGAGGCGGTGGTGGTGTGAATCAGGAAACACCCGATTGCAGCGCACAAGGACATTACTGCGGCCGCAGTCACCTGATTGCTCGCTTCGTGACCATCCAACAGGTACTTTCCTGCAGTAATTCATTTTTTGCGTATTACGAATTTCTTCCTCGTCGCATTACTATACCAAATATGTAAAGACGTTTAAATGTAAATTCGACTACCTTTTATTCAGTGTAGGCCTATGTATTGTTTATCTATTGGCTTAATTGATTTAGGAAGAAGTCTATTACGGAAGCTGTCACGGCCGGAATCAATATTAAAAGAGTGTAGGCCTATAGGCCTAATTACTGGGCTATAGACTATAAAAATAGATTCCTTAATTTTCTTCTTCTATGGCGTCACAGTTTGGAGTCGAACTGTAGCCTCCATAATCATCCGCCTCCATTTTTTCCTGTTGGCGATCGATGTCCATCGTTTCATTTTAAGTAAATTATCAGCATCCCTTGCCACTGCGTCAATCCAGCGATGCTTGGGTCTTACCACGGGCCTTCTACCCTCGATTTGACTAAATAGTATCTTCCCTAGGTATTCGGTTGCCTTCCGTCCTAATGATGTGTCCTGCCCATTACAATCTATGCAGTCAGATGGTGGCCAGATTGTTGTCTTTATATAACATGTATAGTTCCTCATTGTATAGTTCCTCCATGTCCCACTGACTTGGATTGGTCCATATATTCTCCACAAAATTCTCCTTTCAAAGGTATTGACTATGTTAGAGGCTCGTTTAAAAATTCAGAGTACAAATCTCGCTGCCATAAGTTATCACCAGTCTAATCATAACTTTATATAATGTGACCCTGACCTTTAACTGACGGTGGATATTCCTTGTCTTGAATCTATTTGCAGCATGACAAATACCCCCTACAAACCTAGGGGGGGGTTTAGGGGGGGGGTTTCCTTATTTCACTTATTTCTTCATTATCTTCTGCACTCCAACATCCCAAATATTTAAACCGATTAACTATTTCCAGGTTTAATGGTTCGGTTTCAAACTGTTCAGGTTTTCCTTGGAGTGGTTGCTTGCTTAACTTTGTGTTGTCACTGAACGTTTCGGGCACCCACCGGAGGCTCAGCTGAGGCTTACTTTTACCAACCTGTCGGGGCACGTAACCTGTCAACATTACATGGACAGACAGGGACGTTCGTCAGTTTATTGTCGGATGAGACATGACTGAATCCATTCCCAACCCATGTTTAATCAAAAAGTGTTTTTTTTTTCAAATTTCCATTCTGTGGCGTCATGTAAAAAAGGTTCCTTTAAACTTATATAGATTTAAAAATTATCTTAGATCAACGACGAATGAGGAAAGACTGAAAACTTGGCTAATTGTCTATAGTACGTATAAATAATGAGGAAAATATTTAGGTACGTATTACAAAAATTATAAGATCTTTACATATATGAAAAGAAACATATTTTTCTTAGAATGGGTGCCTTAGAATGAAACTCCCATCGCCAGAAGTCTTGGCCACCCTTTGTCCACCACATTATGGAATTTCAACTGCGATGTCTATCTCACTCCACTCTATAATTCGAAGTGCGGGGAGCGGCACTCGTCTGCGCTTTCCCGTTAGAACACTGGGAATCCGCCAGACAGTACGGTCCTCGGCTGGACCATCCATCTGTGCTACAGCCAGTTCCAAGCTGCGATTTCGAACGTCACAAAGTCGCGACGCAACTTGCCAGACGGTCTGTTGAACGCAGCCCGGGTCACGGGTCCTCTGCCAGCGAGCTGAGACACCTCGTCGGGGATGCGCTAGTAGTCGGCCGTAAACCCCGGCTTCTTCCGGAAGGACACGTCCACCGCCGAAACGACGGCCGTATTGGGCAAGGCAACGGTTTTCTCGACGTACTGGATAGTCTCGAGCGGTATATGCGGAGGCAGGAGGCGGCGACAGAACGCCGGGTCAAAGCGTTCCCACTCGACTATCCGCCGCTCGTCGCGAACGGTGGGGTGCTGGGTAGCCAGGGATGCCTGCTGATGGGGCAGTGATCCGAGGACAGTTACGAAATGACGGAGACGTGGACCGGGCAATAAACACCCCTGACCGCGGCTATGTTCAGTACGTCAGGCCGAGAGTTGCCCATGGTAGTCCCAGTCGAGCCCATGACGGTGACCCGAGCCGCATCAGCGTACCAGCGAAAGCGGTTCCCGTTTCGGTTCACAAATAGGTTCTCTCTATCACACGGTGCTTACAGTTCAGGTCACCCTCCTGTGCGCACCGAAGACTGCCTCCATATCGCTTGACAGGAGGTCGTGGCCTCCGGTTCTGGAGGCTTGTATTTGGAAACCACGAGTAGTCCGCAGAGACCCCATGGAGCTCCACCGCGATTGACTTAATAAAGCTCTAACAACAAGAATGGTGAAACGTTCAGTCCGTTGTATCGCACAGAATTCTGTCGTAAATCGTGGAATTCAATTATATGCGGTTCTATAAACCCTCAGTGGTTACCAACCGCGGTGCTGGAATGCGCATGTAGCGGGGGAGGGGCAGAAACCAGGATTCCACATACATACCCGACAGTACGGTCCAGAATGGACCTTGGCCTTCCCAGTGATCTGCCTTCAGATAGTCATGTGCTTTAGTCTTCCACGAGCCGACACCCATCCTAGTCAGGTCTTCTTCCACGCCGTCTTGCCATCGTTTCCTTGGCCTGCCTCGTCTTCTGCGCTCATTCATTTATCCTTGTGGGAAGTCTTTGGATGTCCATTCTTTCTACATGCCCTATCCAGCTGATTCTTCTGCACTTTATAATTCGGACGATACCTACCTGTTTTAGAATGGGTTCTACTTCTTGATTAGATCTGATCCTTCATTCTCCACTACAACATAAGATATTTTATGTACCATTCTTGTTAAAATGTATTCGATACTGATACAATCAGTGATCCGGTTGTGGAGGGTTTGGTATCTATATAGAGCTTCAGAAATAATAGTCATAAAGCATATTTCATTTTGATGCCAAAAAATTGTATCCATGCCGTGGTAGTTTTTTCCGTTATAAGCGTAATATTTTATTAGAAATTTTGGAAATTGGCTATGTGAATTTGTAATTTTAGTTCCATACTGTCGATGAGTATCCATACCTTTGAACTTGCACGTTTTAAATTTGGCTTTGTTTCTTATCCAGCATATACAGTGGAAAACGTTTAACACGAATGCGGTTAAATATTTCTCAGCTCCCGATCATTGCTTCTGTTTTACAATTATAGTTTGTACGGTTAACACGAAAGTTTTGCCTACAAAATGTCTGAAGTTTAATGAAGAAAGTTGTGTTAGTGGTTATAATCACAAACAGAATTATCACTGTTGTACACCACTGTAGAAAAATTATTCCGATTAGCGCTTTCAAGCTTCTCAGCTCATCATCAGATCGGAATTAACCCGACGATGTTAATTCCGATCTGACGATTAGCTGAGAAGCCTGAAAGCTCTAATCAGAATAATAATTTTTCTATAGTGGTGTGCAACAGTGATAATTCTGTTTACAAAATATCTGTTAACACGAAAAGTTTTGTTATAATTTATAATAATTTTGTTGCTGCCTTTCAATAGCTGTATAATAAAAAAGTCCGGACGTATTCGGCCTATAACAGTGCACGTTAAAAACTGTGAAAGTTGGGAGGAACTTGACACGGAAATTTACGTCAGAATTTACGAGTTCTTACCGCTAACGATATGCTTTCGCTGCTGAGCCGTGTTCGTCGATATTTAGAAGCCAACTCGGAAAGTGAAGTGTTTGACCACATTGACAAATTACAACAATCTGTTGAAAATAAAATAGTGCAGAATTGTGTGCAAAAGAAAATACGGACTATTTTAAAAATAATTGAACATTGTTACTATAGGTAGGTCTATTTCAAAAGACCACTGAATTACTGCACAAGAAAACCTAAATCGTAAAACTAAGTGAAGAACAGCTACAATGATCGTACACTAAATTTAAGAGAAATTAACAATATTTTTTTCAAAAATTAACCAGAAATTATTCAGGAGGATAGATTTAGCGTTTATATGGATATACCTTCTAAATATTCTTTATTGTTTTATTTTATTACAGAATACAGTAAATAATTTTTACAGTATTTGTTCATGTATATCATTTTGTTTCTCACGTTTTTGGCCGCTCACCGCGAAATCCGGTAAACACGAAAAAACAGCTGGTCCCCGTCATTTCACGTTAAATGTTTTCCACTGTAGTATTAAATTCACCATTCACGATGTTTCTGTAAGAACGTGACTCCCGTAGTTTGTGATATAGGTCTAATATTGTAGGCTTACTATTACGTTATTGTCTCTTCCTTATTGATCTCTGACGGTACGTGTCACGTTTACATAGCAAAATATTGTTATCGTGTGTAGTCCACATGGACTAGGCGTTGCCAGAATTAGTATTCTGGTTCAGTTACTAACGCACATAAACAAAATATACAAAAACATACCCTTTACTGCCGAATACGAACACAACAATAACATAAACTTTTTAGACCTCTCCATCACAAAATCTGAACACAGGCACAAATTCAGTATATACCGAAACCGACTACAACTGACACACTAATACACAGCTCCTCCAATCACTCAATTCAACACAAACTAGCTGCCTTCAGAACTATGATACATAGACTTAACAACATCCCACTAGATGAAAAAAACTGCAAAGACGAACTAAACACGATAAAATATCTAGCAGAATCCAACGAATACGACAGAACGATAGTCAATAAACTCCTACACAAAACAAACAACAGACAAAGAGAGAAAACAACAAATTCATAACACTAACATACATCAACAACCAAACTGAAAAAAATAGCCCACAAATTCAAAAAAGCAGGATACAGAATCGCATACAAAACTACTAACAAAACAGAACACACACTATCAAAACACACACACAAAGCACAAAACAAATTCGATCTACCTGGTGTTTACAAACTAAATTGCTCAGATTGCAACAAATTCTACATAGGCCAGACAGGACGTAGCTTCAAACAAATATACATTGAATACACAAAGGCACTCCACTCCACTACAGAATCCACCTTTGAAAATCACCTCATTCAAGCAAACCACACATACAAAAACATCGACAATAACATGAACATTCTACACGTACATACAAAAGGCCGAAAACTAGACTCTCTAGAACAATTAGAAATATACAAACACACGAAAACAAATAAAAACGACATCCTAAATGAACAGACACAATTCAAATAACACGCATTATTCGAACACACACACACACAATATCGATCTTTCAAAAGTCGATACCGTCGCCAACAACAAGACGGACAGTACTCCCAGCGGGACCCTCTGAAGAAGCTTTTTAAAAGCGAAAACCGGTTCAGGCTATAAGGTTTTTGCCCATGAAAAACTTTGTGTTCCGAGTCGGTAGTGAGTTAATTATATTTAGTTAAGTAACGGACAACCAAATCCAAGAATTAGTATTCATAAACAGAAGCTTATCACCGTCAATGAACCCGTCCCGTCGTGTCGTCGTCATTCTGCTGTCGGTGTAGCCGTCGTTTAAGTGATGTGCAGAAACATGCCGACAACGTAACTACGTTTATGGAGATATAAAATTAATTAGGACTGATGACAGTTTAAATAAGGGAGCTGTAAGACGTATTTAGACTTTAAGTATGATAACGTGTTATTTTTATCGTCCGCTTATCGTCCATGTTTTACTTGGAAAACAAACGAAAACGGATTGTGAAATATTTATTTATTGACAGGTATTGCCAGCCACGCCTACTAAATGACATTGTATTTTTGTCTGTTACAGTTGGACCGCGCCTACGACCAGATCATATTTCCGCTGGAGAACTTCCGGAAAGAGCACATCGGCGGTGTCAAGGTCAGTAGTACAGTACACTGCCAGTTGCAACAAACATGACCCCCCCCCCACACTGACGTGTATCGTAATTACAGACAGAAATCGTATACGTATTCTGTTTGTGTGAAATTTGGAATGAAATCGTATTGTCGTTGATATGAGTAAAGTCAGCGTTGATTGGTTACCATGTTTTGTTGTAACCCGTGTAAGTATGTTATAAACTGTGGCCAATCGTTTTGTTCTGAAATGGTCTTTAGATGTCGCTACCATTCTCAAATCGTTTTGTTCGATACTGTCACTGTGACTCGACTATGTACGCGTCTTTCCATAGCCCATAGTATACAATAAACATTAAAATTCAAACCGTTCCGATTTAGGTTACAGTTCCTTTTTAGTCTGGCACCCTGCTGGATTTTCACAATTTTTTCCAATTTTAGATCTCTTCTTTAGTCCTCGGGGTCCCAGAATTTTGAAATTTCCAAAAGTTAACACTACATTTAGATGTTAGTTAAGATTCTCTGTAATTAGGTACGTCACATGAATTTTATAATTTTATCAAAACTTAACTCAGTTTGTGGGACCTGACGTTCAAAACTTTGTAAATTTTCAAAAATGAACACTATATGCGGATTATGCTTTAAATTCTCTGTATTAGATAGCACATGTCGGGTTTTGCGTTTTTTTTTGCAATTTTGATCCCCTACATTTTTGTCTTCTAACCCCCATATTTTTTGAAGAATCAATATCAGAAACAATATCGTTCTGTAGGGTAAAAGCGTGGACGCGTGCTAAAGGCCCGTTCTCCTAGGAGGAGGTTTTTTGCGCCGCGTAGTACGCAATACGCCGAACTCAACACGCCGTTCTCCACACAGTAGAAAAATAATGGTTCTGTTTTCCTCCAGAGCGCATCACGTAGTGCGCCAGCGTAGTGCGTTCGGCGTGATAGGCCGACTGGTTCTGGAACAGTCTATTGCGTTCTACGTCGCGTTTTAGCTGACTTCTGAATTTTGTTTTTCAAAACTTGTGTATCAAAATGCCTCAAGTGGGTTTCATTGCTTCGGATGACGATCAGTTAATTGAAGCAGTATAAGAATGGTCACGCATACTTATGGAACTTGAAGGATCCCAGCTTCAAAAATGCCACAAAAAACGATGAAACTTGGGCAGAAATTGGGAAAATGCTCAACATATAGGTGTTGTAGTATAACGTTCCGGGCTACGTTATAAATCCAGGGAACCCGTGATAATTGACGCTAGCCAATTATACAGGCTGCCTACGTTGTAACAAACTGAAAATCAACACAACACTTAGAACAATTATAATTACTCTAATTATAGGACACAAGGGAAGGTAATTTAACTGATTTATGCACTCACTTCAATATGTAACAAGATGACATCTCTTTATTAACAAATGATATATATATAGATCCCATTACATAAAAGTTTCTCATACTGAAATAGTTAAAAGGGGTTTTCTGTCAAACAAACGATCAAACAGATCATGTATTTTACCTCGGATCCGAGTCTCTTTAAATCTAGTAAAGACGTCTGAAATTTACTTTACTTATCAAGAAGGTTGCATTGTTACATTAACACCATTTGAAGAATGGTATTATTTAGTTAAGGGATTAAAACTTATATCTCAAGAGTAATGTTACAACGTATGACTTTAGAAATTACTGGTTACGTTTTTCTAAAACTTAATGCTTAGAGATTGTCTTTTTAAAAGTCTCTGGCATGTATGAAAACTTATATTTTAAATGTACATAATTCTCGGTAGACGAGCTACCAAGTCACCTCTTAGATACGCTTTTGCTGTCCGTGTCCTGGGGCGTGAATCTTCGGTACTCTGTTAGTCGGGGTAGTCATCTGGGTAGTGTTTCCGGTGAAAGTCCTCTGGGTGTATTAATGAGGAGATGGATGTTATGCTGCGTGAAGTCGGGCTGATCCTCGGCGGTTCTGGTAAGAGTTGTTTAGGTGGTAGTCGTCCGTATCTGCAGTTGTGCACGTCACATATTTACTGGCAGCGTAGTACTGGAGTTTGCATCTTCTTGTTACATTAATATCTGAATTACATCACTCGAACAATATTCGAGAGTTCGTTTTTTAATTAACTTGAGACATCACCTTATATACGAATTCTTTTTACATTATCACACTTTCTAACAAATTCCTCACTACATCTTCAATATATAACTAGCTCTCCACGCTTTTAGTGGAAGCTAACACTCAATTAAAAATCAAAAAGAATAACAAAACATTTTATGAAGAGCCCTCGCTTGGAGGTGTTTTTAGTCTGAAAGCCGCATCGTTACTCTTGCATTGTTACAACAGGTAGCTTGCAACGACGCGGAGTGAGTACTCCGCCATAATATAGTTCCAACTCTTTATTAATAATACATTCTTATAGTAAGACAAAATAAAGTATCTAGACTTATCTTGTTTACAGGGATTATTATAACTACTACTTGTGACTTTAAATTATTCATTATTTACATTACGATTTACAGACATTTCTAATTTACTGCCGGTTCGGTATGCACGTTGTGTCCGGAATAGGTAGGTCAACGCATGATAAATTTACTAAAGGGTTAACTGTATTATTCTTACCTTTTACATTCAGATTTTAATTACTTATTTAGTTAGATTTTCTTAATTTAATTTTCATTACTATTATGAGTTAGTTCAGGGGTATTTGGTTTAATCGTGCGATTTAAAGTACTTACTTTCTTTCGGTTTTTTTTATATTTTTATTATTAATTTTTTTTATTTATTTATTTACCATTTAAATCGTCACAGTAGGTGACTTCACATTATTGTAACTGGGACCTCTTAGGTCGTCTTTAATACACTGTAAAATCGAAGGAAATTGCTCACGGGTGAATCGAAAATATTTCTTGAATCTCTCTTCTTCGTCGTGTAAATGTCTGCTAACCAGTATTTTGAAAACACCGTCGTCTTCGCGTTTTAAGAACATTTTGTTGCTTAATTTTCTGCTCTTTGCCGTAGAGAAGGATAATTCTCATCTTCATCATCCATATGGATGTGCTTGAGAATAAGCAAAGCAACAAGTCTTTTTTTATTTTGCTCCAAACGATTCATTTTGACAGGGAACACTAACACTCCGAATTATAATCACTACCACCTAGCACAGTCTACGTCGACTGATAGCTGAAACGCGTCCGGCTAGGAAAATACAAACGAGCAGCGTGATAATTGAATACGTTCCCGTCGACGTGTAGAGCTCTACCCGGTTCGCGCGACGCAAAAAACCTGCTCAAACGGGCCTTAAGGTTTCGGTTGATGCGCTCAAAAGTTACCCCAAATAGGCGGACAGGCAAATGCCAAACGATCGACTCAAAACAGAACTAGCTTCCTTCGTTTAAGTAATCATTATCATTGTTCATCTTGTTATTCGAATTAGCAGTCTGTGTAATTCCAACTTTGTCGTGTTTAGGACCTAGGACGTGGTTTAGGACTTACAAATGGTGGAAACACTGAAAGGCCTCGTCCGGAACATGACAAGTAACAGTTTAGCAAGTAAACACGACAAAGTTGGTATAATTGAACTTTCGATTACGCTGTTATTACATCACTAAGTCCACTCTAAACGATCGTATTAAGTCAGTCACTATTACTACAAGGTTCAGTAGTTGACTCGATGATTAATAAATCACAGTGTGTTGTCTAAACAGTAACTTCGAGTAGTAAAGAATATTTGAAATAAGCGGTATTGTCTGCCTAACGTTCTACGTAAGCAACGGTAAGTTTCCCTTTAACCTGTTCAAACACTCGAGTGTGCGTGAGACGAGCCAAATTGGCTACAAATGAGTCATGGAAAGTGTACCGTTCTAGATTAAGTTTACCGTTCTCACAAAACCTACTTCAAATACATCGAATATTTTGCTTAGCACTTCCTCATTGGTGATAAACTAATTTCCAGATAACCGCTCCCAACAATAGTAGTTAACAAAAAAAATGGAAATGTAAGTATGATATGATAGCGGCGTCTTATCTCAAGTGGGTTTGTCTGAGGTTTATAGAGTATTACACTCTCGGAATATTAAGGCAAAAAGAGAGAGAGAGAGAGAGAGAGAGAGGCAAGACTTTTCTGAAATGTTATCAGTGGTCCTGCATAAAATAAAAAAAGGATTGGCGGGTCCCGTAGGTCTGCTTGAAAACATATCTCCTGCGTTTAGGATTTCTATACAGTACAATCTCGTCCCGTTAATCCCATTTCCGTGTTATACGGACTGGCTTTTATCAGAATAAATAAACTAGTTGCGCCCGAGCCCTAGAACGTATTTTAAGCTGTACTCACGGTTTTGAACGAACCGCATTTATTATTTCAGAAATTCCGTACTGTATATTTCAGTTTTCTGAAAAAATTACAAAAATGCCGATTTCTTTAGTTACACAACATTCGTAAAACAATAACACAATAAACTGTGACACCCCGCTGCATTTTCGAAATTTTTTCAAATTTTGTATCTAAAGTTTTGGAATTTGGGGTCCTAAAATTATGAGATTTCCAAAACTTAACACAACATTCAGATGCCAATTAACATTCTCTTTAATTTGATACACCGCATGGGATTTCTTTAGAATTTTAACCCTCTTACATTTTGCCTATACCCCCTGTTTTTAGAGAGATTAATATAAAACAAGACAGGCTTCAATAGGGTAAAAGTGTGGAGAAAAATGCCAAGTTTTATGAAAATCGGTTGATGCATTCAAACGTAATCGTGAGACACCCCAAATATATAGGTAGATAGACAGCCAGACAAATGCCAAGTTTTATGAAAATCGGTTGATGCATTCAAACGTAATCGTGAGACATAGGCCTACGCCAAATATGTAGGTAGATAGACAGCCAGACAAATGCCAAACGGTCGAGTTAAAACTGAGAACTCGCCTCGCCCGTTCCAGTAACTTTTCCTACCCATTTTCTTCCCACAGAATATCAAATTTTTATTTAGAATAACATTTTTTTTAGATGGGTTAACTACTTATTTTGAGAAAATATTTATGTTCGACCATCAACCATCGAACCGCTTTCAAGCGTGTGGAAAATTGCGTGGCTAATAAAGTACGTTTTCAAAAAAGCAGAGACACTTTAAAATTATTAATTTAAAATTATTATTTTAAATTATTTCCGCCAAAGCAACAATTTTAGTGTTGTATAGTTCTACTCTTAGAAATTTCATAGTCAGAATTTTGCGTGCAAATATTTTATATTCAGTAAATGTTTTATTTTTTTGTTTTCTTTATATTCATACTTTGATCTTGGAATTGTTTTAAATTCACAGTATAACACATAAATTCGCGTTAACAGTACACGATAAAAGACTGTTACTTTCACTTTACGTATTATTTAAATCATTAACTGTACATTTGAAAATAGTTGTAGGCGGATTTTTGTACCGTTTTCGAATGATCCTGATAAACGGGACTCCACTGTATTCTGGTTGTGGTTGTGGTGGTGGTTTAAGATCAGTGAAATGCTTGTTACTGGCCTGTTAATTTGTAAAAAAATATGCAGTGTTTAGAAAAATACTGTACAGTATCTACGTTAATCAGTTGCTAAACAAGGAGTATATTCAAAAGTGAGCAGCAGTTTGTTGAAATACAGCTTCAATAGATCTCAAACAGTAGATTAACAGTGACAACAGCCGTCATTTCAAATTTTCTTCAAACGTCAAGTTATCCGAAAATCCTGTGCAGCAGTACTGTGCCGATTGACGACAACTCCGTGTGTGTGATACGTTGTCGAATCAGCTGACTAATTAAAAAAAAAAAACCTGTTCGCAGCACGTTGACTTGTGTGTGTGCGCGTGTGCTAATCAAGGTCCTTCGGTCGACACTGCTGTGAACCCTCCAGTTACGTCATTTTTGTTTCGTGTGCCACACCATCGTCCGTTTATTGCAAATTTACTAGGCAGGTAGGGCATCCGTTTAAATAATAATAATAATTAGATTATTATTATTATTAATATTTTGAAAATATTATCATTTTTTTTGTATTAATCTGAATTTGTTCTGGTATTAATTTATAACTTGTTTTATGTTTAAATATTAATTTCTAAATTTTCCCATAAGGTCTTTTTTGGACCTTTGGAAATGTGTTTTAATAAACTGATATTATTTAAATTTAAAATTACTAATTTAATGAAATAATAAATATTTATATTATATTTTACAAGTAATTATATATTTTACATACACATATAAAAACATTAAATAAGTCTACATATAAAACAACTGAAAGGTCCAAGGAAAGAACCTGTCAAGTCCAAAACGTTGCATTTTCAACTAACGCTGCCATCTGTTAGGTTATAATGAGTACTTCTTAACTGTTTATTCATACAAGCAAAGAACATTCCCAGTCCAAAGTAAAAAGCATTTAAAAATAATGTCTACTGGGAAAGAACATGTCTAGTCCACGGAAAACAGGGAAAGAAGCTGCTTAGTCCAGCACTGTTGTTAGGAAGCTGCCATGTTATGCATTTTGTTTAACTAGTGTGTCAGCTGTTTATAGTGTTGTGTCTTTGTGGTTAAAGTAAAATAAACAGTAACAAGTTTGTAAAAGTTTTTTTTTGAAAATGTTTTGTTTACTGTGTGATCTATGTTGAGTGAATCGGGCGGTAGTGAAGATGAACAACCAAGTATACCAAAGAATTAAAAAAATAAAAATGGCAGAAGTTTAGACGCATGTGTGAGTTTAAGAAAAAAAACTTAGACTTCAAAGCCATGAAACTGGCGAGCTCTGTAACTGCCGGAAGAAATGCTTTGACAGAATTAGTGAAGAGAAAAGGAATCAGATAATAAAAAAAATGAATGAGTTTAATTGATATGATGAAATGAATATACATTTATCTGGACTTATAAGTGTACTGCCAGTTCAGCGCCGCAGGCCCAGAGTGGATGAAACAGAAGCAGATTTCAGAGATGCCACTTTTATTTACAGAGTCCGGATGTAACAGATAATAAACCAGAAGAAGTTGATGTCTGTCGTAACGCGTTTATTTCTTTACATGGTATTGGACGAGGTAAACTAAACTACCTCTTGAAGTCACTGAAACCCGTTGGCAATGCACCACGAGATGTGCGTGGCAGGCATGAAAGTCGCACTCACAAATTATCTCAAGATATAAAACAAAAAAATCCACTGTCACATTAAATCTCTGAAAGGTAGAGAAAGCCATTATCGTCTTCAGTATACCTATAAGAAATATCTACCTTCATAGTTAAATATTAGTAAGCTGTATGAAATGTTCAAAGATAAAAATCCAGATATTACGGTATCTTATGAATCTTACCGTAACGTATTTAATACACAGTTCAACATATCATTTGGCTACCCTAGGACAGACACATGCTCCAAGTGTGACAAATTTGCTGCTACATTAACATGCCTGCAAAACCAATTACTGAAAGAAAATGAACATCAATCTAAAGAAGACCTGCAGTCAGAAATTGAGAAAATACAGAGTTAAAAGACGCTACATTTAAAACGAGCAAATACTTGGTATGAGAAAAAAAGAATTGCTAAGAAACGAAGCAAGACGGATTCATCAATTGAATGTATTATCTTCGACTATTCAAAAAACTATCCTTGTCCAAATATTAGCACTAACGAAGTGTATTACAAGCGCCAGTTATCTCTCTTCATGTTCAACATCCACGTACCTTCAACTGGTGAGAGTTATTTTTATGTTTATCGAGAGCCATTCGGTAAAAAAGGCTGTGAAGAAGTCTCATCTTTTCTTTATCATTTCGTTAAAAATTTTCTTGATTCAAACGTAAAAAATCTGAATTTGTTTTGTGATTCTTGCCCGGGCCAAAACAAAAACAGTATTGTTATTCGACTTTTTCATTACATTGTACATCAAGAGCACAGACTGAAGTCTGTTACATGCTGCTTTCCTGTCAGGGGACACTCTTATAACGAGTGTGATAAAAATTGAGGACTCATAAATGCTACAATGGAAGCTCAACTTTCAGATGAGTGGATTGAATATGTGAGTGTATCTTAGACAAAAGCCATCTCCGTATAACGTGGTAACTGTAACTCAAGAAATGATTATGAAATGGACAAAGCACCTGGACAACAGGTACAGGAAAAACTACCATTTGGGATTAGACCTATAAAATACTTCAAGGTTGATGATAGTAGCCCTACTCTAATTTATTACAGCTTACCTATAATGGACCATGGTTAACTGCCCCAGTTCTGCCTCCCCCCCAAAAAAAGAAGGGCAGAATATCAAGACTCACAAATGGAGGATCTCCTAAAAGCTTAATATGGTAAGTTCCAAGATAATTTAAATATAATCTCATACATTATTAATTCTAATATCGGCTAACATACTTAACTAAACTTTTCTTTCTACTTTTAGGACTATTAGAGATTTCATCCGAGAAATACTCCGATCTACAGGCTCTGAAAAGTTTCTCCACAAATCCAAAAGCTGCAGAGTACTTTGAAAATTTGCCTCATAAATAACCTGATAGCTTGGAAAAATTACTTTCAAGATCTTTTGTTTCATTTATTTCTTACGTTATAAATAAGGATATTCATTATTAAAATTATAACTTTGGTTTGAATGTTTATTACTATAAAATGTTTGTATTTAATTGTGTTCTTGTCCTCGCTGTTTTAAAGTATGTACAGAAATACTTTGTTTTTGGGGAAATTAAAAAAATATGTGTTTCCTTGGGTAAGTGCGTAAACTTCAAAGAGTAGTAGTAATTAATTTAGTTTTCTTAATGGGTAATACTGCCTAATAACAGACACTACATTAAAAGTCCAGTTTAATACAAGATTTTATTGCAGGGGAAAAATATACTTAGTCACGTACTTAGCATGTTCTTCCCCAGTTTTTTTTTGGTATTTTGCTCCATTTTGGAATCATTTTATAAAATACACCAATATTCTTCATAATGCATAGCTACAGGCTTGTTTCAAACATAACCGTGGTTAACAGCAAGTATTTTGATTTTAAGTTTGCCGAAATAGTTCATTAAAATGAGTCTGTAAACTTTAAAAATGCTCTCCTCTAAAATTTTCAGAAATTGTGACTTGATAGGTTCTTCCCCTGGACTCTTTTGAACAATTGATTTAAAAAATTTTTGAATGTATTAATTTATATCTGATGACGGTAGTTGTATTCATATTACTATCGAAACAAATGTAATTTACAAAATAAAATATATTATTGTAAACAGTTTTATTATTAATTAAATCATTAAATTCGTAGTGACCGTCAATCAATGAATTTTTCAGTGAAGGGTTAGCGAGTATCGGTCGAAAAACTGTTTTTGACCGATACTCACTAACCTTCACTGAAAAAATTTATTATTAATAATGATACATTAATACTGAATTTAATAGGGTTTTAAGATACATGAATTAAATGTTCGAGCCCGACTTCGCGACCCACCAAACGCTCTGTCGGTACCCAACAGTGGGTCGCGCTCCGTAGGTTGAAAACGCTGCGTCAGACGATGAACTTCCAAAAAATACTTCTTAGTAAGCGCCTGCGCACTAAGACGTAACATTGTACCATATTTTATTAATACAGACCGTGTGGTTTCTGAGATACGGAGATATCGTGATGAGCGTGTCAGTCAGTGGTATTTGGAACACACACACACACACACACACACATTATTCAGATATTAAAAATTTTCTTTATATGTGTACAGTAGCTTACAGTTCTACATTTTAGATCACATTTTATCGTGTGATGTCTATGTCAGTTGGTTATAGGTTAACTACAGTATAAATGTCAGCTTTTTGAGGAATATTAACTTCTTTAAGTAGAGTTTCTTCGTTACATTTTGTGATAAACTTGATTTGATTTGATCCTGCTTACTACAGGCAAGAAAATAATTTTTTGAAAATCTTATTAAATTGTCGAACTATGAATTTTATACATATTTAGCGTTGTATATGAAATGTCCTATTTTTGTGGTAAAATAAAAGTTTAAATCGTCTTAAAATACAAGTAAAACAAGACTTGTGAATACGATATTGTAATGATGGTAAAGTGAATCGCACCGACAAAGTGTTTATTGAAGTGAAACTGCTAAACTTATCGACTGACGGAGAAGAAGAGAGTTTCTGGTAAATTGCATTAAATCCTTCACGGCTACACACACAGATAATTGAATTTTATTTAATTTCACCGATATCGCAAGAAAAAATTGGTATCGAGATGTTATTTTCGTGAAGAAAGCTTTCAGATAAAAAAGAAGAAGGTGGGTCGTCGTTAAATGCAATTTCACGGCTTTCTAAATTTCTTGGGAGTTTGGAAATTGGAAAGTTCACTTGCGAAACGTCGTACAGTTTGATAGTATGCGTATATTTGTGTTTTACAAGCTTTTCTGTGTTAACAGGTTAGCGCTAGTCGCAGGTGTAGTGAATGTAGTTTGACACGATTACAAAGAGGTACAGTGAAGTGTTTTTTCAGGCACTGAATCGCAGGCATAAGAGTGTTCGTAGGACATTCGAAAACAACAAGTTTGTTCCTTCTTTTTACATCCATGTTCCGTAAGGAAATGGAAGTACGGTGATCGCAAAAAAATTCATGTTCGAGATAAGGACTGATTCTGATTGTAGTACCGCCAAAACATGAAGAAAAGTCATTTTCCGAAAAGTGCATGTGTGTAGAATTTTTTCTATGGCGAACGATAACTGCCGCAAATTCAAACAGATTCAAATACTTTTTTGCATATATGCCCCAGTTGTAGAGGACTGAAGGCCTGTTGAATTTGGTGAAGATCGGTTAAGGGGAAGGGGTAGTTTACTTGCAACGTTTCACGTTTTAACAAGAGTAAAGTACTTAATTTTGATAAATAAAGTATCCTGAAAAGAAGGTCATAATAATCCACTGTAGAAAGGTAGATGAAATATCTATAAATCTATAAAAGGGTAGTTGAAGGGGGAGGGGTAATTTTCTATAAATGAAAATTATAGTTGAAGGGGGAGGGAATAATTTTTTATATATGTGTACTACGTTATCGGCAACAAAGAAGTAGCTTCTATAGAAATATTTGATTTCAATTTGTCAAACATAAAACTCGATTTACAAGGAACACACCTAACTCGTTAGAAATTATCGAACCGAATTCAAGTAAATGATTTTAAATATAAAAATCTTAGAACATAGAAGTCATGTATGGTTGTCCATACCGATATTTTTAAATTCCTGTAGCTTTTGTGAAGTTTACATGGAGAAACGCGGAGATAGGTTTCTACGTGAACACTTTTAACTCTGAGACACGTGGAAAAGCTAATAGGAGAATTCGACAATAGCGAAACTGAAGTTGGTTAACCCGTTATTGAAGTAAGCATACGTTTTATCAACGTAGTGAAATGCATGAAACAGGAATAATTTAATAAAGGCGATTGTTACAAAGTTCCGCGTGTTTGAAAAATGTTTTTGAATATAATTTCCAACAGGTACCAGATATTGCGGATTTACGACTTTATCAAGACAATGACGTGGTGTAGAAGCGGCACAAGTTCAACCATATGTGTGTGAGACCAACAAGAGAACTCTAAAGAAACACGCCTGTTTTTCTACACGGTGATGGCTCTCCCCCACACTTAACGAAATCCCAGGTCAGGCGGCCAAATGAGATTTCTCAGGCACGTGGCAGGGTATACTCTTCAAGATCGCAAAAGAAATGTCGATGTTTGGCAGGAACTGAATGTTATTAGTACACCTGATAGGATTACCCAATGGTTGGAACATCTTAACTGAATGGATGACTGCTGCACCCCCAAACAACTATTGAATTATAAGCCGAAAGGACGGAGAGGTGTGGGGGCATCCGAAGAAGCGTTGCAGTAACCAGATCTAGTCTATCTGCTTGGGACCGGAACAAGAAGCGTTGCAGTAACCAGATCTAGTCTGTCTGCTTGGGACCGGAACAAGAAGCGTTGCAGTAACCAGATCTAGTCTACCTGCTTGGGACCGGAACAAGAAGCGTTGCAGTAACCAGATCTAGTCTATCTGCTTGGGACCGGAACAAACCATTTTTGGTTTAATCCTTGGTGCTGCTACTCCTGCTGCTGCTGCTGCTGCTGCTGATGATGATAAATGTATTAAGATAATACTAAGATCAAAAGCACTATATGTTATGAACAAGAATTCACAGGTTAACGCATATTGTATTCTTCATCTTCGTAGTATGACGTGAAAGAAAGATAACAAGAACGATACTGTGAAGGGAAGAAACAGAAGATGAATGTGTAAAAAATAAAACAAGTGAGGATATATACGTACAGTATTTACCGAAGGACCGAAAAGATATATGGTGATAATATATCATGTACACTATTCAGTTATTTAAAAAAAAAACCCCCAAAGATAATATAGAAACCTATTAATTTTATCTACCGCAGTATGTTTATCGTGATGATGTCATTGATGACGTCATTGGTACGTAGGAGAAAGGCCTTACCTAAACTTTATCTATTACGAAATGTTCGGGGGTACGCCTCTGTGTGTGTGTGTCCAGTTAATGATGTCTAGCGTGGCGTGGCCATTTTAAGTTAGATAATAAGTAGTTTTTTAAAAAAAATAATTACACGATTCGATTCGCGTCCTACACAGTTGACACCAAAGCGGGGCCGACGTCAGACGATACGAGTTACGATAGCGACCACAGCAACGTCAAGGTCGTACGAACGGTGAAACGTTTCGGCTCATTGACGCACAGAACTGACCAGACTAGGGTTACCAAAAGCCCAGCGTAAGAACAATCGGCCTACCAGTTCGTATTCTTCTGCTAGCATAGCATCCCTAGGTACAGTATTATTATTACTGTTTTCAGTTACGGTATCTCTTTACAGAAGACGATGTGAATTGCTTGTGTACTATCAGAGCACGTCAGTGGTAGAAGATATTCCAGTAAAACGTCAACCTATCGCTATGAGTTGACATCCAGTTCTATATATACAGTAATCCAGTTGGTTCCATGAGTCGGTTTTCATTTGCCCTACGAGCGTATGCAAAAATGTGTGAGCAATGACAGTATGTTATTTTTTATTACTGACCGAGTTCGAACAAATCTACAATCGTTATCGAAGCCTTCCTTTTACCTCGTTGGGTTACACGGCCGGAGTCAGTGTTATTAAAATCCATTCCCGGGCTGTATGGCCGTGGTCCATTGTTTCTTTCTGAAACAGACGTTTCGGCAGTACCATCGATTGCCATCATCGGTGTAAAAAATCGAACTACACTGACGTAGGTTAAGGCTAGGCTAGGCCAGTGCTGTGGTCTCCAACGTGTACCACCATACGTTAGTGCGGCTTGATGATGGTAGCCGATGGTGCTGCCGAAACGTCTGTTTTAGAAAGAAACAATGGACCACGGCCAAACAGGCCGGGAATTAATTTCAATAACGTCTTCTTTTTACCGTTCAGTATGACCTTTATGAGCGGAAGGTTCACAGTGCTCAGTGAAGAAATCCAGTAGTGTATAACAATGTTTTCCAAAATGTTTTATTCACCGCACACTTTTGAAATGTAATTTTGTTCAGCGCCCTCTCCCGAAAACTCTTTATCTGAACTTATAACACAATTTACAAGTATAGCTGGGTTTGTAATTTTTTAATTTAGCCGAAATGTTTATTGTGTGTGTGTGTGTGTGTGTGTGTGTGTGTGTGTGTGTGTGTGTGTGAGAGAGAGAGAGAGAGAGAGAGAGAGAGAGAGAGAGAGAGAGAGAGAGAGATTTTCTTTTCAAAAGCAAGTTTAAAATTAAAACAACTTGGAACGGAAATTGTAAATTAATGTTTATTCTAAACAAATTATTGTATTATTAAATCTGATTTAAAAATCTTTAATACTGGGCTGATGAGCTCTGTAAGAACAAAATTTGTAGTTATTTAGGCTGTGATATCATCTCATGTAGGAAGGATCAGGATGTTGAAAGAAAATTAAGTTAGTTATATACCTGTTGAACGATTTAGACGATCATTGGGGAATAAGATACGCGCGCAGGGAGACACAACTGAAGTCTTATAGGGTTGCTGCAGTGAAAAATGGATGGTCCAGAAAAACGGTGTAGGCCTCTGACGTGAAATTTTTCTAGAACATGTAATCAGAAAATTGTCAGTAGGAAGAAATAACATACTAATAAACAAATCGGTCCAATTAGCAACCTACGCGGACGACATCAACATAATGTGCTGCACAAAAAATGCAGCATAGGAAACGTACTTTGAAGTCAGAGAAAATGCTAGCACTATAGGCCTCAAAATCAACATAGATAAAACAAGAATATTAGTGCAGACTAAAAGACAAAGTCAGTATAGAATGGACGTCGTAGAAACAACTTGTCTTGAGGCTTTGATGTTGCGCTTACAAGAAAAACAGAAGCGATACAAAAAAAATACTGGGTGCATCCAGTTATCAGTCAGAGGACGCTGCTGAATGGACAGTTTCATAAAATTCATGCGGATTTACGATTACACCAAAAAGAATTTTTCAAATACTACAGAATGAGTATTAAAAGGTTTGACGAGTTGCTTGAAATAGTCGGACCGTGCGGTCGTTTTTCAACTTCAGTGATAATTTAGCTCTGGGTCTAGGACACAATTTACATCAGATTTGGTGCCAGACATAGTGCTAGTCTACTCAACAATACACTCCTCTCAAGACTAACAGCCAAGCAATCGTGGCTACTAGAGGTGGGCCGATATACCTGTAACAGGTATTTTGGAACGATATTTTTGTGGAACGGATGTAACAGTTACTGAAAAGTTGAAATACCTGTTATTCGCGGCGACGCTGTTCCGAGTCCAGGCATGCCCCCTCGCTGTTCCGAGTCGAGGCACGCCCCCTACGCTACACACACACACACACACACACACACACACACACACACACACACACACACACACACACACACACACACACACACAAAGTACGCAAGTAACAAGTAAACGAATACGCCAAGGCCAAATACTAGGCGTACAAAAATATCGCTGGTACACGCAAGGAACAACTAGTACACGAGTATTTCAAATACTAGGGGTATCACCGATACACAAAATACTAAGCGTATCAGAGGAACAGTAGTATTTTAGGAACACCTAGTATTTTAGGAACAGGTAGTATCAAGCGTATTTCGAGTAGGAACTAGTACGCAGCTACTTTTTCGTCCTGAATACTTCATTCTGCGCAAAGAGACGAAGCTGTTTTTAATAAAGGAAAAATTCATCCTGATGTTACATTTATTCTCGTGTGATATGCAGATATATAATACAGATTATATGCTAATAAATTACATATTATACTAGTCACCAACTTGTAACTAAAACCGGTTCAGGTTGTAAGGTAAAACTTTATCACATTATTTGTTGTGGTATTACGTGTACTCTAAATTATTTCATTTCCCCGAGTTTCGCAACTGATTTGTCTAAAGTCTAACCAATGTTAGTTTTACTCCTAGTGAAAACTTAAATTGGTATTCCCAAAGGGAGATAGGCCTATAAATTCTCTTGTTTCTTATTTTCTTTTAAACAGTAATAGTTTAATAAAGTCACAGTGTAAAGTAACACTGTTAATACTTTTAGTTTCAATTTATTTCTTATAACAAGTTATATAGTATAGGCTGGTTATATAATATCTTCAAATAAATACACTGCAAGTAGGTTTATTAATATATTAATAGGTTTATCTAGGTGAAAATAAACCTACTTGCAGTGTATTTATTTGAAGATATTACATAGGAGACTGCAGGAAACTCAAAACGAGTTACTTACAAAGGATAATATAGCTTATGTATATATAGTATATAATAACAGGTATTTGTACCTGTTATTTTTTGGAACGGTATTTTCATACCTATTATTTTAAAATAACAGTTTAGCCCACCTCTAGTGGCTACCATATATCTAATACTACTATATTGCTATCGCCCGTAAGTGGAGGTGTCACGGAGTTAAGTGAGACAGCAAACGACTGCTTCTATCTCTTTTTTCTACTACTCGACCCGTTGTGCGCAAGCGTCGAAGTAGTGCGCAAGCGCATAAGACTCGAAGTAGTAATGAGGGAGACAGACGCATATATGTCTGCACCGTAATGGTTTCGTCGTCCTTCAGACCCCTACTAGCAATATAGGAGTATTAGATATATGGTGGCTACAGAATCGCAAGTGGGTGCAGGTCTGTACATGTCTGTGTGATTCATTCAAGCCAGCGACAATCGCGTCGCTGATAAAATAGAACATGTTGCTATTTTTTAATCGCTGCGATTTCTCAGTCGCACGTGAGTGCACTGGCACTTAAAACTATGTGTTCCATTTTTGCGATTAATCTGTCGTGCGACAAAAATCGCAAGTGTGCACCTAGGCTGTTTATTTTTCATCGCTTCAACTATTTGCAGTTTGTACATCTTATTAGTCAGAAAAAAATTTGTGACCTCACCGAATCAACGTTCTTTATAATATTAATACAAAGCTTCGATTCAAAGATTGCCTAGTGTAATTAGAGCAATAACTTTATCTGTGTCATTGGAGGCTATATCTGCAAATAGTGTGTGTGTTTCGGTGACTACGTGTGCGCGCGTGTTTCTTTGTGTCAAACGAACTAAATTTAGGCCTATAGTTCCCCATGTAGGGTACAAGAACACAAAGCATACACAGGATTGCCATAGCTAACTGCATAAAACGTATGTCCTAATGAGTGGTGAATATTTTGTTGGGACCGCGTACAAGATAGCAGGATGTGCCAACTCGGAACGGGTGTAGGAAGTTGGATGCTGTTGGCGATATAATTTCCGCAGACCACCTTATTATTATATCATCAATTGGCAATCAGTCGATTCTTTAATTACCGGACCATCTACGGAACCACCTAAATACTTCTTACATTAAATTAAATTATAGTTAATACAATCGAGTTTGTTTTTATGAAGCGTGTCGTCAATATAATAACTGTGTTACTTCTTGTGCCCACGTGATTTTATGTAGTTAATCACTTAATTGTTTATATCTGTTTGTAAGCGAGTTTGTTTCTTACTACATTTCCCTTTATGAACACGGTCGCATATTTCAACGTTTTCCGCGATGTTTTCCTTGTTTTTTTTTTTTTTTTAATTATAAATTTACAATAAAAACGAACAGATGTTTCGTGTTGTAACATTGAGTATCCGAGATTAAATTAATGAACGTTTGTATAGATACGGAGGAACAAGTGAGAACCGACTCCGCGACGCTTCACGAAGCAGAACGGAAAATATCGGTATGGAGAACCTACGATGTTAATCTTTATGCAAATTTATTGCATAAATTAATTAATTATTAATTATATAAAAATTGATTGATTACTGTTATAGGTACGTATATCTTTACTTAATATTGCCCCGTGATGTTGGAGCACCATATACAACAATATTTATCTGTGTTAATTATATGCATAGATTATTTAATTATATCTTTAATAAAGTTGTGATCAAAATGTATCTAACTCTGAGCTTGGGTTAGCATATACGATATAGTTAATGTCATGTGTTGAACTCCCATATGCAATGTTAACAAATTCACTTCTTTAAATAATAAATAATTGTATGAATTGAGTTAGAGTTAATTAATTATTCACACTCAAACTTGCTACATATGAAATTACTTCTGACTTTAACTGTCTTTGAAACTTCTATTCTGTGCATCTTTCTGAGTAATTTAATTGATAATCGTTAACTTGAATTATAAATATAGATACTGTTTAATGAAAGGTTAAGTTGTGAGTCAGGTTTTTACATAAATCAATAGAATACTAGCGAATCCATTCTAACTTACGTTTATTAAAATCATTTTTCATTCGTATTCATGTCATAACATTAATTTAAGAGCACTTACAAATCTTCAACAAACAACAAAATTCTATGCCACATTTAATAATTCAATGAACGAATTTAAATAATTAAGTGAGCGATCAAATGTAGCGATCATCTTCGTCTGCAATGACGTTACTAACTAAAATGTGGTGTGCTCATAATTCGTATTAAGTATTTTATGTTAGAACACATTAAACATTTATATGCATGAAATAATCATAATTAACAATACACATATCAATCATATACATAGCTAAAATCCTGTTCCTGCAACAGACACATCAAAATACATACATAGTACAAGATATATTAACAAGAAGACATGTATAATATTCTAGAACATAATATTCCCTACTTATGGATTCGTATCTATCTGACTCATATTTATATAACTTTCTCAGGTGGTTTGGTTCTAAGTGTCAGGTCAGTGGTATTTGATAAATTACTAATTATAAGAAGAGATTAGTTTTGTACTTTACTCGTTCTGCCGTGATGTGTTGCTCCCATGATTATCCCTGCGTTGATGAGTGAAGTTAATCCACATAACACTCGATCGCAAACACTTCCGCACACCGCGACAGTCACTTCGAGCTTTTGAGTTTATTATAATACAAGTTGTGGCATTGTTCTCGTAATCGGTCGGCTACGTTTTACACGCGTATGTGTCTATTTCGCGGTACACAGTTCGATACCGTATGCTTCCAATAATTGTCCATACCGCACGACAACTCTTTTCGGCGCCTAGATCGTTTTCGAGTTCATTAGGCACTTGTTCACAATTCTATTTACTCAAGTTAATTACTAAACATTGTAGTATCACTACTTTTCTGTAATTGTTCAAGAATGTCACTTCACAATGTCAGTATCTTTATGACGGTGAATTGCGTAGAGTTTATAAAGATTGTTATTCGCGCTTCATCACGAAAACTACTGTTCCGTTTTACGCTCTGAGTCTTATTCGCGCACTTCCATTTATTCGTAATAATGTCTTAATCGTCTCTACCGAAATACATTTTAACTTACGCACTGCCATAAGTTCTTGTAATTGAACTATTATGAAAATGAAATACAAGTTCAATAGACTGTTCGAAACTCTGAGTAAACCGAGTTAAGAATTATAATAAACTGAGGCAAAGATCTTAATGAACTGAGCCAATGATTGTAGTACACTGAGATACAATTTGAATTAACTGAGCGAAAAATTAGAATGAACTGAGATAAATGAAGTAAAACTGAGCAAAATTTGTAGTAAAACTGAGAGCGCGTCTCCCTGTGTAAACGGTTTTTATTTCTTCTGATGTTCCCACTCTTGGGATTCTGATGAACGCTCAAACTTCCCACCAAATCATCTTTGATAGGTTCATTCCATGGACCTCCCTGTGTCCCTTCGTCTCCAGTCAGTATTTCCAACGAATTCTCCACCCAGCGCCGTTTGGAGAGGGACGTTCATACACGAGATTTGCTCTCTGGTCTCAAGCTTCTCTCTGAACCATCCCCTACAGAAGTTCCCTCCGGAATTCTCGTTCCTCATTGGCTGGTTATCTTTCTCGACTTGAATTTGACGTAGTCCACGTGGACTGGATGAGTCGCTGTCTTACGTACGTTGCCCCGTTCCTGGAATCAGTGTTAAGGCTTCGTTTCAAAATCACATCTGCTACTTTTGGTGTAGCGTGTCGAATTCTCTCATTGTTGGTACGCTGACGACTCCCTTCGTCGACTTGCGGGTGGCATAACATCTGTGCTCTTCACTAGCGTCACTTAGTCGCCTGTCCTATTGTCCTTGCATAAACCATTGTCTTTGAGAAGTCGCACACATGGTTATGAACAATACTCTCGCCGTTGGTTCTGTGTTTTTCTCGCTACTGGACAGATGTAAGGGTAGTCTCCTTTTGTCCTAATTGTGGAGTCGGGCATTCCCACGCATGGTCCAGTTGGCTGCAACATGTGCCGTACAGCTCATTGTTCGTGAATAGTTTTTACGACGTCTTAATGGAAAGGAAAGGTTTGTTCCTTTTCGTCGCCCACCCTCGAACAAAGCTAACAAGTGTCACTTTTGACGGGCTCGAATTGCTGGTGTACGTCTCTCGCAATAACCCAAAAAATTTAAAAAAAATATATGAAATATTAATTATATTACAAACCATACATGACTTCCATGTTCTAAGATTTAAATTTAAAATCATTTTCGAAATGAAATATTTCCATAGAAACTACTTCTTTCTACTTATTGCTTCAGCCTTAACCACAGTACTGTGGTCACTAACGTATACCACCTCACGTTAGCGCACTGGATTTTCACTGATGATGGCAGTCGATAGCACTGCCGAAACGTCTGAGTTTGTAGAAAACATTGGACCACGGCCAAACAGCCCGGGGAGGATTTTAACAGCAAACTACTTCTTTGTTGCCGATAAGGTAGTACACATGACATATAAATAAAAATTATCCCCACCCCCTTCAACTATCATTTTCATTTATAGAAAATTACCCCCACCCCGTCCAACTAGCCTCTTCATTTATAGATATTTTATCTACGTTCCTACAGTGGATTATTATGATCTTATCAGGATACTTTATTTATCAAAATTAAGTACTTTACTCTTGTTAAAACATAAAACGTTGCAGGTAAACTACCCTTTCCCTGTAACCGATCTACACCAAAATTAATAGGCCTTGAAAGCTCTACAACTCAGGCACATATGTAACAAATTATTTGATTCTGTTTGAATTTATGGCAGTTATCGTTCGTCATGAAAAAATTACTCTTGTTAAAACATAAAATGTTGCAGGTAAACTACCCGTTTCCCTTAACCGATCTTCACCAAAATCAACAGGCCTTGAGTCCTTTACAATTCAGGAGTATATGCGAAATATCAAAACATTATTTGATTATGTTTGACTTTACGGTAGTTATCGTTCGTCATAGAAAAAATTACCCTTGTTAAAACATAAAACGTTGCAGGTAAACTACCCCTTTCCCTTAACCGATCTTCACTAAAAACAATAGGCCTTGAGTCCTCTAAAATTCAGGGACGTATGCAAACAAGTATTTGATTATGTTTGACTTTACGGCAGTTAACGTTCGTCATAGAAAAAATTACCCTTGTTAAAACATAAAACGTTGCAGGTAAACTACCCCTTTCTCTTAACCGAGCTTCACCAAAATCAGAAGGCCTTATGTCTCTCCAATTCAGAGATGTATGCAAAAAATTATAGATCCAGTTTGAATTTACGGCAGTTATCGTTCGTCATAGATAATATTACCCTTATTAAAACATAAAACGTTGCAGGTAAACTATCCCTTTCCCTTAACAGATCTTCACCAAAAACAATAGGCCTTGAGTACTCTACAATTCAGGGCAGTATGTAAAAAATTATTTGATTCTGTTTGAATTTGCGGCTGTTATCGTTTGCCATCGAAAAAATTCTACACACAGACACACACACACAGTCACTTTTCGAAAAATGACTTTTCTGCATGTTTTGAGGGTAGTACTATCGGAATCAGCCGTTATCTCGAACACGATTTTTTTTCGCCATGAGCATACTTCCGTTTCCTTATGGAACATGGAAGTAAAATGATTTTTCTGCATGTTTTGAGGGTAGTACAATCGGAATCAGCCGTTATCTCGAACACGATGTTTTTCGCCATGACCATGCTTCCATTTCCTTATGGAACATGGAAGTAAAATCGATTCTGATAGCATTACATTACACTAACTTGTGTTAGAACATGTTTTATGTAAATAATAGTAAGGTGTTAATTGACAAAATGTTTTTTCCTAAACTGTATCTTTGGATATGATATAAAATGACAAATAATACCATTATATTGTCAAAGATAATTATTTATTGTAAAATTGGGCAATGGGATTTATCAGCATTCTCGTATATGCGAAACGTAAACCACGTGCAGTCTTTGTGCTACTTAATTTGTAAACTTCTAACGTAACTAAAGTGTAGGCACTTCGCCTATTTCGACTTCAAAGGCTATTTTCCATTGTCTTCTTGGGTTTATCAGCCTTTATCGTTCCCACAGGATTGTTGAATACATCCCACTGACGTGTGTCTTTCCGTGTGTACCGGTAACCTTCAGTGTCGTTCATAGTCCTGTCGATTCCCAGTTCATCTTGTTCCTGTATATGCCTGAACCTATAGAATCCTAGTGCAAGTTGTCACCTGCTATACGAATGTCATTTGAGACGGCTCAGTTTTTCTTTCTTGCTTGCTGGTCATTGTCCAAACTGTAGATTAACTATTTATTGGGTACACCATTGCAACAAACAAGCATACAGTGACCATAATCAGACTCTTTCATAGAACTTCCCACCCCTCACTTCACATCGCAGAGAGAAAGAAATGATTCAAATGCAGTAAACTGCTCCGGTAATGATAACAAATAATAGACGGCCCCAGGCCTACTTTAAACGTGGGCCTTTCCCGAGGCGCGGGATCTGCGGGGTCCTTATCGCAGTGGGATTGAATGTAAATATCAGCAAAATTGTAATATCAGGACAATACATGACAGGATACAAATAGCAAATAGGCCATACACTATGCTAACAGGCTAATAGTTTAGACAATTGAAAAGCACTGTCAGTAGTCACAACACAAAAATTAAAGTATTAAAGACACCCATTAGACCAGATGTTGTTTATGGAAGTGAGATGTGGACATTAGCAGAAAAGGGACAAGAAACACTACTAAGAACAAGAAACACTACTAAGAAGGTTTGGAAAGAAAGATTGTACGACGTGTCAAGGAAGACGTTGAATGGAGAATAGGAATTAACCAGGGCACAGATGACCTATTGAAGGATGAGGACATCCTAAGATTCGTAAAAGCCCAACGATTACAATGGCTTGGTCATCTAGAGCGGATGAACGATCAACGTATGCCAAAGCAAATCCTAAGGGTACAGGTGTATAAAAGCAGACAGAGGGGTCGACCTAAGATAAGATGGTTGGATTATGTGCTGGAAGATCTCAAAAGAATGGTCGTAAAGGGTTACGCTGAGTTGGCAACGGTAAGGGGACGTTGAAGAAGATTGTTGTTGGAAGCCAGGGCCCACGTTGGGCTGTAGTGCTGAAGAAGAAGAAGGAGGAGGAGGAGAAGAAGAAAAAGAAGAAGATTTCCGCCGTACAAAGATTTGTATTTAAGCAAATGGTAATATGCCTTGCCGTAAAAAGATTTGTATTAGTCGGCCTATTACATTATTTAACATACACAACATTGTGAATGGCATTGCATGTACTATCAGGAGTTCACCTTTGCTACCGAACAAGGAATGTGGTGACGTATGCCATTCCACTGAACGTATCACTGTAATACTACAGATTTAAACTACGTTTAACACAGTTTCGGTGTGACTTGACTGTCTCTCACAAGGTATTTCTTGTAGCGAATAAAAAAACACGCTTTAACAAAATATTCAATAAATTGCACTTACATATAATGTACGAACGTTTAAAAAAAAAATACGCACACCAAATTAGTACTAAATACGTCTTCTGAACGTCTTCAGAACCAGTGATACCCCACCAACACAAGCACGCTCGTCAGGGGTCTCGGTAGCAAAGCTAGTATCCATACAGTGCTTGCTTACTTCTCTTGAAGAAGCAGACAGTATACTGTACTATACTTTGTGCCTGAATCCGTCATCGCGTACGTCACATTGTCGTCAGTGAAGAGATTAAACACGATTTTTTTTTGTGTAATTGAGTACACGTTACAAACAACGCCCAGTGTCGAGAGTCGTTCGCTTTGTCGAGCAATCGATTCATCGGAGAGACGGTACATTGAATCGATTGTTTTGAGAGTTAATAACGCATTAACGGAGGCAGCCCGGGCGGGCGGTCGGTATAGAAATGAAGCCATTAGTTTTCGCGTGTGTTCCAACTTTGTACGACCTGTTACCGTTTTTGCAGCGCTGGAAGCCCCATTAAGGGCAAAGGGTGAATCGTTCGGGCCCCAACTGCATAATTTCAGTTAGAGGGGTAGTGCCGAAGATTTATCCGTTCCGTACGGCGGTTGGGGGGGGGTGCGTCGTAATGCGCTGCACCCTCCATCCCTCGCCGGTTCTATTGTCATGTTTATTACTCGGGGGTGGCTCTGACTTGAAGTGGATAATGTAGTTTTTGTGCGTATATCGCAGACGTGTGTACAGTAAATACACAAAGACAGTTGTCTGTTGGTGGCACGTACACGGAGAAGGTAACCCGTGTTTCACTGTGCGTCTGACTGACTCATGAACATTCGAAACAACTGTACCGTGGCCTTTACGTGAACAACTTACGTTTATAACACAACTTTGGCTTCTGCTATGTTTGTTAGAAGACGACGCGACTAACATTGCGGTATTCCGTTACGCACGTCAAATAGGTAATAATTTGAGAGGTGAGCACTTTTACTTGAGTCTGCAGACTGACAGCGTGAAGCCACTCGGGCAACTTCGTTACTGTTCGTCCGCCGCTGTTGTCTACTCTCGCGTCAACCCACACTCCACACTTACGTGTATAATGAAATCCACGTATTTTTATCCAAATCGGGGTTTTCCTGTGCGCATAGCGGATCAATTGAATATTAAAATGAATATTGATTGTGGTCACAGTTAAATATTAAAACATAATATAGAATTAATTTAACCATATCGTTGTACTCCATTTATTACCCTGAATTGTAGTTTTTGTTTTAACCTTTGTTTTCTCCAGAAACAAACAATTTCACTAGCTCCCCAGATAAATATGAACCTTTTGACTACATCGTCGCATTAGTATATGAAATATACGTTTATTAAGAAAACTTACTTTATACTGTTTTGCCGGTTTTTAAGTTCAGTTTTTTGTACTCACAATGTTGGTTTTGATATATATTGCTGTAATCAATTGCTTGCGGTAAAACTCCTCTTTACCTGTGCACTAACTTCGCAGTTGGTTTCGTATTTATCTGGAGTCAATTTAATCAATTATTTTTGTTTCTGGAGTGATAAACGCTGAAACAAAACATACAATTCAGGGTAATAAATGTGATATGATATGATATGATATCAATAGTATGATATGAATTTATTCTCAGTTGTGTTTATTATTTATCTTCGAGAATTATATAATTACCTTTATAACATAGGAAGTTAAAATTTGTACAGTTATTCTACTAATAACATTTGTCTACTAGAATTATAAAAATGTTTTAAAAACTGACCGAAATAAAAAAAGTTTTTATTTAAAAAATATACAAAATTTAGAAAATTAATAAAATTTTGTAAATTTATACATTTATTATTCTAGTGCCATAACAATCTGAAAGTGTGATGATTAACCTGTACAAATTTCAAGTCTGTAGCACAAAATAGATGCTGAGAAAATGGCATTTTAACATATAGACTACGGTCCCCCCCCCTTAAATTGACAAGACTCCTTTGAATGTTACACGAACTTCACATCGAACACTTACAGCGGGTGTACCTAATAAAAACTGTTACACTAAAAATAAAATGACAAAACTTTAAAATGAACATCGAAATGCTTACAAGACATGTATAGGTAGGATAGACACGAATACACACAGACACTTGAATACACGAAAAATTTACTATTGAGTTTACGTATTTGAAGCCGTGAACTGAATAAAATTATTGTGCTAAAATAAATACACAAACTTTAACCAAACGTTTACCTAACTCACATCTGACAACAGAATATAGGCGGGCATAGATGAGAACGAAGGTAGCCGAAGTTGCCCGAGTGGTTTCACGCTCGTCAGTCTGCAGACTCAAGTAATATTATAGACCCTTGCTCTCACACGCGGACTCACGACCGGCCCGGCCGGGCGGTTCGGGTATAAGGGTATACGGTCCAATTCAAAACTATAAAATTTTTTATTTAGCTTATAATCCAAACTATACTATAATTTTTGTAATCTCCGTGAAATTGTGTGAAAAATGAGTTCAAACAAAACATAATTGTGATAAATATGTGTATTTTAGGGATTTGTAAAGCAATGCAGAATTGGAGTTCTTAATAAAGAGTTTATTATAAAGTGATAAGTATGTTGGTGATATCTTGATGGATTATAAACAAAAATTGTATTTACAATTTACATTCACGGTGCAAAATTACGTCGGTAATATGAAAATTTGTATTTTTTCTACAATAACAAATTCTGTATTGTATGTAGTATTCACAAAAACATTTTCCAATTGGAATGTATGCCAATAAAAATTTAAAAATGTATCCCAACGAAAAAGAAAAATGGACTGATATGATAACTTGCACAACTGTAATATTGTAAGTAAGGGTTTGAGTTATTTCTTCTGCAACAGCAATAAAAGCTGCGTACTCAAGCTGTGGACGAGATTGAGGTACAGTCTGCCAACACTGGCTCTTTCTCCTCTCCAGTTTTGATTCAAACTATAGTATGCACGCCCGACTGCACACAGTCCAGCAGAATGATCTGACTGTTTTATAGGACGAGAAAAAGCATAAGTCAGAATATCATTGTGTCAAATTGTAGAGTAATTTTTACAGTTTCAACTATAATTAATTTCTTTGTTTTGAAAATTGAACGTCCAAATGTTTCGCCATCAGTTAAAGTGATTTGAGGATTAGCACTGCGGCACTGCAATACTGCCATTTATCCTATAACAGTGGTACCAACTTTGTAACTGCCCATGTATTTTTCAGTATTTACACACCTGTTGTACAATGTATACCCGGTCATGTAACGTGATACAACACACTCATCAGACGGGTTGTTAGTTATGGAGGCGAGACACGGACATTTACGAAAAGGGACAAGAAACACTAAAAGGTTTGAAATAAAGATAGTAAGACGTGTTTGTGGCCAGGTTAAAGTAGATGATGAATGAAGAACAAGAAATAACCAGGGCTTAGATGAGCTATTGAAGCGTGAAGACATTGTAAGATTATAACGTCGGGACGACATTATAATATCGGGAACCTGGTTAATTGGCTCAGGTCAATTAAACAGGCTGCCATAATATTCACAAACTGATAACAATCTGAAATATAAACAAACACTAAATAGGATCCCGTGAATTGAGGAATTTTATGACTGGGGTTTGTAGATTTATTCACTCACCTTTTTGGACCATGACATCTCTTTATTACATACTGTTTTAGCATCATAGAAGAAAATTAGTAATGTGTATACTAATGATAAAAAATATTTGCGCATTTTGTACAATTGTAATTAGTGTAAGTCATGGGTGAACATAGCTTGTACTGTCCTCGGATCCGAGTTGTGTGTTCCTGTATATGATATTAAAAATAATAATCTTTACTTTGTGCCATCTGAAGAATGGGCTTATTTAACTTTAGCGTGTTATACTCATTAAACTTAACACATCTTATTACTTATCATGAAATTACAATTTTATGCTAATTAGGTCAGTCTTTTGTGTTTTACTTTACTCTTATGTTGTTATTTGAGTGTCTTTCATATATTAGTTAAAGTTAAGTTCTGAACCACAGAAGTAGAACTTCCGTGTCACCTGTGTGTAACATATCCTCGGCGAATCGGGGCTTCTATCTGTCGTGTAGGGTGTCTGGGAGATCTTCTGTCTATCGTGTGTTGGTGAAGTTTGGTGTCATTCTTAAAGATGAGTAGTCTGTCTCTTCTGTAGATTCTTGTGGTATGTTTCTTCGTGGTAACTTTCACTAGTGTTCACATTGTTGTACCGCACATATTGCTTATGGTTAACAGTTACATTCTAGAAGTTTAACATCACATTTATGTGATGTTATTTATTTATAGAGATGTCATCGCCGCACACTCAAGTCATTCACAACATTCACATCATCCGGTAATTACGTAAGTTTTACGTAGTCTACATGTTTAATATTTTCTAGCGGTCTACATAATGTGCTGTCCACTGTATCACCAGGGGAGTCTCTGATTCAACTGGACTAACTAACTATAGGGGTAATGGGGCTGTCCGCGCGCGGGTAGTTTCTCAGCGCGAAAAGTAGTTCTTAAGTATTATTAATTATTTTCCTTTAATTTGTTTACAATTTAATTACATCACTCTATACTTTTATTATTCTTTTATGTAACGCGAGGTCGTTATGGATTTATTGAGTTTCTTAAATATAATTTTATTATAACTGATACATCGGCAAATCGGCATGTTACTACCGGTTTGGGGCATAAAGAAAGGGTTCTTTTGTACCTTATAAAATTATTTTAGTATTATAATTTTTTATTTAATTTTATTGTGGGATTTAGGCATATTAAATCGTCACAAGATTCGTAAAGGCTCAACGAATACGATGGCTAGGTCACCTAGAGCGGGTGGATGATCAGCATATGCAAAAAAAATCCTGAAGTCGCAAGTCCATAAAAGTAGGAAGACGGGCTGACCTAGGATAAGATGGTTGGATGATGTTCTGGAAGATCTAAGAAGAATGTATGTGAGGGGTTACACTGAGAGGGCAATGGATAGGAAACATTGGAGGAGACTGGTGTTGGAAGTCGGTTGGTGTCTCGTTGGGCTGTAGTGCTAAAGAAGAAGAAGAAGATGTATTTGTCAGTAATTACACTCCTGTTGTACAACGTATATCCAGTCATACTAGGAACGTGATACTGGGAACACTTCTCCCGTTAAGTAAAATAACGTACAGCTGAGAAAAGGAAGTAAATGATAAAGCTTTATTTGTCAGTGTAGATGGCGTTTAATTATGTGTAAAGACAAAAGACAGAATCGCTGAGTTCTGAGTACGTTTTGTGGGAGTTAACTGATAAACGGCGATAAAGCACGACACAAACATAATTTGGAGACAAACAACGCGTTATCGTTAATTTATGTGAAGGTGAAGCTGCTGTGACCTTCCTCGTGTGTATTGTTTTTGCTTTTGTCGTTGTTGTTTATCGGTGTCATTTATACTGAAGGTTTCCTTCTGCGTGCATGTAATTTTCAAACGGTGAATGAAAAAACCGCGTGGTTCCCAAACTTGTCAGTTCGCGGACCCCCCCCCCCCAAATTAAAAATTTCACGGACCCCGTCTCAGTTGTGAAATAAAACAAACAGTAAATATGATACAAACTCTTATATTTTAATTAAAATGTATTAAAATCAGAATTCTCTTAAGTTTCAAAATTATAATATCAACGATATCAAACATGTTTTAATGTGAACAGTGAAGCTGCTTTTGAACAGTTAGCTCTGCAATATTAGGTTTAATGTCTGATAATTTCCGTATGAAGTCACTCTCGACATCAAGTTTATTTCTTAACTTTGCCAACCTCGGTTCTATGTTTCCAGCCACGCGTGTCGAAATCCAGCTACTTAGGCGTAAAACCAGCTACACGGAAAAACGTTTTGCTTAGATACAGTGCTTATATGTGGATTAAGACATCGCGATCATTTCTGCGTTGATGCGGCGCTCTAGTCAGTTCGGATGACAAACAGATCTGCTACACGACATGATTTAAAGACATTATTAAAGCCATTAGCTTGAAATTACTTTTACAATTACAATTAGTATGTACAAAAAAAAAATACTGGACTCTTCTACTAATTGTTTTAAGATTCTAAACTTTAGATTTTAGACTATACAAAATCGGAGAAAATTACGATATATTCTATTCTTTCTTACAAGTGTCCGCGGACCCCCTGAATCATTGTCGCGCACCCCACTTTGCGAACCACCGGTATACATCATAATTTTCCACACGGTTCCACAGAAAACAACAGCAAAAATTAACGTTTTGACAAGAAAAATTACATTTGATAAGAAAAAAATGACTGGCACTAAAGATGGACTGGCGTCGGATTATTTTAATTTTAATTTAATTAACAGACTTCTAGGCTTACCATCACAGACAAAATATAAATGCGACCAATCGGTAGCCGTCTTTAGGCTAATAGGCCTACATGTAAATAAATAAATAACACTGTTATCAGTAAGTGGTAGACACTCAACAAAATATTAATAAAAAAAGCTTCACCTCATATATAATCAAAAGATAAAATACAGTAAACTGCGGGTAAAATACGATTATCCGCGGAATTGGGTGGCGTGACTCACGGTTATTTCACTAAAAATTCGAAAGACTCGGATTTGGGTTACAAATTCCTTTTAGCCTGACGCCCTGATGGATTTTCACAGTTAAAAAAAATTCTGATCTCGTTTTAGGCCCTGGAGTCAAAAAAGTTTTAAATTTGCTAAACCTAACACTACATTCAGATGTTACTAAAAATTCTTTTTAATTTGATTGTTCTTCTTTTATGGCGTCACAGTTCGAAGTCGAACCTTAGCCTCCATAATCATCCGCCTCCATTTTTCCGTGTACTTGGCGATCGATGTCCATCGTTTTATTTTAAGTAAATTATCAGCATCCCTCGCCACTGCGTCAATCCAGCTTGTCTTGGGTCTTCCGACAGGCCTTCTACCCTCGATCTGACTAAACAGTACCTTCCTAGGTATTAGGTTGCCTTCCATCCTAATGATGTGTCCTGCCCAGTGCAATCTATGCAGTCGGAAGGTGGTGGGCAGATCGTTGTCAAGTTTCACAGCTTGTATAGCTCCTCATTGTGACGCATTATCCATATCCCATTCACTTGGATTGGTCCATATATCTCCTCAAAATTCTCCTTTCAAAAGTATTGACTATGTTAGCGGATTGTTTATTTAGATTCCAAATCTCGCTGCCATATGTTCGCTGCCGGTCTAATCATAACTTTATATAATGTGACCTTGGACTGATGGTGGATATTCCTTGTCTTGAATGTAGATGTCACCGAAGAATATGCTCTATTTGCGGCCTGTATCCTTTTCCTTATTTCATTTATTTCTTCATTGTCTTCTGTCATCCAACATCCCAAATATTTAAACTGATTAACTATTTCCAGGTGCAGTGGTCCGATTTCAAAAACTGTTCAGGTTTTCTGGGTTTCTTTGATAGTTAGATATCAAACAAGGTTTGATAAGAATCGTGGTTTCTTAGGTTTTAACTTGAATTCCCACATGAATTTTTACGTTGTTGTAAAAATTTTTACACCCTTTTTGGGCCCTGACGTCCAAAAATTTTGAAATTTTCCAAAAACGAACACTGTATTCAGATTGTGATTTAAAGTATATTTAATTTGACACATTAAGCTTTGGGCTTCTGCGTTTTGTCAGAATATTTCCCCTCACATTTTTGTCTCACCCCCCCTAATTTAGGGTGGAGGAATAAAAAAAAAAATGTGCAAATGCCACATGGTTGAGATAAAACTGAAAACTCGCTTAGCTCGTTCAGTTAACTTGCTGACTTACGTCACAGTTGAACGCAATAAAACTGCGAATTTGCATGCCTACAGTTTCATCGCTTAAACTTAGAGACGAGACGAGACGTAACGTCTTGACACTGAATACAGTGGAACCTCACTAATTCGTCTCCCTCTGTAATTCGTCACCCACTCAAGCTGTTTTTGTCTTTTTCTCTATTAACAAGCGAGTAATTTATACGCTCTAATTATAGCCAGGAGAACGGATTGCGGATGGTATTGGTTCCGAGAATGGACACGGCATAATGTGTTGTGTTGTTACGCCGTATTACGTTTCCGAAAAATCGGTCGTGTTTCTGATGCCCGGCAGCGTATTCCGGAAAGCACCCTAAAATCTGCCTGGAATAAGTTACGGCTATCTGAATTACAACCAGCATCTACAGAACCAGAAGCTCTTGACCCTACATCGAAATTGTTAGGAATCTGCCAATTCCTATCAGCATTTAACAGTTTGAATGAAGACGGCGTCAAAAATTGGTGTGAAATAGACTTACCGGATGTAGGCTATGAAATGTTTAGTGATGATGAAATTGTTACATACAGAACTTACCAACAATCATTAAACAATATTTTTTGCAATTACAGTGCTTAACATGTTTGAGTTTGAAAATTTCCAGCAATAAATATGTTCGATCATAACATTATTTCGGTATATTACTAGTGTTGTAATAAAACATTTTATATTTCTTTAATGGGTTCGTTTCTTACTCCCTCACTAATTCGTTTGTTTCACTAATTCGTCACCTCTTCGGTCCCGTAGGTGACGAATTAGTGAGGTTCTACTGTACTAAGAAATTCGAAGCTAACGTACCGAAATAACAATAAGATTCGTTTACACTCTTGGTGGTGTGATTCTTCTCAAACTGACTTGACTCAGTTCTCAAAGTGAGTCGACTAATCTACGTGGACATTGCAGACAAATCGACAGTATCGTGAGGACACATGGTATACAGCCTGATGCCCGGATTCCTATCATCTTATTAGTTTCTACATTATATAAAACGGAAAACTCTGTTGGTGCATGAGCATCTATTTGGCGACACCGGTATGACCAGGTGACTCAATCAATTTTAAACACAAACACAGAACACTCCGTTTCTACACCGTACAATATGTCAACAGTTACAAATGAAATAGTCGTCGTCGTCGTCGTCACCCTTTACGGCTTAGGCTAGCAGCCTATTCCAGTCTCAATGGAAGCCATCCGACCATCGCTTACGGGGTCTTACCACACCTCTCTTCCCCCTTGGATGATAGTCAACGGCTCTTCTTGAAAATCTAGTTGGATCCATTCTCTCTACGTGTAACCGCAACTCCGTTTTGTACCTGCAGAGTTTCTCATTTAAGCTTTCAGCTGTGCCTAGCTCCATTCTAATATGATCATTTATGATGTGATCTGTCCTGGTATATAACCCTTTACATGCCTCAAGACGCTCATTTCTGCTCCTTGTATTCTAGATATATATTTGGCCCAAGTCTCACTACCATACAGTAGTTGAGATATGGCCATTACATCGAATGTTTCAGTTGCGTCTATTTCCTTTTTTCTTCTGTAAGTGTTTAATGATATAGCCACAAAGCGACTGGAAGAGACTAATTTTGCTTTCAACCTTGGTATCATCTTGGTATGTGATGCTACACCCTAGATACCTGAAATCTGGCACCTGTTCTGTTGGCGAGTCCTGTATAACGGCCTTTGTTCTAATACGATTTGCTCCAGAAATAGCCATAACTTTTGTTCTTTTGGAAAAGGAAATGGTTTGATTGTAATCTGCCAAAATGTCAGTAACTTAAGTTAAAATAACGACCTTTGGAGGTCATTTTCATTCTCTTGGAACAGATGAAATAGTAAGACATGACTTGGTTCGCGCAGACCGTAGCGGGGAGAACGAAGGTAGTGCTGGAAATAGAGTGCGCACGCACCAACCATGCAGCTATTCTGAGCACAAGTAACTGCTCCGAAAAGAACGCGTCGAAGCTACGCTTGCGCAGTGAGATCTTTTCACACTGCGCACCCAGTCGCCCGTTTCATGTTTAATTATTTTAGCCGTACGTTCAACTTTCGCGACGTTTCCATTTCTGACGTCGCGTCGGCTGTTGGTGGGAAGTAACAGTTTTTTATTACAACAAAGTTATAATTTTTCCGAACTGCTGACAAGCGAATTAGAATTGGACGTTGGAGGGTAACATCGAATTCGTCCTTGGTATGGACAGAAAGAAGAGTAATATTGAAGCCGACGACCTTACTTAAGTGGCGGCTACAGGTGCCATAAGCAATTTATATACCAACTAGCGGTGTCATTATGTCAAATTTTATTCGTCTTCAATTATTGACGGTATCAATAATTTGGTAAGCCGGTATTGATTGACACAAATTGAACTTACTCTCGTATAGGCCTACATTATTAATCGCAGTAAATGATAGGCTACACTCTGTTCGAAATATGGAAAGGTAATTTTACACAAATTATTTAGCACCAACTATCCAGGGTTAAGGCCGGCGTTTCACTATAAAAACAGTTTTTACTAAAAAGTTTATTACAGTCATTTTATTAAAGATTTGAGATGGTGCGTGTTGATGATGACGAGATGATAGGTACTAGCCCCATGATACGTGTAAAAGTTTCTATCATGGTTCTCACCAAATAAATAAGAAAAATCCTATGTTTGTGCCTCCTCTACATTAAGTGCTTCTGTCACCTGTTTATTACAGAAAAAATGAAGCGTATTTGGGCTGGGCCTAAAATGGAATGCAAGACGTGGTATGGAAGGAATTCGTCAGAACTTACTGACAAGAACTACACTGCAAGTTTGTGAAATGCTATGAAAGTTTATAAAAGTTATTTGCGTATGAATCGTACGACTTTGTAATCTTATAGTTTCAAAATTGTCACTATTCGAAGTTTCCAGTGTACAGTTATACTCATTTTGGTTCAGAGTAAACAATAGACAATTGTTTTTCACTGTTCATACTAATAATGTTTCATTATACATAATTCCAACTTCTTAAATTTTGTAAAAGAAGTATTAAGTATTATAAGCATTTTTTTATAACAGACGCTTCATTCCATTGTAAAATTTTTTGTACACTTGACTTTAAAAAAGATTTTTCTCGTTTCCTACTTCGTCCATCAGGGAATATGCGAATCGTCGGTACATACATACATCCTTGGCTTTACAGCTCAGATCGAGCCTTGGCCTCCAAAAGAAATTGCCTCCACTTATTGCTGTCCTCAGCCATCCGCCACCAATTCACTGCGCCAAGCTTCCTCGCATCACTGCCGACTTGGTCCAGCCATCTGTTCTTCGGTCTTCCAATTTTCCTATTGGCTGTGTTTCATCATTCTTTGTGCCGTACGTTCGTCATCCATTCTCTGAACGTGTCGTGCCCATCTATTATTTCTCTTTTTCCAGACTCCGTCTTATTGAATTGGCCTCATAAATCTGTCTCAGTGTCTTCCTTTCAAACACAGCCAACCTCTGTTCATCAATTTTCTTGAGTACCCAGCACTCATAGCCATATGTCAATAGAGGCCTTAGCAATGTCTTATAAAGCGTGGCTTTAGTTTCTGTGGTCAATAGTCATGATTTAAATTGTTTATTCGGCCCGTAATAGCTTCTATTAGCCAGAAGTCTTCTTCCAATTTCTTTTGTGCAGTTATTCTCAGTATCGACATATGCCCCCAGATATACGAAGCCTTTTACTCTTTCGAAATTATAGGCATCTATCAGTGTACTTGAAATATTATCGTTATTGCTTTCCACAGCCATAAACTTTTATGTGTTCAATAAATTTTTAATAGAGATGTTCAATAAAATTAATTGAATTTTTTGGGGGTTATTATTTTAGTAATTTATTACTTTTTATATAAGTTACTTTTATCCTGTATTGTGTACTGAATGGCAGTAGCACATTGAACACGTTCTGTATCACTGAGTAAAATAAAGAAAACACTGCTTCGTCCCAAGAATCGTTTTAACTTTGTGTCTCTACAATATTAATCTTTACAATTAATTCGTCTTTCGGGTATTAAACAAATTACTACTGAAAAATCCTTTTGCAAGTTTTCGAACCTGCTGTCCAAAGAGGATAAGACCTGATCCTGGATTTAAAAGAAAACTACTTTGTAGGTACTTTTCGGATCCACTGAATTTTCCGTGGCTTCGGGGTCTTTTTTGAAGTTCATACAAGTTTATATATTGTACGAGAAACTCGTAATATAAATGCAGTTGGAAGACTAAGATGTATTAAAAAGATGATGATTGTTGCAGTGCACACATTGTACGCCCAGTTACGGCAGAAGCAGCGTTACTTTGGATAATATCTGATACACTTTGTTGAGAACATTAAGTAAATAATTATTGGTATCTACAGAGCGGGAGAGATGTGATTGAATTCTAATCTGTCATTTGCAGTTAAATAGTGTAGCTCTCACAATTCTAATTAATTTTGGAGGAATATGAAGCTCATGCATGGCTTGGTAGAACCTGTCTCTATTAACCTTGTCATATGCGGGTTGGAAGTCTATGACTAGGTGATATGTCTCCACTCCGTATTCGAGGCTCTTTTCAAGTATTTGTTTGTGAGCGAATCGTCTGTTCCGGTTCCAAAGGAAGTGGAGTCTCCTGTATGTTCAGACGGATTAGCCGATTGGTCAGCTGTTACCTTCCGCAAAAGACGAGATCTCGCTTTCAAATTGGGTGATTAAGTAATACGGTAACTAACTATTTAGTTGTAATTTACGATCCACTTCTGGTGAAGCTTACTGTAGAGGTGAGATGAGACGTTGCTTTCACTCTCGGTAAAGCTGCTGACGATGCCGCATCGTTGAATTGGCCCAACGTTGGTTCTGACAAAAATGAAACGTATGTGAAACTGAATTATTTACTCTGTTAAAAGCTGGCAGAGCTTCTCGGAGACTTCTAACCGACAGTGACGGTGCCCACTACGACGACGTGACGACGTGACGACTGTTCTCACGCATTAGAGTTTAGAAATTCTGCTGCAAGACCAATGCATCGGTTACAAAGCGCATAACGATTAGTTTTTCTCTCGCATCAACATTCTGCGAGCTGTCATGCGTGTAGTTTTGCAGTAATACAGTGATTACGGCCCAGGAAACTGCAGTAAAGCCAATAACGTGCACCGTGTATACCCACAGAATGTGTGTGCAATTACTCGACTAGTGAACACTCGGCTTTTTATGACGGCAAGAAAAGATTGGTATTTAAACGTTAAGCGAGAGCCAGAAGTGATAAGTGCTTTCTCTTCAACGGTCATAAAAAGCAACGCGTTTATTATTGCAGATTCGAATGTATTGTTTATTGAGCGAATGGAACAGACCAGTGTGTCTCCTAAAAAAAAAAGCGCCATTTGGAAAGTAAAGTCCGGGGTCCGGGAGGCTACAAAAAAAATACTTTTAACTAAACAAATATTTTATTGCTAGCTTATATTACATGTAACCTTAATTCATTTTTCCAAGTAGTTGCTACCATTGTAGCCTATAAGCACTAGTTAAAGCGTGGGACTAGCTTCTTTATACCCACGATATTAATTGATGGCTCGTTGGGCACTTGGTGAAACATATTAATACAAAGGTTTTTAAAACACTTGGTACGTTTCACAGTTTTTTTTTTTATTTAACTCTAACAGCCGTTTCGACTTCTTAAGCCATTGTCAAAGAGACGAGTGAACACTAAACAGAGGATGTAAGGGTGGTTGACATCTGTTTAGGGGGTGTATCGGAACATGTGTGAGGTGTGAAGATGGAGAGGGGGTTGCAGGAGCTATGGGAAGGTCAAGCGTCTGTAAAAACTAAACAGTTTAGTTCATTTTATATTTTGCATTGAGATTATATTTAGTTTTTACAGACGCTTGACCTTCCCATAGCTCCTGCAACCCTCCGTCTCCATCTTCACACCTCACACATGTTCCGGTACACGCCCTAAACAGACGTTAACCATCCTTGCATCCACTGTTTAGTGTTCACTCATTTCTTTGACAATGGCTTAAGAAGTCGAAACAGCAGTTAGAGTTAAATAAAAAAACTGTGAAACGTACCAAGTATTTATGTATTTTCTTTATACCCTCCTCAAAGAAATATGCCGTCTTTTTTTGTAAGTATCCCTCCGCAGTAATTATGAGTTCGTCGTCGTTTGTGAATTTCTAAGAAGCCAAAAAATCTTTCCATATCATCGTCATCATCACCGCTCCAAGGACTAGGCTGTAGACCTGTTCCTGAACCCATCTCCTCCTCGGTCTACCGACATCTCTCTCGCCAGTAGGGTGATAACCCAAGGCAGCCACAGGTAGACGGATATCAGGCATGCGATTCAAGTGTTCACACCATCTCCTTCTGTGGTCTTCAATCTTCTGGTGCAATGATAAAATGTTTAAATCGCGTCTAATAACCTCATTCCTTATTCGATCCAAGAGAGAACAACCTTGCGCTCTCTTAGAAATTTTATTTCGGTTCCCTGAATCCTCTGCACATCTCATTTACCAGGAGTCGATGTCTCACTAGTATACAGGAATATGGCGAGAGCCACAGTTTTATAAAATTTCATTCGCGTGAATGAAAATACAGCCCCGTAAATCTTTACATTTGAATTTATAAATATTCCACTTGAATTTCTTAAGTGTCAACGCGTGTGACCTAAGCGCCATTTGGTCGTGAGTTGTGAAGCAGGACGACACGCGCCTGAAGACAAAGGGCTGCGCCGGGGATTCTGTATCGCCCTCTCAGTTTTTATTGCGTTGACAGTACGTTGTATAATTTATTGTCATATGACGTGCGAGGAATTCCACAATTACCTAGACCTCGGTGGTCTCAGAAAACTGTAGCCATAATCTTCTTGCCAGCAAATGTTTGGTTGATTTGTTTGTTTGTTTAGTTTATGAACTGTGCTTCCAACTTTGTCGTGTTTACTTGCTAAACCGCTACTTATCATGTTCCGGACGAGGAATTTCAGTGTTTTCACCATTCACGGGTATATATACGGGTTCCAGCGGGATATTTTTTGTCGTGGTTTAGGACTTGAAAATGGTGGAAACACTGAAAGGCCTCGTCCGGAACATGATAAGTAGCAGTTTAGCAAGCAAACACGACAAAGTTGGAATTACAGAGACTGCTAATTCAAATAACAAGATGAAGAAAAACTGTGCTCCCATTGTATCACTGCATCTGTCCTTCCTTCTTCTTCTCTTCCACATCTTCACCGCTCTTCTTTCGTCAATTCAAAAGGCGTCGGTCTTGTTTTTGGGGAGGCCTGGTAGCCTGCAGAGTTTTGTAAAGTTTTCCTGAGTGGTAAACATTCTTTGTTGGGCTCTTTGGTATGGTCGCAATATTTTCGGTAATACATTATACATGGTCTGCTACTCCAATGTCTACGTAACTCGCTGATATGTCAGTCCGTTTTGCATCCTCCTTGTTCTTCGTAATCCAGCACCATTCAGAATATTTGAACGAAACGATAACTATAGGCTGTTCAAAATCGGATGGCACCTAAGGGATTAGAAGAGCCTTACTCTCGCAGGCGCACTCACAACCGGCCCGGCCAGGCACGATCCGGGCGGTTCAGGAATAAGAGTACGGTCCAATTCAAAACTATAAAATTTGTAATTTAGCTTATAATCCAAATTAAATTACAATTTTTGCAATCTCCGTGAAATTGTGAGAAAAATGAGTCCAAAGAACATATAATTCCAATAAATACGAGTATTATAGGGATTTCTAAAGCAAACGCAGAATTGGAGTACTTAATAAAGATAGACTTAGTTGTAGATCTAAAATATATTACAACCACGTCGTGTTTGGTGTCATTTTCTTTAAAATTTTATGGAAATTACAAATATTTTTTAAGCTCATTTATAAAAATTCGTATTATAAAAGTTGCAGTTACATAGTGGACGTCCCAGTAGATGATTCTTACCCGAGGCGTGCGGGCCAGCTACGCGCGCGCGCGCGCGCGCGTGTGTGTGTGTTAGTAAGGGTCTCCTAATCCCTCAGGTGCCATGCGACTTGGAACGCCGTATAATCGTTAAGTAGTTGTTCTTTGTGAAGCTTGGTTGCCTTGTACATTTCAAACGCCTCTAAGAAGGCACCCATGTGTCGACCTTTGCCAACGAAGTAACACAGGTTTCATGTTCTCCACAAATCGTAATTACACCGGGTGTGCGGAGCCTGTTACGTCCGTAGTTAAGGTCGATACACAAGCTTCATAAAGAACAATTACGTACTTAACGATCAGTTATCGTTTCGTCCAAATATTCCGTATGACGCTGCTTTACGAAGAACAAAGAGAATGCAAAAACAGACTGACATTATCAGTGAGTTAAGTGGACACTGTTGGTGGAAAAAGTTGATGTTACGCCGAGCAGTGGACACTGTTTCGTTGTGTCGTGTAGGTTCATTCAGTAATTATATAATAATTTATATAATGTCTGGTCTGAATTTCACCGGCGCGTCCTCACGACAGCATACAAATTTTAGCATCTGATGAAAATGGGAACTTGTTCCCGAGACGTGTCGTGTTAAGAAAAACACGAGCCGCAAGACGGATACATTGAGATGATTAATTTTCCTGAATATTCTGATTTCAGTGATTTCCAATTCTTCCAACATTTTCTTGTTCAGAGTCGGATATTGCGCAGCATTAATGGATATTGATTGTTTGTGTTATACATGACCTCGGTTGAATTGTAGGCTGCTTTTTCATTTTGTTAACTCTTTATCGAAAAGAAAACTTGTTAATGAAAAGAAAACGCACTATATGAAAATGACAGCAGCACAGGCAAGAAAGGAGCCCTATAACTTAGAGCTGGATAATTACACTTTTAGTGGTGTAGATAGGTTTGTGCAGAACTCAATGAGGAGAACAAAATATCACAAGAAATAAATAGAAGAATCATGGCTGGCAAATCTTAATCTTCTCAAGTTCAAGCTTCTGTCTCGTAAAACCAAAATGAAAATCTACAAAAGCTTGATCAGACCAGTCGTGACTTACGGAGCTGAAGCATGGCAACTCACGGCTGTACCAATAAATTCGGTGAGACTATTTGAAAGAAAAATAGTGAGAAAGATATACGGCCCGATAGTGGAAGTAGGAGAGCGGAGATGCCTTCGAAATGCTGAAATTGATGAAATATTGCAGCGGGCAACACCTATGTGGCAGGTGAATCTTGGACACACGTAGGAACGCCTCATAGATCGTTGTCCCTGCGGCGGCTTGCTCGTCGCTTGCACAGCCCCCTGAATCATCATCGTCCACAGTTTTGCGACTGTATAATTTACTTCTTCGTCGTTTAGGATTTAATTTATTTCTTTGTTCGTAGTCCTTCGCCATTCTTCTTCACCGATGATTCCTTGATCCGATAACTCTCCGTATGATCTTTCCGTTAAATTCAAAAGTAGTACATCTAGACACACAACGGAATGGAGGAGTATGGTCCATATGGAAGGAGGAATGAGCGACAACGGTTAAACCTACCAACCCGTAAAGTCTTGGTAGCCTATTTCAACACTTGGCAAGTCTTGGACAGCGATTAATTGAAAACAAAAACAAAAATGTTAAAAAAAATATAACAATGCATAATAATTTCTTCATACACAGAGAGTTTTAATTTTTTTTCGTGATAAGCGTCTAACTGACTTCATAAAACAGTAGCTATTTCGATAGGAAACAATCACTAAAGGTCTATAACTAAACCGTTGAATACTGCTTTTAAGTTTAAATGCTTTGTTTCATTTTTAATAGGTAATAAAAACGTTAATTAATACTTTATTGCTACATAAAATGATATCGATATCTCGTTTCAATCGGCCGTTAAAACGAACGATTTTTTATGGCCGAAATGATTGGTGGCGTTTGCACTTTTTTAAATACAAAGTACGTAATTAAATCACGGTAGTGTGTTGGTGCAAACTGCCAGCTGTTACGTGACACCATCAAAATCCACAGCCGGCACAATTACACCGCACGCACCTGCATTTTACAACTTAATCTTCGCGTTCGTCGCCGCAATCAAGTCACCATTGTTAGGATTCAATTGAGCTATTTAGAACCGAAACCGCGATTCGCGTCGTAAATGATGGCGATCAAAGAAACTCGTCTGCTAATGGAATCTTAAAGCCGCAGATGTGCCGATGCACCACATCGTTATTCCGACCGAAGTCCTCTTACCAATTTCTAAAATATTCAGACGCCCCAAAAATATAAAGTGACCGTGAACATCGTACACGTTATTACGTCTGCAGTCTCGTGGCTACATTATGATCGTAGTTATTTCTCATTTCTGTTCATTCTTTATTCCGGTACGTAGAGGAGAAGGTAGGAATATGGGATACATGTTTTCACCAATAATTGTCGATAGTTATCGATAAAACGAACATATAATTAGTCAGATTATATCCTGGTTTTATTTTTTTAATTGTTTGTAGAATAAATGTACTAACACTCGTGTACTGGGAAGTGTTATGTTTGACATAATTTTATTTTTGTTAGGCCTACAATTGTGTCATAAAATGGCAAAAAGAAAACTTGAAAGTTAACATCCACGTGGTAATTTATAACGAAAAAGAAACTGTTTTCAATTCTCTTTTGGTAATATGTTTTGTTAACTTTGATACTTCCATTATATTTTTATTACAGGGCTTTGAATTTTACGAAATTCCGTGTAATTCTTAATATTTAATAAGGTACAACTTCTTTAATTTACAAACTGTTCATACTATTTTTTAAACTCTAATTTTTACCATATTACCATATAATATGCACTTCGGTCACAAATTCATTATATTTATGTGAAAATTTATGACAAACGACAACATTTCTTCTTCTTCTTCTTCTTCTTCCTCTGGCTCTACATCCCTCTATGTTTTGACCTTCCCCATCCATTTCATCCACGTTTTTCTCAGTCTCCCTCTGAGCCTAGACTCCAAGGATTTCCATTCTGTGATAGCTCTCGTATTTCTGGCTTCTCCATTCTATAAATATGTCTTAACCATGTAATTCTCTGTGACTTAATAAACTTTACTATGTTTTCGCTGTTTATCAAGCTGATGTATCCAGTTCAAGATTCATGCGGATCCGTCAAGTGTGCTATCTTGTTGCACTACTGGCCCAAACATTCTCCTAAGTATTTTCCTCTCAAATCGCCTAAGTCTTTCCTCCTAAGTATTTTCTCCTAAGTATTTTTTTCTTGATCGTTGCTTCTTCCGCATGGCCCATGTCTCACAGCCGTTAAGTGACTACTGGCCTTATAAGGCTTTTTTTTAATTTTCAGTTGAGAATTATGACTTCGGATCCTAGAGCACAATAGTTTCTTGTTTGCAAAATACACTCTTACCCTTTGCTATCCTTGATTTGATTTCCTCGCTGTTCAAATTGTCCTCATTTAGCAGTGACCCCAGGTAGGAAAAATTTTCCACTTGCTCAAAGCTACAGCCTCCAACATCCAGTGTATTTCTTTCATTAGGCTATGTCTTGATCTTGAAAAACACATGTACTTTGTTTTGTCCTGGTTTATTGACAACCCAGCCTTCTTTATCTGTTCTTCCAGTTCTTTGAATGTTTCCCGTACTGCATTTTTGTTACGGCCGAGTATTACTATGTCATCAGCATTTGCACTAATTTTCCTGCTTTTAGTAATTAAATTTCCATTTTAATAATTAAAATTCACTTGAGAAACAGCTGCATGAAGTATGAGATTGAAAAGGAGTGTTGATCATCCTTCTTTACACCACAACCAATTTCAAAGTTGTCAGTTCTTGAACGACCACTGCCGCTTTAGTTACGTGTACTAGCTTAACCAGCTTATTTCTCTAACAGTAATTGTAACCGACTGGCGCTCTCTGCACACAAAGAGTAGTCACACACCATGCAATAAGACGTTAGTAGCAAACGGTAAACAAACCATTGGTGTCTCATATTTCTACCCTCTCTACACTTAGGGTGTAGCTACGCCGCTTCTGCTACGCTTCCTAAGTTGCCATCTGATGGTGTACGTTGAACTAATTAATGATAACACTAACAGTCAGAAGCCTGAGTCAATCCAACCAACTGTCGGGGCCATACGGCAGTATGTGTAGGGTAGGCGGGCGACAGTCAGTAACCACGCGACATCTACAGGTGAACTTAATCAACCGTGCATCTTTGTTATTGAACATGCTTAAATGCAGAACCGTGTTCTTTCTGTGCGGTGTCAACTGTACCTCGGCCGTGGGTCTAATGCTTGACGGGAGATGATGACTAACAGGCCGAATGGGACGATGAAAAGGAACAGAATCCGATCGACTGAAAATAAAGTTACAGTCGTATACAGCAGGACGAAATGGGCGAATCTGCATGTTGCAGTACAACTCAAACAACTTCCTTTCAAAACTACTTTCCTGTCTGGCGTTCTCTACACACACACACACACACACACACACACACACACACACACACACACACACACACACACACACACACACACACACACACACACACACACACACACACACACACACACACACACACACACACACACACACACACACACACACACACACACACACACACACACAGAGAGAGAGAGAGAGAGAGAGAGAGAGAGAGAGAGAGAGAGAGAGAGAGAGAGAGAGAGAGAGAGAGAGAGAGGAAGTGTTCGCTTTATATCTGCTAGACGCCGCCTAGTCGAGAATCGCTGTCGAGTTTCCAATCCCTACAGCGGTTTAACCTACAAAGTGATCGAATCCAAGTAACTCCTCGTTTACAGACGCATACACTCACATGCGCTCGCTCGTGCGCCCGTGCATGCACACACACAAATCTGTATAAACAAAATATAAACACCTAATAAACAAGTACAAAATTGCGCACGTGTCAAAGTTAATTTCGTTGGAAAGAAGTGGAGAAAGTTGAGCTGCCACAGATGTTCGCTCAGAGATCGTTGTTCCTACAACCTGACCGGACCGTCAACTACAAATTAATATTACCATTATATCTCTGCCCGCAGCAAACTACTTATACGACACACACACACACACACACACACACACACACACACACACACACACACACACACACACACACACACACACACACACACACACACACACACACACACACACACACACAGCTGCTAACTAGCTCTACAACATTCAAACCTTCAAATCGTAGTAGTTCCATGCATATTTACTGTCCGTTTGTGTCGACACAAGCGCGGTTATACAAGATAACAATCACCAGAACGTTGCCTGTGAAATTCCCCAACATTCATCTTTAAAAATCACACGAGCTACGACACAAGTTCTAGTGCCTTGTGTTGATAAAAGGAAGCTACAACGGACAACGAAAAATTATAACGCGATACCTGTGAATTACCAACAACAAACTGTAAGAAATAATGAATATTGAACATAAAACTGGGATGATATTAAAACTGATCAAGTGGTATGTGATGTGACTGTGAAAACGATCCCCGAAGCAGCTGTTAAAGTTGTCGCCACCTGCAAGAGAAGGACTGAATCATCAAAGAAGAATCGGCGAGAAAGTATAGAGAAACGTGTTAGGGAGAGACCTAGAGAAAGGGTATCGGGAGACAGGAAGATCGTCTTAAAACCTATTTTGTAAATAATACGTAGTGTCATAGTCAACGATGTCGGTGGTTCGATTGTTATAATACAAGACTTTATAAAATTTACGGATCTCTGTAGATCGTACGTTGCCTTACCTTCTTATTCCACCGTGATAAATAAAATTATACGTCGATGTGTTCGAATTAGCAGAACATAAAATCCACTAAACAGTTCACTCGCATGATCCTTGGTTTCACACACACATTTTGTACGTACCAGACATAGGCAGATTTGTGTTTTCTGGAAGGTTTGTGTAGCACGACACCTCGCATATAAAGCTAAGCGTATAAACTAATACATGTAAAATATTGTTATGCGGAAAAAGTGTTACGTAATACGGAACGTTCTATAAGTATCTCGAATATTCCAGTTGTAATGTGTGTGTGTGTGTGTGTGTGTGTGTGTGTGTGTGTGTGTGTGTGCGTATATAGTGCTGCTACTTTCGGTGAAAGACAATTACGCGTCAACTGTCGCCTCTATACCGGACCATACCGGTAAGCGCAGTGTGTTCAAGGACACTGTTCCTAGTGGATTCTCGAGAGCGCCTGTTTGTGTAACAAAGTGACACATTATTCTGGCAATCAGCGGGGTATAAATACAGCCATTCAGCGACGGTCAAGTTAGTTATTGTCGGGCGATGACACCGTGCGTTTAAGTGGCGATTTACACAGTGCGGTTTGAAGTATTTTGGCGAAGTGTTGTGTGTTTTATAACCGTGCGGGACAGTTGTATTACAATTGTGTTTTATATTAGTTGACATTTTATTGCGTGTGAAGAATTTTTATTTGATTTGCTGTAAGAGACTGTCTTGTTAATTACAAACTGTTTACTTGTGATAATTAAAGCTGATGATTCGTGACGTTATTGGTGTCTTTTGTATTTTGTTTTCCACTGTACCATACGACGATCAGTAGACCGACGTAACAATATTAATAATACTCTATGTCAACCAGTGATAGAGAGTCAGCACAATAATAGTAACAAAAGTTCACATAATATATAATCAAAATACAGTATTAAGTAATACAAATAAATACTTACTATGCAAAACACACGACATTCACAAAACACGAGCACAAGCACACGAACACTTGCACGCTAGCAAAGTCAATAGAACACTGAGACAGAGACACAAAGAACCGCAGACCTTTTAGGCTATAGTTGGTGTGCTAGTGTTCGTGTGCATTGTGCTTGTATATTGTGAGTGTTGTGTGTTGTTCATAGGAAGTATTTATTTGCATTACTTAATAGCCTTAATTAGCATATTTAATTAAGCATTACTTAGCATATAATTAGCTTTAGACGTCTGCCGATTGTTGGGTGGCCGAAACATCGCATTCCTGTTTTTCCGTGATGCCAAAATTTCGTCAGTTAATGTCAAACGCAAACGTGTACAATCCATCACAGCCGTCTTTTATAGAAATTACTAAAAAGAATCTCAACTTATGGTGAAAAAAATGACAGAGGTATTTTCTGATCCGTTCTAAAATTTTCACTTTGTGCGGTACGCGAGACGATTTTGGCAGAATACCAGGGCTGATCGAAAAGTTCGAGCAACTTTTGTTTATTTGAAAAATTATGCCTTTATTACAGTAAGTATATTTACATTAGATTATACAAGGGTCAGCAACGCCCTATTCAAAGTTATCTCCCTGGGATGAACACAATTATGCCAGTTTTTCTTCATTCTAAAAAAAAAAAATTACTGTAATGTAGTACTTAGTACAGATTGAGCTACCTCAGTGATTTCTGTTTAATGTCTTTTACAGTGGTAAAACCTTGGTCATATAGCGTTCCCTAAGGTGCAGAACTCGCTCGCCATTTTTGAACGAAGTACAATTAGTATTGGATAAATTTTGATATTAGATAATATTTCTGAAAACTTACGAAAATCCCGATTACGTCGTTTAGTTTTACTTCCATGTTGAGTAAGGAAATGGAAGTATAGTGATTGCGAAAAAATCGTGGCTGGTTCTGATTGTACTACCCTCAAAACATGAAGAAAAGTCATTTTCCAAAAAGTGTGTGTGTGTAGAATGTTTTCTATTGCGAACGATAACTGCCGCAAATTCAAACAGAATCAAATACTTTTTTGCATATGTGCCCGAGTTGTAGAGGACTCAAGGCCTATTGATTATGGTGAAGATCGGCTAAGGGGAAGGAGTAGTTTACCTGCAACGTTTTACGTTTTAACAAGAATAAAGTACGTAATTTTGATAAACAAATTATCCTGAAAAGAAGGTCATAATTATCCAGTGTAGAAAGGTAGATGAAATATCTATAAATGAAAAGGGTTGTTGAAGGGGGGGTAATTATCTATAAATGAAAACGATAGTTGAAGGGAGAGGGGATAATTTTTTTGTATGTGTACTACGTTATCGGCTACAACGAAGTAGTTTCTATGGAAATATTTCACTTCAATTTGTCAAACATAAACCTCGATTTACAAGGTGGGGGATATTTTTTTTTAGAAATTATTGATCCGAATTCAAGTAAATGATTGTAAATATAAATCTTAGAACATGGTTCTCCATACCGAATTTTTTGTTTAGTAATGTAACAGTTGTAGAGAAATCATACAATAGACACTAAAAATTTCAAACAGTCAGAGCTGTGATAAAATCGCCATTAGTCTGAGAGCCGGCTGGATTTTACAATTTTTTCAAATTCGCGATCCCGTTTTTGGGCCCTGAGGTCAAAAATATTTGAAATTTGCAAATATTGACACCAGATTCAGATTTTAGTTAAAACAGCTTTGGTTTCGATACGCTACATGAATTTTTCCCAATTTATAAAAATTTTCACCCCGTTTTGGGCTTCGTCGTTCCAAATTTTTTTAATTTTTGAAATTGAAGACTAAATTTAGAATTTAGTTTAAAATTCCTTTTAATTTGATACGTCACATGAGAACTAACAAACACTCAAATTCTTGACCTAACACTATTTTTACACACAAAGAACAAAACCTACATGTAGAGGCATATTGTTGAAGAGGTACAAACAAGACGTACAAAATATCCCTTTTTACGAAGTGAAAACTACATCATTTTATATTAAACTGTTTAGAGAATATGTACCGTTGAAAGGAATCGTGTACAAAATTATAATGATTTTACTGTTTGCAGCCGTGCCTTAGATTATTTATGAAATGTGTTTCCGAGGGGTCGTGAAGACCTGTCCCATGTTAATTAAATGGAAGTGTCGCTTATCAGTTAGGTACACATATTTCAAAAATCATTCAAGATATTTTTATCAAACTTTTTTCTGCTGAAATATAAATACATAGAGTATACCGTAGACCTAATTAAATACATTTACTGATAAAAGAATACTTTGGGTGATTTTTCAAATATAGCGGTTTAAAAAAAAAAAAAAATTTTTACTTATTTTTGGAAACGTACTAAATATTTACCTAAGGTATCTCACAAAATTGTTGGTCTATTATAATAAGTGTTATGAAGGAAACATAATAAAAAAATTCATGTCTCTACCACGTTCCAGTACAAAGTTATGTGCACCTAAACATGTGGAAATATGGAGTTACGGAAAATCGCGTTTAAAGTTTTGTCATGTTTTTATTCAAATGCACCTGCACTATACACTTCTTCTTCATTACTCTTATCTCTCTTCCTTTTTAGCTGCCTTTTCTATACTCTGTTCTCCTTACTTCTGTCTAGAACACTCTTATTTGGTTCCAGAATCCTCATTTTACTGCTAATAATGTTATTATAAAATATTAAAATGTTTATTTGAAGGGGGTCAATGACATTGCGCTGGGTGACTTCACATGAAATAAACATGTAAGATGATGTAAAAAAAAATGTTTGTATAACAATATGTATAGGCCTATCATTTTAAAGGAAGAAAAGGAGAATTTTTTAATGCAAAAAACTAAAAATTGATTTTTTCGACCTTTTTCACGACCTGGTCCCCTTAAGCTACATACCATTTTATTAGGAAAAGTCAAAATTCTAATAAAACGAGCATTTTGGAAAAGAGAAAATTCTTAATTTCTTGCCTTCAGACTTTCCAAGCCCAACCGCAACTTGACCTGAACAGCTACTAGCGAAACCTTTTTCCCAGACACGCTTGCTGCTAACAGCGGATAACGTGAGACGTGAACGCATGGTTGTTCCGTCCGTTTGTTCGTAAAATTTGTGTTTCACATGAATAGCGTTATAGGCCTATTTACGAACTTACCTGGCGTATCGTCGTCAACTTTGAAGGATGAAACCAACAAGATTCCATGAGCTTTAATTTTTATGTAAATAGAGGTTCGTTATGTACTATTCTTTTAGATACAACATGATAGACATGCGTCAAATTTGAAGAAATACTTCCCCTTAATATTGATGAACACTTTCAAGTAAATGATCCGTGCAGAATCAAAAAATATTTATGCGATAGCGTCAAGTCGAATCGACAGTGTTCTCGTAAAGTTTGGTAACGGCTTCAACGAAGCAGCGAAGCGATTTAATATATTTGGGATTAGAAGTCTTGTAATCCACACACACACGCACGCACGCTGCAGATAAGAAGTTTCTGATAAGGGTGATCAAAGTTGTGAAGCCAGGCCAAAGTTGCACGGTTGCAGGGAGAGTTGAGTGTAATTTATGCTGCACGGGGGACGAAGGAACGAGTCGGTTGTTCACGACACGACGAGAATCCAGATGGCCGTGGTGAAATTGGAATTTCACCCAACATTATTGACGGGAAAAGAAGAAGAAGAAAATAGAGGAGTTTTCTAACTCGGCCGTAAATATTTTTACGTCTTAAATATTTGTAATTTTCTTGGTTTTCTCATGACATCCCTTGCGTTACAATCGATTAGTGGTAAATTAATTTTCATTTAAACAAATATTCATCATGAAAAATTGCGCTGTATTTTTAAAACTGAACTTCACGTGGATAAAATATATGGATTTTATATATTATAATATCTTAAGTATAATATTATTTAAATATTATTATTATCAATAAATAATACTTTTTTTACGAGAATATATTTGTTATATATTTACACTGTTTCGGCAGTATTAACTGTCACCTTGTAAAAACAGTGTAAATATATAAAAAAATTAATATTTATATTATATTTTACAATTAATTATATAATATATTCGCGCGCGCGCGCGCGCACACACACACACACACACACACACACACACACATAAAACATGAAATTTACTCTACATATAAAACAGCTGTTTTGAACAATTGACTTTAAAATTTTTTAAATTTATTAATTTATATCAGAAGATGATAGATAAGTACTTTTGAAACATTATAATATTTATAAAATAATAAAGTATATTCTTGCAAAAAAGTTTTATTTATATTTTATTTTATTATCAAAATACCCTTATACCATATTGGTGTCGGGTTACATCAATATATGATAAGCACATCAACTACACTCTATATACAAATTTATTCCATCTTACTCTATCTGTTGTAATTGTCAATTGTACTTACTGTACTTGTAGCATAATTGTTACTTAGAAGTGAGAATATAAGAAATTCTTAGTTGTGTGGGAAACAGGGACAGGTGTCAGGTGTGTATACGAGACTGTAGCATATGTTTTGAACATAAAATTAGTTTTAGGGAATTTTCCCAGGGTTTGTGAATCACCCTCTTTCTCAATAAGCGTGACTGTCCAGGAAGTGATAATCGTAGGAAATCTGGCGAGACACATCAAATAAGAATTAATGGTGACAAGGTCCAGACAGGAAATATAAAATGTCACACAAATTTGAAATCCTTTTGGGGGAGTCAAGTAATGGGTCACCGTGTAATGGTTCACGGTGTACTCCGTGTGAACATTGGTGAAGACAGGTGTTGTATTTGCGTGAGAACTTTAATCTTAGAGGGAAAACGCCCCCGAATCGTGACGTAGGGTCACGTGATACAGTCTTTGACGAATAATAGAAAGTCTTATAAAAATTGTATGAAACTACCCTTACTCCAACTAGTTTTAGCCTATCATAGTTAAGGATTTAGAATTAAGAGGAGGGAACAGTCCCACCACTAAATCTAAAGGGTTACACCCACGATGATGTACTATAAAAACTCTAGCATTCGCTGGAGAAGACAGATCTGATTGTAAGAGATCCAAGAGAACTTACACATCGTTTCTCATTTTTATTTTGACTTTGATCTGTGTTGGAAGGTGTTCTTAGAGAGCCGGAAAACCAGATGTTGTTAATAGTTTGTTTTTGTAATTTTTGAAGTAACTAAAAGTAGTTACATTAATTTGTGAACTAAGTACTAGTAACTGAAGGTACTTAGAGTTTAAAAGAGTAATTGAATTAACTGACTTATAGTTTGTCAAGAGGAGTTTGTATAAAGTAACTTGTAAAAGTTCGTTTGTGTTTTGCTAATCACAATAAATTGTCTTCAAGAAGAACGGTTCATTCTAATGATTCAACTTCACCTCCGGAAACACGTCAAACAAACAGTTGTAACTTAGCAGCCACTCGATAGGTTACAACATTAAAAGCTGGTGTCAGTTGTGCTGGGTTCAAGAGGTGACCAACGGACTTCAAAGAGGTCGAAGGTGATCAGCAGTTGTGGACATTGGAGTGCAGCATCGTGAAGCAGCTTCAGGGCATTCCCTGGACTAGCAGCAGTCTTAGGACGAGCCAAGCAGTCGTGTTGCAGAACCAAGGAGCAGTTGGAGCAGTGTGGCAGTTGAGATCGTCGCTGGAAGCAGTTGTAGCAGTTGAGATCGTCGTCGGAAGCGATCATCGTTGGAAAAGAAGACTTCAGGTAGAAGTAAGTGAATAGCGTCATTTTATTTACTCTAGAGAAATGGCTACTGCAGAGATAAATCATTTTGAAAGCTCTAATAGTAATTCTGACTCTGAATTAGAATTGAAAGATTATGCCACAAGTAGTAAGGTAGATAGTGGTGATAGAAAAAGCAGTAAATTAAAATGCAAAGTAAAGAATAGCTTTGATGTGTATAACGAAAATCATAAGAAATTAAAGCTTGACCAATCAGCTAAATTTGTTCCTGAGTTTAATGGTAAAAGAGATTATTTAAGTAAATTTATTAGCTGTGGTGATTTTGCGATTGAGAATGTAAGTAATTCATATAAGTATTTGCTGTTTGAAATTATAAAGAATAAGTTAGTTGGTGATGCTTACAATATTGTTAGATTTAAAGATGTTGAGTCATGGGAGCAGCTTAAAGTAGCATTACACGATAAGTACGGTGAAAAGAAAAATATCGCTCATTTGCAGTTAGAAATGTCTAGTGCAAGACAAAATAAAGATGAAGATGTTCGGGCCTTTTCTGAAAGGTTAAATAGTATTTTGAGTTCATTAGCTATTCAGATGACGGAAAATAAAGATAAAAGTGTTAAAAGCGCGATTTATGATGTGCTAGAGCAACAGAGACATAACGGGTTTATTGAAGTGTTGCGTCAACCAATTAAATTTTTGATGAAAGCGAAAAATATTCGTACGTATGAAGATGCTGTTGAAGCAGCTGTTTTAGAAGAAATAAACATATTAAATGATAGGAAAACTTAAGAGTATTTCGGTTTAAAAGTAAAAGATTATAGGGAGTATAAGAAAGATACTCGCCCTAAATGTTTTAATTGTAATAAGAGAGGACATGAAGCTAGTAATTGCTATTTTAAGAAAACCTCGTTTCAAAGTAAAAGCGGGTTTAATAAAAATAATTTTGCTAAAAGAGATAGAGACGTACATGTTAAAATAATTACGTGTCATTACTGTGGTAAACAAGGGCATGTTATTGCTAAGTGCTATAAGAAGCAGAAAGACGAAGAAAATAAAAATAATAAGAAACCGAGTTTTAAGCCGAAGAGTACGGATGCTCATCCGAAGGCAAGTGATTTTAAAACCATTCAAGTAGGTCGTATTACAGATGACCGTAAGCATGAATGCATAGAAATGCAATTATCCGAAACAATAAACAAAAACGTTTGTGTACTTTTAGACACGGGAGCGGATATTTCGATAATTAAAGTAGGACAGTTAGAAGATGAAGCTGAAAAAATGCCAGATACCGAAAGAGTAATTACGGGTATTTCTGAGGAGCCTGTAACAACAATCGGTTTAATAAATTTAAATATTAAAATGAATGGTAGAGAAATTGTTCATCCATTTCAGGTGGTATATGATAAGTTTCCATTAAGAAGTAACGGTATTTTGGGTAGAGATTTTATGTCGAAATACAAAGCGAATATAAACTTTGAGAAAGGCGTTGTCCAGGTAGGAAAGACTAAATGGAAATTAGTTCCGTATATAAATAAAATTGTATTACAACCGCGATCAGAAACGGTTATTTGTACGAAAACGCACAGCGTAGGTGAAGGCGTCGTATATTCGTGTGAGTTACAGCCAGGCGTACAGTTAGGTAGTAGTCTGACTAAAGCATTTAAGGGTAAATGTTTAGTTCCAGTTATGAATATAAATGATGATAAAGTTGAAATAGAGATCCCAGAAGTGGAGATACATAAAATTGACGAGTATGAATGTAAACAGTTATCGCGAAATTGCGAAAATGAAGTTATTAAACAATTAAGGGTAGATCATTTAAATAAAGAGGAAAAAAGGCTTTGATAAATATATGCGTAGAGTACAATGATTTATTTTATCTGCCGGGAGACAAATTAACGGTGACTGATACGCTGGAACATACGATTCCATTGAAACAAGATACAGCCCCAATAAATATAAAACCGTATCGTATTCCGGACCAACATAAAGAAGAAGTGCAAAAGCAAATAGACTCTATGTTAGAACAGCAAATAATAGAACAGAGCCAAAGCCCTTGGAACGCACCACTTTTGGTTGTACCAGAGAAAATGGACGCGTCGGGTAAAATTAAATGGCGTATTTGCATTGATTTTAGAAAATTAAATGACGCGACTATAGGTAATTCATTTCCGTTACCTAACATTACAGATATTTTAGACCAATTGGGTAGAAGTAAATACTTTAGTACTTTAGATTTATCGAGCGGGTTTCATCAAATTAAAGTGCATAAAGAATATAAAGAAAGAACCGCATTTAGTACGGCATATGGTAATTACGAGTTTACTAGGATGCCGTTCGGGTTAAAAGGGGGTCCGCCCACTTTTCAAAGATTAATGAACACAGTACTTACAGGTTTACAAGGTATTAAGTGTTTTGTATATTTAGATGACATTGTGGTTTACGCTCAGAATTTAGAGGAGCATCAAATAAAGTTACGCGAAATATTTGATAGATTAAGAGAACACAAGTTGCTATTAAATGCAGATAAATGCGAATTTTTACGCAAAGAAGTAAATTATTTAGGTCATGTAATTACAGACGAAGGGTTAGCTCCAGATCCTAAGAAGACGGAAGCTGTAGATAAGTATCCAAAACCTAAGAACGCGAAAGACATAAAGAGTTTTCTAGGGCTAGTAGGTTACTATAGGCGATTTATAAAAGACTAGTAAAATCGCTCAGCCACTAAATGAATTATTAAAGAAAGATGTACCATTTGATTGGGCGCAAAAACAGGATAATAGTTTCGAAATGCTAAAAAGCAAATTAACTAGTGCACCGTTATTACAATATCCAAATTTTAAAGAAGAATTTGTAATCACTACGGATGCCAGTAACGAGGCCTGCGGAGCAATATCGCAAGGTAAGATTAGGCGAAGATAAACCAATCGCGTACGCTAGTAGAACACTAAATAAAGCTGAAAAGAATTATAGCACAACAGAAAAAGAACTTGTTGCATTAGTATGGGCAGTGAAACATTTCCGACCTTACATTTACGGTACAAGGTTCACTTTAGTCACTGACCACAAACCTTTACAGTGGTTGTTTAATATTAAAGATCCTGGATCGAGATTGATGCGTTGGATTATTAAATTAGCTGATTATGATTTTAATATCATACACAAGGCAGGAAAGCGAAATACTAACGCAGACGCGCTTAGTAGAATACAAATTAATATGGCAGAAGTAATTAAAGAGGATGTAGGAACTGAAGAAGAAAAGAAACGAATAATTGAGGAATATCACGATTCAACGTTAGGAGGACATCAAGGTATATCTAGAACATATAATAGAATAAAATTAAAATATGAGTGGCCTAATATGAAAAATGATATCGAAGAATATATTAAAAGATGTGATAGTTGTCACCGTAACAAAAGTCACGTGAAAGACACACGAAGAGTTCCTATGCAAATCAGTAACGAATTGAGTAAGCCGTTTGAGCAATGCGCAATGGATATAGTAGGTCCATTACCGGTAAGTCAAGGAGGGAATAAGTACCTTCTTACATTCCAAGATTGTTTCTCAAAATATGCTGAAGGGTTTCCTATTAGGGATCAAACCGCGGAAACTGTCGCGAGAGAAATCGCTACGAAAATTATATGCCGCCATGGTGCGCCAGAAAGATTGTTAACTGACCAAGGGTCAAACTTTATATCTGAGGTAATGCAATCAATTTGCAAGTTATTAAAAATAAAAAAGATACAGACCACTAGTTATCATCCACAAGCTAACGGGTCTTTAGAACGAAGTCACAAGACACTTGCGGAGTATTTAAGACACTATGTTGATGAAGATCAACTGAATTGTGACTTATGGGTTCCATATGCGATGTTTACGTTTAATACAACCGTGCACACAGCTACGGGACATACACCTTTTTCCTTAATTCATGGAAGAGAGGCCGAATTGGCTACAAGTATAATAAGAGATTCGCCTCAACCTCAGTATAATTACGACGAATATAAAGACGAAGTAAAGAAAAGATTACAAAGTGCTCACCAGTTAGCAAAAGAAATTTTAAAGAAAAAGAAAGAATCTAGTAAAAGTCAGTACGACAAAAATACAGCGGATAAACAATTTAAAGGAGGCGAGAAAGTATTGTTACATGACGAAACCGTACGTAGAGGTAGGTCAAAGAAACTAGGTCCCCCAATGGATCGGACCATACGTTATAACAAAACGAAATTCCGAGGTAAATTACACCTTACGGAAAGGGAGAAAATTAATTAAAGTACATGTAAACCGAATAAAGAGGTATGAAGATTAATTAGAAACTGCAGGTTGCAGATGGAGCTGTTGACCTTGTGTACAGTGATAATTTTTGAACTTCTATTAAGGAAAACGGACGCAGATGACAATCCATTCAGTGTAACAAAAGTAAGAAATAATCCTGGTGTATATTTCGAAAAAATTGGAACAGTTCAATTGACTAATGAAAATTGGAAATTAATACGTATATTAATAATTATTTACAACGATTAGAAAATGTTAGAAACAGATATAAAAAGCTTAAGAGATTTTGTACTAGAGAATACTCTGATTATTGTAGTAAAGTAAGTATTGCAATGCAAAAGACTATGAATGACATTAAAGAAAATGTTAATCAGTTAAAAATGCAATTAGGACATAGCGAACCAAAGAATCGTAGATTTAAAAGAGGTATGTTTGATACTATAGGTGATAGCGAACCAAAGAATCGTAGATTTAAAAGAGGTATGTTTGACACTATAGGTGAAGCAGCGAAAATTCTATTTGGAATTATGGATCATGACGATGCCATGTATTATGATGACAAAATTAAAGAGGTTAGCTACAATCAGTATGAGCTATCAAAATTAGAAAAAGAACAAGCCGCTGTCATGATTTCAACCATTAAGACTATTAATAAAATAATTAATGATGCGAATATTAATCAAGGTAAAATCATAGAAAGCTTTGATAAAATTATTGATTTTCAAAATTTGACTCGAAAAGTATTAAATGAAAAACTTAATAATATAACTTTTCAGGCAGCAATGACTGAATATGTGGAATATATCCACATTGAAGCTATTCAATTAGAAATTGATGTTAAAGAATTGTTACAAGCTATTACTGATGCTAGACACGTTCACTCCTCTGTTATTAATTTAAAAACTCTAAAATATGAATTAGAATCTATTAGAGGAAAATTACCTGCAGAACTGTCATTTTCTCTTGCGGTGAATGATGACAGTAGTCACTCATTCTTAGACTTATTTTCTATTTGTTTGTATGTTAAGGACAATAAGTTAGTGTATGTATTCGTTATTCCTTTGATTAACGATTTATTATTTGAATTGTATAAGGTATTACCATTACCAAAATATTTAAAAAATAATGAATATCTATTCATTCAACCCAAAACTGAATATTTGGGTATAGACGATGTTAAACAGTATTTTATTTATTTAAAATCAGACGAATTGAGTAATTGTAAAGAATTAGAAAATGATGTATTTGTTTGTCAACAAATGAATCCTATTTATCAAGTACATTTACATGAATCTTGTGAAGTAAAATTGTTTAAAGGTTGCGATCAGAGAATAACTAGAATTAATATCCTTTATGGCAGAGCGTATGGCTCAGGTATAATGTTATTATCAAATACTAAATATGAAAGTAATGCTACAATACCAATTATCCCACCTGTGGATATAGAAATTGATTGTTGTGATGAATTGGATAGTGTAGTTAAAGGTGATGTAAAACTACCTACGTTAAAATTACCAAAGTATTTGAAAACTGTGGAAATCCATGCTGACGATTTAGATGCAACCAGTTACAGATTAAATGAAATTAGAAAAGCTATCGAGGAAGAGAATATGCATGAAATTTACAAGTCAAAGGTAACGCATCATTCAGTAATGATGTATATAATCTGTGGGTTAATAACGACAGGAATTTTATACTATGTATATAAAAGATTTTGTCCAAAATGGTTGTTACCATTGTTTGGTAGATGTTGTAGTAAAAGGTTAGAAGAGAAGTTTGAGGAATCTTTTAAACAGGTACAGACATCAAGTACCAAACCAATTGTAGTAAAGCAGTACCAGTATGGAGCGACAGTCCATGACCTGACTGCAATAAGAGGAGAGAGTCCAACAAACGGTTGTACTCAGCTAGAGGATGAAATTGTAGAACTAAAAGAGTTTGAAAAGAAACTACGACCAAGGTAGAAAAGAACATAATAAGGGAAACATTGATGTAGTATCAAGTAAAGTCATACGGTGAAAGTAGAGTAAGATGTAAATAGAATTGTTTGTGTTTTTATTAGTGTGATCAGTTCAGTAGTGATAGTAATGTATCATTGTAGGAATTTAAAATTTATAAAAATTATGTAATCACTTATAAAATTAAGCAAGATATTTGAATTGTAATAGTAATTTAGTATTAAGCATTAAGCATCGTGTAGCTAAAAGCTTAAAATAAGGGGGAAGGTGTTGTAATTGTCAATTGTACTTAATGTACTTGTAGCATAATTGTTACTTAGAAGTGAGAATATAAGAAATTCTTAGTTGTGTGGGAAACAGGGACAGGTGTCAGGTGTGTATACGAGACTGTAGCATATGTTTTGAACATAAAATTAGTTTTAGGGAATTTTCCCAGGGTTTGTGAATCACCCTCTTTCTCAATAAGCGTGACTGTCCAGGAAGTGATAATCGTAGGAAATCTGGCGAGACACATCAAATAAGAATTAATGGTGACAAGGTCCAGACAGGAAATATAAAATGTCACACAAATTTGAAATCCTTTTGGGGGAGTCAAGTAATGGGTCACCGTGTAATGGTTCACGGTGTACTCCGTGTGAACATTGGTGAAGACAGGTGTTGTATTTGCGTGAGAACTTTAATCTTAGAGGGAAAACACCCCCAAATCGTGACGTAGGGTCACGTGATACAGTCTTTGACGAATAATAGAAAGTCTTATAAAAATTGTATGAAACTACCCTTACTCCAACTAGTTTTAGCCTATCATAGTTAAGGATTTAGAATTAAGAGGAGGGAACAGTCCCACCACTAAATCTAAAGGGTTACACCCACGATGATGTACTATAAAAACTCTAGCATTCGCTGGAGAAGACAGATCTGATTGTAAGAGATCCAAGAGAACTTACACATCGTTTCTCATTTTTATTTTGACTTTGATCTGTGTTGGAAGGTGTTCTTAGAGAGCCGGAGAACCAGATGTTTTTCTTCCAGAAGAGAGAATTCTTCCTCTCTTCTTTCTCCCCCCTGATTTTGCCTCCCAAACCTGTTTTACCATTCTATCACTATCCATTCTCTGCATGTGTCCCCACCATCATAGTTGTCTCTGTTCAATAAAATCCAGAATCGATATCACTTCTAGAACCTCTCTTATTTGTGTATTCCTAACTCTATTCTTCCTTGTTATTCCTACTACCCTCCTAAGATATTTCATTTCTGCCGCCTGGATTTTACTTTTTTGGCTTTTGGATAGCACCCACGTCTCACAGCCGTATGTTAAAACCGGCCTATATACTGTTTTATACACACTCATTTTCGTTTTTCTTGATATCTCCTTCTTATTTATAAATCTATTGTTTAATGCATAGTATACTTTTATTGCCTTTTCAATTCTTTCATTTAATGCGGCTTCTTGTTTCCCATTACTGTCTACTATAAACCCTAGATATTTGAATTGTTTGACTTATTCTATCTACACTCCTCCAATCTCTATATTTATTATTTTCTCCCCCATTACCATTACCTTTGTTTTGGTCTTATTTATTTTCATCCCTTTTTCCTGGAGAACTTCATTCCATATATTCAAATTACCCTGTAACGCCCTTTCACTTGTAGCCATTAGCACTACATCATCCGCAAAAGCCCCTTCTGCTACTTCTATACTTCGCAAGTTCCTGTATCCAACATGCATTTTCTTAACCTTCAGTGAACACTTCTTAATAATGTCGTCCATATACAAGTTGTATAATGTCGGACTCAGTCCACCTCCTTGTCTTAATCCATAGTTTGTTGTAAATCATAACGACCTCATATTTTTACCAATTACATAATTAACATTATTTTTGTATAACCTCTGTACTACCTTAATTATTTTACTCCTTATTCTTCTATTTTTTAAACTTTCCCATATTTTTGCTCTAGGCACACTATCGAAAGCCTTCTCAATATCAATAAAAGCCAAACATACCAATTTATCTTGTTGTATCGACTTCTCAGCTATCTGTTGCAGAGTAAAAATGTGATCCTGCACACTTCTCCCTGATCTAAAGCCACTCTGCGATTCCTCCAAACTATTTTCTAAAATTGGGACCAATTTATTATTAATTATCTGCTCATAAACTTTAACAATTGTATTTAACAGATTGATACCCCTATAATTATTACAATCTCTTGCGTTACCTTTCTTAAAAATAGGAACTATCAATGCTTCCTCCCATTCTCTTGGTATGTCTACACTTGTCCACGCTTTATTGATAATTTCTAAAAGTATTTCTTTCCCCTTTTTCCCCATATTCTTTATAATTTCTGCTGTAATTTTATCTGTTCCAGGTGATCTCCCACTTTTAAGTCCTTTAATCACTACTTCTAATTCATGCATCGTTATTTTTTCTTCTTCTGCAACTTCACCATCCTCTCTATCTTCTTCTTCATTAATATTGACTTTATGATCATCTTTGTTGATTTCCTTACCACCTAGTAATCCTTGAAAGTATTCTTTCCTTCTATTCGTTATATCGTTTCTTTCTGTCAGTATTTTCCCATTAGCATTTATATATACATATATCATTCTCAGTTTTTTCTTTTCTAAAATATTTCAATACTCTGAAGAAAAGCTTTTGATTTTCCCACCTATCTCTTTCCAATTTTTCTCCAAAATCTTTCCATGCACTCTCTTTCGCTTTTCCAACTAATTCTTTAACAATTTTCTTTGTTGCTTGTATGCTTCATAGTTATCCACAGTTCTATTAGCTGTATACTTTTTCCATTCCCTTTTCTTCCTTTTAATCTGCTCCTTTATTTCATTAGTCCACCATACCGTCTGTTTTCTTTTATTATTCATTTTAGTAACACCACAAACCTCCACTGCTGTATCTATAATTTTATCTTTCATTATTCTCCACCCTTGGTGTATATTAGCATGCCTTATATTTTCACTTATCCTTTGGTAATTTTTGCTCGATCACATCTTCAAACCTATTACTTACATCTCTATTTTCAGTTTATACGATCTGATAGATTTGTATTCTATTATTCCTTCTCTATTGTATATCTGTTTTTTATCTAATTGTTCTTTACATTTGGTCATTACTAAATACTGGTCGCTATATATTTCTGCACCTCTCCGGACAAAAAGGTTTTATTATTTAATAATAATAATAATATAAAATATAGAAGAAAAAATAAGCAAATATGAACATAATATATAAAAAAATATATTCTTGTAAAAACAAGTATTAATAATAATAATAATAATTAAAAACGAATAATTTTGAGAAGATATAAATAGGCCTACGGTATTTAAATATTTTATATTTTATCTATATGAATAACACAACGCATAGAGTTGTTTACGAATCGAATTGACGGTGAACATCTTGAAATTCACAAAATAAATTTCTCATTACAACACGGAAAGAGAGAGAGAGAGCCTGCGTGCGCGTGGGACGATTTCTTTAATTAAAAATAAAATAAATAATAAAATAGGAAATGTAAAAGCTGAGAAATTTAAATTTTAATAAATCGCACATTTAAACTAATTTTATATTGCTACCATAAATCATAGTAATATTTAATAAAGAGATTAAATTGCAAAAAAGTAATGCGAGTGTAAAGATAGGGAAACCCTTTATTAATTTTACCCTGCATAGACATGCACTAACCGGAATTAACCTGAATACCGACCCATAAACAAACTAATAATCCTTGTAAATTGATATTAAATAAATAAATAAACAAGAACACAGTAGTGTACTGTAATAAATTCTGTAATAAAGAATATATTCGGATAATTAAAAGGTCAAACTTTAATCCCTTAAATAGAGAAGAAAGGTGGAACTATTTTGTTGCGATGCGTAAACTCCGCGCAGTTAACTAACCCGCCTTAACATAGTAATTCAATCGAGATGGAGCGCTCTCATAGTAAACACACGCTTGAACCATGTCCCAAAGTACGACAATATGTTTTCTTCATTTAGAGTACAGCTATAACAATGTGCAGCGGAAAGTAGTGGCAAATTAGTGTGCTAATAAGTTTAAATGTTATCTGTAAAACCAAAAGGAATAAATAACTGTGTGAGGGATGACATCTCATTTGTCTAATTTGTAATATCTCAATGTTGGTAAAAGAATAAGGTACGAGGTACCTAAAGTGAGAACTTTTTATAAACAATAATGTGTCGTGCATTTCTGCGACAAACAAGAACATTTACGGCACTTATACTACTAACGATGCTTAACTACTAGACTTCTGAGGACCTCAACCCTACTTCATTATGAACTAATCACTTCAGGAACTTCAGCAGGAAAGTAACTTCACTAAAGATCAACCGTTGACGAACACCACAAAGAGCAAGGACCCGGACATCGAGTAAACTTCTGGATATCACAGGTGACACGGAGACTTGTCCTCCGTGATTAATTAAAATTCTAACAAATGAATTGTTAAAGACAGTTTAAATAAATATATAAAGACTTTAATGATAATCACTTTATAACATGTAGTATGTCTTACGATTCAAAAAAGATTTGTAGTAGCAAGTAGTGCTTATGTATATATATATATATAAAGCTTAACTGATACAAAAATTTTAGATTAAGTCCATTCTTCAAATGGCCCCCCAAATAGTATGATAGAATATGAATAAGTGAGCTTAACTCACAAACAAGTTTATGGTCCCGGATCCGTGGATAATGCTAGCACATATAAATCCTTATATTTTGGCCCCCCTTTTTTTTTACTAAATATTTTATAAATTGTAAACTTTTATTTAGAAAACCTTATGTGGGAACATTTATGTAGAGCTGTTGTAGTAATTGTTTAATAAAGAGATGTCATTACTTTACACAATAATACTGAGTGAATAAATCATCAGACCCCCATGTAAAAGTTCCTTTAGTTATAACTACAGCTGGTTTAATAAATAACTAAAAGTTAATAACGAGTATGGCAGCCCGTGCAATTGATCTGAGGTAAGTATGCACAGGTTCCCGATGTTATAACGTAGGTGAGACGTTATACGCGTTTAGTGTAACGCAGTTTTTGTTAAGTTGTTAGTGTATGACATCTTAATGAAACATGTAGGCTACTTATTATCCATATGCATAATAAAAAAAGAATATATCCATGATGAATGAATCGCCTTTTCGTCGTAAAGCATTTATAATGTGTGCCCAATTTGGATTTATAGTAAGTTGGCCGATCACGTCTCCGAATTCATCATATCCTTACGCCTTATGTCATTATTTTGGCATTCCATGTCTATACCATGATATCGTGGCCATCAACTTCCAAGGAAGGATTCAAACAATACGATCCGTTCCGACTCCGTGTAATTGGACGAGCGAACCCGGTTCTTCACTTCTGACTCGACCGTTTGTCATTTGTGTCTGTCTGTCTGTTTGGGGTATGTCCTCACAATACCTTTTTAACGGACATCAACGGATTTTCGTAAAACTTGGCATGCGTGGCACACTTTTACCCTAAAGAACTCTGTTTTTGAGATTGATTCCCCCAAATATAGGTGGGCGGGCGGGAGGCAAATTTGGAGGGGGTCAAAATATTGAAAAAAAAAGTAGTCCACAAAACCCCATATGGGGTATCGAATTGACGAGAATCGTAACCACAATCTGAATACAGTATTCAGTTTTGGAAAAATTAAAAGTTTGAGGAACCGGGGTCCAAAAAGTGTACAAAAATTTCAAAATAATCCAAGTGGTATATCAAATTAAAGATCGCAGTTTGAATGTAGTTTGGTTTGATTAGAAAATTTAAAAATTTTAGGACACCAATAAACGTATTAAAACGTTTTAAAAGTTGTAAGACTTCGTTGCGAACATCAGAACAAAGGGAACGATGGTAACCCAAATACGAATGTAGTATTTGCTTTGAAAATCTTTATGGCCATCACGAGCTAAAAATGGAAGTCAAAACTTTGCCAAAATTGTGAAAGTCGGAACGAATTCTGCAGCTCAGGGAGCACAACTAGTTATGAAGTAACTATATTACAAATATACTGATTAAACTAAAATGCATGTAACCCGAGTGGTTTGTGCAAGTCGTACAACATTCTCAGCGTATAGTTTGTAGATACACGTGATTAATGTCACGTCTGTACAGCGTCTGGAGATACCACCACTTACGCATGACGAAACGTTTAGTCTTTTTTTTTGCCACAAAACGGAATTTAGGTTTTCAACAGCCGTTCACCCTCGTTATTTTACGTCGTATTTCTGTTAGTGCAGTGGTTCCTTTCCGGACCCGCGTACCACTTGGTCTTTCGGGTTAATTTCGAGTACCGCCGCAACTTAAAGAAAGGTTATTGGCGTTTTTTTTTTAATTAAAAAAAACTTGATACAACATGAACAGTCTATCTTATTATTCCTAGTTATGTATAATTATTTAAATCTAATACATAGAATTTACAAAACAGGAACTGATTTTAAAAATTAATTTCAGGTTGGTTCTATGCTAAAATAAAGTATAAAGTTTTTTTGAAGAGACAGCTGATTACTTTCATTACAGATTTTTTCGTTAATGCTAAGAAAAAACCAACATATTAAAAAGAAATTAATTAATATGAAACTTGGTGCTGCTTATTTCGTAGCAGAGAGTTAATGTCAGGATCTATTGATGTTATTTTGACCTTAAATCACACTCAGTAGACATCCAGTTCCTCTATTTGTTTTTGACATAAACGAGTTCAGCGAATACATTTAAAATTTAAATTATGTCCGATGAAAATTTATTGTTGTTTTCATGATATTTTAAAAAATTTTTGTTTATGTATTTGTTTTTAATAAATACTTTTTTCTATCTAGGTCTTCTTGCTTACCACCTTGGATCCGTCTGTGTACCACTAGTGGTACGCGTACGATCGGTTGGGAACCCCTGGTGCATGTGCATTGCCAGACAGTTGACATTTGCTGTCGCACGGTCCAGAAACGTTTTTGTCTCGGCGGCGAGTGTGTGTGTGTGTGTGTGTGTGTGTGTCTGTCGGCGGGAGAGAGAAAGTCGTCTTGCACAACTTGCAGCGCAACGCAACAAGTGCATCGCCGCTTTCTTTCTGTCGTTATTTATTTATTTACTTTTGTCCTGTTTAAAGAGAAACCGACTGCTCGTGAGTGCGTGTGCGCACGCGCCTGCAATTATACGTTTTGTTTTTCCATCGGTGTGGATTCAATTACGGCGCTATAATTATTTCTTCGTCTCCGACTGTGACCTGATTACACAGTTTTTGTAACATCACTCGTTATTTACAGCGAAGCTACACTCTTCCTGTATTTTTATTTTCTTCAGTTTTCTGCCATTTTCCTAACTTTTGTTTTCCCCCATACGTTAAAATAGGTTCGGAGACTCTTCAAGATAGTTCGCTTCGTAACTTTCTTGTACCGTTTTGTATTTTAGAGCGTACACTCTATACATTTCTTTTGTCTACGTTTTGGTGGTCAGTCTTTGATTCTGCGTAGAAATTCCGTGTCCGTCTTCTCGTATTCTTGAGACCCACCAGTATATACGACCTTTCACACAAACAATGTTACCACTTGTAGGAAGTGACCGGGCGCCATTCTGGCTCGCTACACCGTGCAGCAAAGGTTATATTCTCGTCCCGGCTTTTAGACGGTCACTCTTCTCTCAGCACTCGCGGAATCGTATCCTTGCGTGCAAATATCTGTTACCCGATAGGGGACGGCTGTAAAACAGACACGAGATACTGTGAACGCTTCTATCGTGCAAAGACGTAACCTATACTCGATTGCTCTAAGATTGATGGGTTGTGTAGTAGACGTTTATCGTTCGTATTCAATTTTTATTCTTCAGCGAGCTATGTGTTTCCTTTACACATATGAAATTAAAAAACGTGTGTCCTGGACGTGTTCGATGATTCCAAGATGAAAACAGCTCTGGTCTTTCTGAAAGGGTACCCAGAATAAAAGGGGACAGGGCAATGCGGTTATCCGCTAGATGGCGGCGAAAGTTAGAATTATTAATTTTTATAGCTTTCGTAGCACTAAATTCGGACAGCAGATGTCGCTCGTCTCGGACACAGCAGGCAGACGCCTTGAGGCGTCGGTCCATCTCCTCGAGGCAGAGATCCTCCGTGCCGGTGGCAAAAGGTGACAGTGCCAAGCAGCCTGCTAGAGACATGCTTGGGGAAGTTCCTTGAGGAGAGCGGGTTAGACAGAGATGAAAGGAAGTTGCTCGGGGCTATTCAGAAATAGGAATTAGACGCTGAGGTTACGGGAGGTTATCAAGAACCGGCCGAGGGCGTTTGACCTTGATTTCGGGGGGGGGGGGTTCAAAAGTTTTCGATGGTTTGTAGGTAACGGAAGGAAGACGTCGCTGCTGAAGCAAAGAGAGTTTCGGAGAGCGACGAGACCAGGCGCCATACCCAACGGTCTACCAATCTTACTTTTTTGTAATTTTTAAAATTAGAGTCGTTAGGCTATGTGACAAAGTTGACTGTGTTACCACGCAGCAGTAGGACTGTAGGGGACTAATTAATATATACGTGCAGTGAGGGAACAGGCTAATGTCTCTGTGTTTCACAGACGTAATAATTGAATAATCTCGTTACGTACAGTGTACAGTGCAGATCCCTCATCCACCGCTGCACAGCTGTGTGTCCGATAGACAACACCTTATCAAATCCGGTGCAATGTTTTTCTGCAACCCCTCGCACTCTTTGTGTTTATTCAGTGAAGGGCTTTTTTTATTATTGTTATTTCTACGTTTTCCCCAGTGCACGCTATTGTTATTTAAACTCGAGATTATTGTTGTCTCTCTTCTGATTTTTTTTCATCCTACTTGTATGTGTATTATATTTTTGTATAATCTGTTTCTTTTTTCTCCCAAACGGCGTAGTCGTATTTTTTCCACATTTTGTGTTTGTTTTGCAAAAATAGTTTCATTTAGACGAGGCACCGGTTTTTTCATTATTTATTTGTCGTTTTAAAGCATGGTTTGTTGGATTGTCATTTTTAATTATTGGGTACTCGGGGTGAACAGGAAACCCGCAATGCAGGATAAGCGACTACCGGAAGATGCATGGTTTAAAGCATGGTTTGTCGCATTGTCATTTTTAATTATTGGGTACTCCGGGTGAACAGGAAACCCGCAATGCAGGATAAGCGACTACCGGAAGATGCATGGTTTAAAGCATGGTTTGTCGCATTGTCATTTTTAATTATTGGGTACTCGGGGTGAACAGGAAACCCGCAATGCAGGATAAGCGACTACCGGAAGATGCACGCGGTATCCGTCTTTTACTTCGGAAAGAAAATATTCTCCAGTCGGCTTCACAACAAGGGGTGGTTTTCGCCGTCTTAACGAACTTCCACCCCTTAGTTCAGATTCTTCCGCGATACTCCTGTCCGATTCGTCTTCACGTTGATTTCCAGCCACGAGCCATAAGATTATCAGCGTCTTGTATGTGTCTTGTAAATACAGTGGACGCCCTCTTAACCGGTCAGCTCGGGACCGGGAGGTCGGCCGGTTAACAAAATAACCGGTTAAACCAAATTTTCTTTTAAACTGAGTTTCAACTCTGATTTAAATGCTTTAATACTGTTTACTTATGTGAAAAAGAATAATATTAAGTCCCAATCTATGTATTGTTCAGAAAAATACTGTAATAAATTATGAGTAGCTCAACATTAATTAAATACAAACACAACATTAATCTAATAAAATACATGGCAAAATTCAATAATAATTACTGCATTTATGACACCGAAGAATACTGTATATTTCAGTTACACTTAAAAAAATCCGTGATTGTTTTTTGATTCTTAGTTTTCAGTTAATTTTTAAAAGCGTAGTGACGCCACTTTCTCCTAAACATGACATCGATAGCAGACGCCTCACCTCGTTGTTCGACGTATCGCACTGCCAGCTGTAATGCTTCCAATGTGTCTTTGTGACTGACTTTTCCCTCGCAGTCCTCTTCTTATATTTCGTCTTCGATCTCATCTCTTCAATACCGGTTTGTTGGCAGACAACACTTATAATTTCTTCATCAGCCAAACTTTCATTTTCAAGCTCTTGATCACCAGTTATCCATTCTTCGATGTCTCAAATAGCATCAGCAAACTCACGAAATCACAGTAGTAATAATCGACACAGGTCTTCGCTTTGTTAAATCAACCTCTATACTGACTAAAAACATAAAATAAACAAGTGGGCAAATGTGTTGAAATGTCGGTGAGCCACTATCTCACAGCCAGGCGGCCGATTAATCCGAGACCGGTTAGAATTGAAATCCATTTTTCCTGATCAGATTAGTTGAGAGGTGAGCACTTTGACTTGGCTCTGCAGACTGACGAGCGTGAAGCCACTCGGGCAACTTCGGCTACCTTCGTTCTCATCTATGGCCGCCTATATTCTGTTGTCAGATGTGAGTTAGGTAAACGTTTGGTTAAAGTTTTGTGTATTATTTTAGCACAATAATTTTATTAAGTTCACGGCTTCAAATACGTAAACTCAAGTGTAATTTTTCGTTTATTCAAGTGTCTATGTGTATTCGTGTAAAGTTTTATTCATGTATAACCTAACTATACATGTCCTGTAAGCATTTCGATGTTTTATTTTAAAGTTTTAATTGTCATTTTATTTTTAGTGTAACAGAGGTACACGCGCTGTAAGTGTTCGATGTGAAGTTCGTGTAACATTTCAAAGGAGTCTTGTCAATTTAAGGGGGGGGTGGGGTGGGACCTTAACATTAGTTTTTACCAGCAGCTAATGTTCCTGCGTTCTGATTGGTCATCGTTTTTGTTATCGTCTGCAACTGCAGAACGTTCATGTTCAGTTCTGTGTTTACGGAGAAAAAATACATTTAATATTAAAATGAATGTTGATTGTAAAGGTATAAAGGTAACTATATAATACTCGAAGATAAATAATAAACACAATTGAGAATTAATTCATATCATATCGTTTCTTACATTTATTACCCTGTATTGTATATTTTGTTTCAGCGTTTATCACTCCAGAAACAAAAATAATTGATTAATTTGACTCCAGATAAATACGAAACCAACCTGCGAAGTTAGTGCACAGGTAAAGAGGAGTTTTACCACAACTGATTACAGCAATATATATCAAAACCAACATTGTGAGTACAACAAACTGAACCTAAAAACCGGCGAAACTGTATAAAATATGTTTTCTTAATAAATGTATATATTTCATATACTAACGCGACGATGTAGTCAAAAGGTTCGTATTTATCTGGGGAGCCACTGAAATTGTGTTTTAGATGTGACCACAATGTGTTTTAGATGAGAGCCACTGAAATTTAACTGTGACCACAATCAATATTCATTTTAATTATTCAATTCATCCGTTATGCACACAGGCAAAACCCAATTTGGATAAAAATACGTGAATTTCATTATAGGTACATGTAAGTGTGGAGTGAACGGGTTCACGAGTGACTAGACAATAGCGGCGGACGAACAGTAACGACGTTGCCCGAGTGGCTTCACGCTCGTCAGTCTGCAGACTCAAGTAGCCTTTGTGGTCTTGTCCAGACCCGGGACGTAATAAGAGGCGTACATAAGACAGTGTCCATTATTATTACAACTCAGATTTTCTGACACACTGTGCTGCCTTAGTTCCAGTATTGTCAGCAAACTAATTATTAGTTCCCGTAGTGTCTTAAGTCTTGGAGTCAGGATCTTCCCCAAACGGCCTTATACCGGTTAAAAGATAAAACACTGTTGCATGGTCCCTAGCTGCAATTCTCACTCATCTGACGGAATTCAGTTGCGGTTTCGTGATCCCATTCATAGTTCATCATCAGTATTCACTAAGCTCCATCGACATTTCGCACGTAACACGATACTGCCGGTTACGTTGATTCACGACGCTACAATAATAATGAGTGATCTTGATTAAGTAGCCTGAAGAAAACCGAAGTATGAACGCCACAATATCTGACACACTTCGATAGTCTTGAGGAAAATATCAGTGTTAACGTAAGTAATCAATATCACGGAGTACTGGTGTAATATTTACCCGAGGAAACTGTTTGAAAAACTATAAATCCCAAGTGCCTCAGTCACTCCGTCCTCTCTTTGTCTACCTTTAGTACCACCCAATCTCGAGGAAGCTTGTGATGCTGTAGTCTACAAAAATAAAGTGACGTTGGTTTGACGTAATCTTACATCGATTTTGAGAAGCTTTTCTTCAAAAATTCTGTACACAAATTCCTGTGCACTTCGTGACCCATCTAAATTTTGTGTACACTGAATACACAGCACATCCGGCAATCACGACAAAACGTCGGCGAAGGAGACGGTCGGCCCGGTAATTTTCAGTGAGTCGGGTTTATCTTGCTTATAGCGATTTTGACGTCACGTGTGTACACCGGTATCCTCTCACCAACTTCCAGTCTTACACGTTTTTTACCGTCTTTCACAATACAGTACATTCCAGCTAACGTACTGTAGTAGGCTGAGTATAGACGAGTCTGTAAAACTTCGCAACAAGTTCCGACGGGTGGTGTGTATTTACAGGTACCGTGAAAATTCTGGTCCATTCAGAGCAATTAACACGAGTAGACGGATCATAAAACTACCACATTTTCTACTGTTGGTTCAGAAAATCATGTAAATTACTTCAGTTTTTTTTTTTAATAACTAATGTGTAGTAAATAGAGTGATGTTTTAATAACTAAAATATAATTAACCAATCAGTTTAATTTTGATAACAGTAACAATAAGAAGCTACTTTTCTATTATATTGTAGTGGTACAAATGCATAACGTGTTTAGTATAAGTTACACTAAGTAAGTGTAATTATTGTGCTTACGTAAAACCATATGGATAATGACTCTCTCTCTCTCTCTCTCTCTCTCTCTCTCTCTCTCTCTCTCTCTCTCTCTCTCTCTCTCTCTCTCTCTCTCTCTCTCTCTCTCTCTCTCTCTCTCTCTCTCTGAAATCTAATTACGTAGGACAATGGGTGAAGTGAATAAAACTCAGTAAATGCTCGTTTAAAGTAAATTTTAAGTAATTACTCGTTTTTAAGTGAAAATAGTAAGTATCAACTCAGGCGAGAATAATATCAGTTTTCCCGACAGACTGAGTTTATTCTCACTTTTAGTGTGAATAAAGACGAGTAACAAGTACAAGTTTGAGTAACAACTTAAAATTGTTTGAGTCTGGTACAAACCACGCTCACTTTTACGTAGTTAATCTGGACTATGGCGGTGTACATGAACGTTCCTAGCGTGAAGGTTTACTCTGTAAGAAAGGAAATGGACAACCACGAAAATCGTTTACGTTTTTCTGATGACAGTGTAAATTGTTTAAGAAGTGAGTTCCTGCTAGAACATTATGAAACTCGTGGTGGCGTTATTTCGCCGCGAAAAAATATGGACACTTTATCATCCCTTGATGACATTTTTAAATTAACGCAGACAAAAAATTAAAAGTTTTATTATTAGTAGTAGTATAATATTCATGTTGTCGTCTGTGTTGAACAATATTGGTTTTAATATCTCGTTCAGAACCAATAATAAATTACTAAACATTCTAAGACCAAAAAAACACATACCCCCGGAAGAAAAAACAGGAATATATAAACTATTATGCAATTATTGCAATAGTTTCTACATTGGACAGACAGGGAGAAGTTCTTTAAGCGTTTTCGAGAACATATACCGAAAATAAGTAATATTAACAGCATTAAATCTAACTACGCCCGACACCTAACTTCACATAATCACAACTATACGGACTTCAATTCCAACTTAATTCCGTTACATGTATATAAGAAGGGTCGGTTCATGAATGCCTTGGAGGAGTTCGAAATTTATAGTGCATACGCAGACCCAAGCAGTCGCGATTTCGTGTTGAATGATCAACTGAACTTTGCTTCAAACCACTTGTACGATACGGTCTTGAAGCTGCTCGCCGGTACTATGATAAGGTAGCGACCGCTCAGTGGCAAATTGAACTTGAACGGCTGCATACCCTACTTCCGCGTGCAGTTCATATGCAAATTTTGACATTTTATATTATATAACGACCTCGGCAAGAGTAATAGTTTTATTTTAATCAATATCTGATGATGGAGCATAAGCTATGAAACGCGTCATAGAAAAATTATAAGAAGTCACAAGGCGGACAATTTAAGGTAATTTAGTTATTAAATAGTAGTAGTAGTTTTATAATACCCAGAAACAGGCAGCTGGGTAGGCGGCGGATTGACATGTTTCAACAGGAATATGAGTAAATTCTCAACATTTTGCAAACGAGTAACAGCTCGCTGATAAAATACTCAAGATTTTCCTGATTGTACTCTTGATGTACTGAGCACTTACTTAACGCCTTGAGGACATTTTTATTCACTCCGATTTGTGAATTTCCTCAAACTACCGAGTAAGTTCTCAGAGTAGTTACTTTCCCAATATGAGTCTACAGTAAGAATAAAGGCATAGGTACTGTACCAGCGTATAGCGCAAGCCATGTAACGTAGGAAGCAAACGTGTACCTGAAGTAGGCCTACATGGATTTGACAAAACATACTCACGCCCGCGAACGAATAACTTACAAAACAATCCTGTGCCAGTTGTTACTTATGGCTCGAAGAACTTGGCCGATGTCTAGCAATCAAGAAAAAGTAATAAATGAATGAGAACGTAAAATTTTGTGAAGAATCTGTGGATCAGCAAATAAGGGGGTAAGAGGAAGATCAAGACCAACCAGGAATGCAGAAATCTATATAACGACTCAGAATCGGTGGGTAGTATTAAACGTACAATGATTCATTAGCATGGACATGTTCAAAGGATTAAGGACGGTAGAGTCCAGAAAAAAAGGTTTTTACTGAGCAAACTGGTGGGAGACGCCTGGAAGAGAGGCGACGAATCAGATGGTTGGATAAGGTGGAGAGCGATCTCACACAACTAGGAGTCAGAGGTGGAGACAGGGAAGTCCGTTGTTGCGGAGGCCGAGGGTGTGCAAGGTTCGTCATGTAATAAACGGTGGTGAATGAATGAATGAATGAACCATACGCGCACGCTCACACGCACATATTATTATTTTTATTATTATTATGTAAAGACAAACATTACATATTACTATGTAAAACAGACAGAATTACTTTTTTTACTACGTAAAAACAGACAATTATTATGTAAAAAGATATTATTATTTCTAATATTATTTACCAAATAGAATGTCCAGATTGCAATAAATTTTACATAGGCCAGACGAAGAAAAAACTGTCCGAGAGATTCATTCAACATCGCAATGTGTTTTTAAATCCTGATATTTACAAATATAATTTAGCCACACGCTGTTTAAACATCAAACGTAAATTTCCAGACATTCAAAATGTAAAATTAATTAAAAATGTGTAACAAAATGAATATCTGTGAAAATCTTAATATTTACAAACACAATAATAGTAATCTACTAATTAAAGAACAAATTCAAATAAAAACAAAACAAGACGATTTATTTAATGTCATACATTTATTAGAATAATAAAATAAAACATTAAATATGTAATAAAAACAGTACAACATCGAAAATAGAATCGAAGTAAAATCGATTATCCGTTAACTATTTGGAAGCATAACTTACTATCTACTGTCATATTGAATGGGTTTGAAGAACTAAACATCATTATATCGTTTAAAAACGATTAAAAGCTGAAAAAGTGTATTGAAAACCAGGATTAAAGAAACAACGGAAAATTGCTCAGGTATGTACATGCAATGATTTTGATAAGTCCTGCTTCGGACAAACAGGCAGAAAATTCATAGATAGATTCAAAGAACCCAAACAGAATATTAGTTCAATAAAGTCCAATTTTGCATCGCACTTGACAGATGAAAATCATAATTACACCGGTTTTACGGAGAATATGAAGCCTGTGCAAATCCTCAGTAAAGGTGGATGGCTTAGAGGAGCTTGAACTATACAGGTCAACCAAGCTTCGTAAATACCAACTACTTAACGATCAGTTATCGTTTTGTTCAAATATTCTGTATGACGCTGCCATTACGAAGAACAAGGAGGATGCAAAAACCGACTGACATTATCACTGAGTTAAGCGAACACTGAACGGTTCGACAGTCAAGTGCCAAGCAGTTCGCACTGTTTCGTTGTGTCGTGTAAGTTTTGTGTTTATGTAGGTTTGTACTATAATTTATGTAATGACTGGTTTTAATTTCACCGAAGCGTCCTCATGAGAGGATAAGAATTTTATGACCTGACGATTGGAACTTGTCCCTGAAATATGTCGTGTTAACGAAAATAATAAGTCGCAAGCTAAATACACGACATCCGTTTCGAGACCCATACTCGGGAAGCTACTAGTGAGGGCTTAAAGGCTTAAAACGGTTAACTTCATTTTCAGAGTAATGTTATGGAAACAATACTACTAAAGAAGTAACAATCCACAGAATTTGTTAGGAGGAACAAGCGACGATGGGAAACAATGATGAGACTGTTATAAAAATATAATGAGTGAATAATTAAGAAAAATTCGTAACGGTCATCTGACCTCCTTTTCTTCATTATTGTATAAAATCTCACATAATTAACCTATCATTAGAAGACTTGACTAACCATCCGATAATAGGTTTCAAAAACAGTCTCTAGAAACTTATTTTCTTTCTTCTTCTTCTTCTTCTTCTTCTTCTTCTTCTTCTTCTTCTTCTTCTTCTTCTTCTTCTTCTTCTTCTTCTTCTTCTTCTTCTTCTTCTTCTTCTTCTTCTTCTTCTTCTTCTTCTTCTTCTTCTTCTTCGTTTCAATTATTAATCGACTAGCAGTAGGAGGAAATCTCTATTATAAGGAATTTCAATGCGTCTGTCACTCAAAGACTTTCCAACGCTCAACCGCAATGAATAGACAGACGTCTCGGTCTTGGCACTGTTGCCTGTCATGCATTCGACATCATTTACTTTCACTACGCTAATACGGTTTTTTAAACTCTACTCATTGTTGCTGAATTCAACACAAAGGTAGGATTATTATTAAACACAGTTATTACTTAAAATTGGCTACTCTGTCGTGCATATATAATAATAATGAATACCGAAAAATCTCTACTTTCTTATTTGACCCGTTTTTTGTGATGTAAAAAGTAGAATTTCGTTGCATTATTATTAGGACAAAAAAATACATACTTCCTGTTTTGGAAAACAACATATCTGCTGTGTCATTACGAAGTCCTCAATTATACAGTAATATGCCGTGAAATGATCGTCCGTTTGACTAAATTTAAAGCAAATATTCACGAAATAATAGACTCATTATGTACGTTCGCATCTTCTTCTGGCTTACAACGATTCAGCAAAACCGCTGCTGTGTTTAACACGTGTTTGACACCCATTGTAGAATCGCCTCCTCAAGGTTTTTCACGTGCTTCTGCTAACGCATTAGGTAAAATGTTATTTCTCGTTCAGTATTTCCGCGTGTAAAGGCGAAAATGATAACGTTAAGTGTTAGATGTCTAATTCAGCAAAAGTGTTCTCTTCACAACGCAGACGCTTATAACACTGGCCGGGAGTATTAACCAAACAAGTAAATTCCATACTTTTGTCAGGATTAAAGATAAACATTTGGACCGGGGAAACAGTGACGGATTATTTAGGAAGATCTGAGTATCAGGTTAGTACTCAGTGCCATCTATTTATTTATACAGAAGAAGTAGGGCCGTTATGAATCGCGGTTATGAACTAATGGCGGAAATGCCTTCTCAATTAGTTTCGAAAATTACTTTAGAGAGTAGATTTTCATAATGCACACTGAATCTATCCCATCAAGTTTCAGAAATATTGTATAAGGTTACAAGTGGGGTGTAAGATCAACAAACTTGTTTTCACTAGTATTCCAGTACTTGCGGGCAAGAGCTAGTGAATGGAACACTTTGAGTATTATAAAGAGGTAAACGTGAGACTGATTTGGAAGTACCTGAGAACAAACAGACTGCTAACGTCGGTTTTTGAAGGAGCAGTAGAAGGAAATAAACGAAGAGGGAGAAAAATTTAAGCTTTTCTGTAACAATTTAGGGTGCCGTATGAAGACATGAAGGGCCGACTCAGAAGTAGATATGAATGGACACGGCAGCGGTATCTAAGACCTCCCCAAGGCAACACTCCCCAGATGATTATACGAGGATTGTTCAATAGAAACACGTTTGATCTGCGCAGCCGTGACTTCGTCGCCATGGCGACGGAATTCATTTGTTTATATTGTCCAAGTACTAGTGACGCGTCTGCCAAAAATATTTGCAGTTTGCTCTTTTCTAAACGTTGTGGCTGTGTTGAAAAATGGCATCTATGATAGAAAATCCGTCCAAAGATAATCAGCGTGTCGTTATTCAGTTTTTGGCCGCTGGTGGGCGTCAGCTAATGGAAATTTATACGAGAACGAAAGCTGTATATGGTGACTATACTTATTCTCATGCGGCAGTGGTTGAATGGTGCAATAAATTTCGAAAAGGAAGAGAATCCACTAAAGATTTGGCCCGTCCTGGACCTGCACGTGTTGCAGCATCAGATGAAAATGTGAGACAGCTGGAAACTGCTTTATGCTCAGATAGGCGCATTAAAGTTAGAGAACTTTCTGAAATGTTGAGCATCAGCGTGGGAACTATTCATTCCATCATTTTAAAGATTTTAAAGAACCCGATGTCAACATCAACGCTGAGCGATATGGAGACAGCTTAAAACGCTTACGGGTCAGCATCAAGAATAAACGTCCTGGGAAGATCACAAATGGTGTCATTCTTCTGCATGATAATGCTCGACCCCATGTAGCCCAGACGATTCAAGATCTGGTTGGTCGTATGAAGTGGCAGGTGTTACGACATCCACCTTACAGTCTCGACTTGGCCCCGTGCGATTATCGTGTTTTTGGACCATTAAAGATATCACTAAAAGGACGGGGGTTCAAATCGGACGCTGAGGTAGAGTATGGTGTTAGGGAATGGTTCCGTAAACATCGCAAGAATTTTACCAGGAGGGAATCTTCAGATTAGTACATCAGTGGGACTCATACCTTAATGTTAATGGAGACTTCTAAAATCGCTGAATAAAAAATGCTTTACAGCCTCTAAACGTGTTTCTATTGAACAATCCTCGTATATCCTCTAAGTCTTCCGATCTATATATCGTCGCAAAGTGTGCTCAGATATCGGAAAGTTTTGTAGTCGGTTGTATGTACACCATAATATACGTATGTTACTGAAGTGAATTGTATGTAACCAGCTGGGCCGTTCGCTGGGAGCAGTGCGACTCCTCTCACTTGACTCCAGTTAACATTTTGTGATTTAATTAAAGTTAATTTATTCTGTTGATTTATAACGTTATTGCCTCCCCTCCACCTCTCTCTCTCTCTCTCTCTCTCTCTCTCTCTCTCTCTCTCTCTCTCTCTCTCTCTCTCTCTCTCTCTCTCTCTCTTCTCATCATCCGTCTCACTCGCCTATCTTGCATCCCTTCGTTTACGTCTATAGGTTAATACCTTTGCCGTGTCTGTGGGGGCTACAGTGTCTGCTAATCTTAATGGCAACCATTCAAGTTAAATCCCAGACTGGGATTGTGAAGGGATCTCAAGCAATGGGATTGCTAAGGGGAATGGCAATGACAACATCCTTGATCAGAATGAGAAAGTACCAGATAGCCCTAATGAAATACAGAAAATAAAAATTAATACAGTCCGTAATGTTTCTAATCAAGGGTGTCCAGTATCACCTTCTATTTTTAATTTATATATTGACGATGTCATACAAAACTGTCAGATGGGTCTTCCAGACCATTTTGTGATTGGTCACTCTACAATTAACACTTTGTTGTTTGCGGACGATCAGGCTATTCTATCGGACTATAAAAACAGATTGCAGATGGGTATACATTTGTTAAATGGAATCTGCAAAGACTGGATTGCAGATTTCCACAATTAAAACCAAGGTGGTGGCTTTTTGTGGAACTGATCCCGTACGGGCAAAAATTGTTATAGACGGTACTGTCCTGGAACAAGTTAACAGTTTTGAATACTTGGGCTACAGCGTGTCTTATAATGCAAGCAACGACGTGGTGAACAAGTTGCATAAGTTCAACCTTATGTGCGGGACCATCAGGCGAACCCTTAAGTCAGCAAGTAGAGGAACACGCCAAAAATTCTACAAGGTGATGGCTCTTCCACACTTCTTTATAGGTCTGAGAATTTGACTTTAACGAAAGGCCATGCCAGTCGCATCCGAGCGGCTGAAATGAGATTTCTCAGGCACGTGACAGGGTGTACTCTCCATGCTCATAGAAGAAACACAGATATACGGCAGGAACCTGAATATTATGAGTATACACGACAGGATCGCCCGGTATCGGCTGAATTGGTGGGAACGTCTTTGCCGAAAGGATGACTGCCGCATCCCCAAACAACTCTGGAACTATAAGCCGAAGGTACGGAGAGGTGTTGGACGTCCAAGAAAGCGCTGGAGTGACCAGCTGTAATATTTGCCTATTTGAGACCGGAACAAACCATTCTTGGTTTAAACCTTGAGGATGATGATGATGATGAATGTTTCTAATAATTTTGCGGCTGACGGATGTGAAACTGTGTTCCGTCAGTGTGACCTGCTGTAAAAATTATCGCAGGTTTTAAGGGGACTCGGTCCTATCCTTGAAAAAATTATTTTTTCGACTTTTTTTGCTTTCAGTGAATTTTCAGTACTTTAAAACTCCTAACCGATTGACGAATTCTATCGGGTGAATAATCTACTCGGACTGCTTCCATCGTAATATTGGCGTTTCGATTCCTAGAATCTGAGAGCGTCCTCACAAGCTGTGAATGGTGATAGTCAGGGGGGTCTACCTAGAGCATTCGCCCGGGTAGGCTGTGTCCAATTTTTGCTCTGCAAAATTTTGTCTAATTTAGCGGAAATATTGAATTTTCATCATTTTTATCATCATCATCATATTCAGCATCATCAACTCTACAAATTTCATCAACAGTTCAGTGCTAATCAGTTTTATTTAATCTGTGCGGGAGTGTTTTTGTTTCCGTGTGCTGTGCGGTCTGTGTCGTGTTCAATTGTGCCTGTGGATAGTTTTCAGTGTCTGGTGATCCCTCTATCCTAGACTAGCGTAGACGTTCATTTCGGCTTGTCCGAAATGGCGTCGAATACGCCCCCGAATCCTCTGCCGGCGCCGCTTGTTTCCTTAATGAAAACATGCTCAACCGGCTTCCGTTCAACTCCACTTCCTCACAGTGATAGTGATAGTGAAAGTGATAATAGTGCGGTCGATATGTGCAGTGTTGGGTCGGGGGACGGGCAGTTCTCGCTTGTGGAGGGCAAATCTGCCAAACGCAAGCGAAAACTGGCCCAACCTCCGCCGCCCGCCTCAGCTGCACATCAGTCGTCTAGTCACGGTAACAGCGGCACTCAGCGCGAGCGTGAGTATTCAACTGCTACCCAAACTGTGTCTTCCCCACGAATTCCACCCATTGTAATTCCTGATAATAGGAATTATTCTGACCTTTTACGTTCAATATCCCTAGCTCTCCCATCGGTCAAGGTCGAGGCGAGGTGCCAAGGCGCCTCGCTAAAGCTGGCGACCGCTACGATCCCCGACTTCCGCTCTGTTCAGTCATTCCTGACAGAGCGCAAGATTCCTGACACACTTTTGCCCTCCCGTCAGAGCGCGGAATCAAGGTCGTTCTGTCGGGAATTCCCTCCTTTACTGAAACTGATGCCATCAGGCAGGAACTTGTTGCGCTCGGCTATGCGCCGACCGCGGTAAGCGTCCTGCATGTTGGCAAAGGTGATGACCGCCGACCTGTTAACAGCTTTCTGGTCAAACTTCTTAAAGTAGGCCCTTTCGAGGAGATTTATAGTCTCCAGAATCTTCTGCACCTACGGGTGCAAGTCCGGACATTTGACCCGCGGCCCGGCCCCTCGCAGTGTTTCAACTGCCAGAGGTTCGGCCACAGCAGTCTTTTCTGTCATCAGCCCCCGCGTTGCGTGCGTTGTGCTGAACCTCATCGTGGCTGTGATAAGCCATTGACGGGGTTCACAGCTATATGCTGCAACTGCGAAGGAGCCCACCCGGCTAATTACCGAAGCTGCCCTAATTTTATCGCCGCCATGAAACCGCAGCGACCTCCTGTGCGCCCTGGCGCGCAGGCTGGCCGTGTAGCTGGTCCTGGCCCTAACCGGCGAGCGGCTTTCCCGCCTCTCACTGGTTCATCTGCCAAGGTCCCGGCAGCAACTTCGGTTGCTTCCGGTGCCGCTGTCTCGCCTGCAGTCGTCGCTTCGGCGCCGCCTGCAGCGGCCTCAACCCCGGCGCCTGCCGGTGCGCCCGCACCTTCCTACGCGGCCATGGCCGCTAAATCAGTCCCACCTCCAGCCCGTTCGGGCAAATCCAAGCGCTCTCGTCGTCGCCGGAACTCCGCCGGCCGACCTACATCGTCACAGGTTCCACCTGTACCCTCTCCGCGGGCTCGACCCGCCCCCAGTCATCGTCCTCAACCTTCCAGCGAGCAGTCTACTACTCAGTCCACCAGCCCAGCGCCATCTGCTACCCCTGTCGAGGCCAGTCAGGCTTGTCCTCCTGAATCCCGGGAAACTTCTCGGGCTTCGGCGGATCCCCTGACTGCCTGGGCAGATAATCTTGTTGCGTATATCAGGACTGCTCGCGACACTACCACAGTGCTTGCCCTGGTCTTCCAATCATTAGCTGCCCTCTTTCCTCTACTTCCCCTAAATGGCTAATAGCCTGAGGATCGTTGCGTGGAACGCCTTCGGGCTACTCCCCAGACGATCTGAACTGATGACTTTCGTGACGGAGTATGATGTTGATATCATACTTCTTTCCGAGACTCATCTGGCTCATTACCACTCGTTTTCCCTTCCTGCCTATGCCTGTTATCGTCAGGATCGTCCCCTACGGCCTCGCTGTCCCCCCTCGGGGGGCACAGCTGTCTTAGTCCACAGGCGGATATCCCACAGGCTTTTGCCTCCTCTAGATACATCTATTATTGAAGGCTGCGCGGTGGCGGTGGACGCCGGCGGATCGGAGCTGCGCGTTGTTTCTGCGTACCTCCGGCCTGGCCGGCGGACTCCGCCACCGCCCGAGGAGTGGGACGCCCTCCTCGACCACCCCCTCTCAACCATTGTAGCCGGCGACTTAAACGCCAAACACCCTTCATGGAACAGCCGCGTTGTCAACGCCTATGGAAATTCTCTGTTCCGGTTCGTCTCTGGCGACCCGGCACTTAATGTCATCGGCCCTGAAGACCCTACCTACTTCCCCTTTCACGGCCACCGGCCGGACGTTCTTGACATAGTAGTTGTCAAGAACGTTGCCCGCAACATCGAGGTCTCGTCTGTGTCGAACCTTTCGTCCGATCACAATCCACTTGTTATAACTGTTCGAGAGCTGTCGGCGTCACCCCGACTTCCCGCTCAGATTGTTAGGAGAGTCAACTGGCGATCCTATCATGACGAGCTCTCTCGAAGGTTACCATCTCTCCCGGCGGACCCACTCGTCACTCGTGACGATCTGGATCTCCGCGCCACAAATCTTCAGGAATTGGTCCAAGGTGTCATGGATCGACACACCTACGCACTCGAGGTGAATCATCGTAAATCGGCCTTACCTGCGGAAGTACTCCACGCCATCTGGCTACGGCGCCAGCTCCGCCGCAGATGGCAAAGAACCCGTGACCCAGTCGTTAAGCGACGATTTCAACAACAGTCCCTTTACGTTCAGCAGCTACTGCGGGACGTAAACTCTGATCGATGGGACTCATACCTTGAGTCTCTTGAAGTCGACCACGCCTCCGTCTGGAGAGCGGTGAGTAGACTGACCCGCTGGAAAGTTTCCAATCCAGAACCCTCCGTTCCTTGTCGGGATCTCCTTGGTTTGTTAGAAACAGTGTTATTCGAGGAGGTCTACGAGTTCCTACTCTCTCAGCCTTTGTCTGGTCATTAGCTGCGACTCTCTTTGCCGCAGCTGAGACCTCTTCCTTCCCTTACCTCAGGACCATCAGCACCACGCAACCACCTCCCCCTGTCCGGGTCAAACGCCCTCGGGCGATTCTCGATGACCCGCCATAAGTTTAAGTAAACTTAAACCTCAATTAATTTGCATATTCACTATCTGCCCATGCCCCAGAATTTACCTGCAAAGCTGTTTCCTTCCTCCCTTCCTAGTATGCCGATCGCGCTGAATGCCGCTGCTACGCGCTATCACTGGCAAGGAGGCTCTCTGCCTCGCGGGGAGCGACCGACGCCTCACGGCGTCTGCACGCGGGACTGGGAACGGGCGACATCTGTCACCTGAACCCGTCCTTGCGGCAGTGCCCACTGATTGCTGAAATTTTTCAAATAAATAAAAATTGAAAACCTTTCTCCCCCGCCTTCTCAGTTAACTGGTTGGCGGTTGTCCATTCCTATTTTTTCTAGCTACCTGTCGAATGAACCAGAACTACGTGTATCCACAGGCAGCCATTGGGCTCGTCCCAGATGCTGCAGTCATGCACCGGGTGCAAAGACGCCCCTCTACCACAGTGCTACATGGTGATAGTCAGGTCTTTCGACCGCTAGGGATCGAAACGTCAAGCAAGAGATATTACGATAGAAGCACTTCGAGTAAATCTTTTCCGAATCTTCCCCTTTAGAGCGGTGTATAATTTATGGTAGTTTCTACGTTATAAATTACAAAAACAATGTTTAAAAATGAGGTAACTCGTCCCATATAGGCTATTCTGTAATGTAAGAAACGTGTACGAGTATGTGTATGCTACCTGATGCTATAGTAGAAGTTTGTAAGCCAGTATTTAGAAATATTTTCTACGAAAGTGCACTCACGGTAAAACCCCGAACGCCTAGGAATCCTTCAATAGTGTGGATTGGTTGAATGATGATGATGATCCTCGGCGCTACATCCCTTGTAGACTCCGGACTTCCAACAGCACTCGTCTCTGCTCCGCGCTAATCTGCCTTACTCCCAGGTGGGGCAGGTATTCTTCCACATTTTCCACCTATCTTTCCCGCGATCTTCATCTCTCACCTGGATCCTGTATCCCCATTTTGTGCTTAGCTTTAGTTGTCTGCTTAGTATCCTGCATAGGCGTACAACAGCTGTTTTCGCTTACAATACGGTACGTTATTTTGTTACTACAGGAGTCAGCCTGAGTAAGTTCTTTGTTTGTTATTTAAATAATTACATAAAGTAAAACGCGTGCCGAGCGGGAGGAAGGGACTGAGTGTGTTTGTCCTGGGTGACACAGATTCTCGAGTCTAACTTTGCCGCTCTCCCGCATCTAAAGGAAATTTAAACCGTTCAGTGAATTAGTTCGTTGTTGCGTAATCCGACTTGATTTTGTTAATTGAACGGTACCCTGTTGTCTCTAAATTCTTTGACTAATTGGTTTCTTTATCGACTGACTAAAAGTTACTTGAACTCGATGAGTTTAAGTTAGACGCCATCATTAGCAATGCTGACTATGGTCGTTACGTTCTCAGTTTTAATCACTGAATTAGTCTCAGAGTTTTAGTAAAGCTTACTTTGATTCGATTTCACAGTTAAAGAGACTGTGTGTGTGTGTGTGTGTGTGTGTGTGTGTGTGTGTGTGTGTGTGTGTGTGTGTGTGTGTGTGTGTGTGTGTGTGTGTGTGTGTGTGTGTGTGTGTGTGTGTGTGTGTGTGTACCTGCATTGATCCTCTTACTAATACCCTGTCGTAGCAGATGTTCCGTGAATATTGCAAAGAGGAAGCCGTCTTTGATCGTCGACAACTACCGTAATACGGTAATTTATGGGGCGCGCGCGTTACGTGAACGGGAGGAGAGACAAATTCAAACAGCTGAAATTAATTTACCAAATTCACCGTATTCGCATTACACCGGTTATTATTAACAGTTGAACGACAAAGGGGGTAGTTGCGTCTGCCTAGTACATACCCGTTCACGTGCATAAAGTACATAACTACCCTCGCGTTTGTTTGCCTGTGTTTGCGTCGTGTACATGTGGCGTTCGGTTTGGCGATTACACCGTGTTGCGGAATATCTGCCTGTCTATTGGTCTACAGTGGGAGGATTATGTAGTAAACATCCCTAACGGTCAGTCGACGTTACACACGTGTTTTTGTGTAACGTCGATCTTCTTCTTCTTCTTCTTCTTCTTCTTCTTCTTCTTCTTCTTCTTCTTCTTCTTCTTCTTCTTCTTCTTCTTCTTCTTCTTCTTCTTCTTCTTCTTCTTCTTCTTCTTCTTCTTCTTCTTCTTCTTCTTCTTCTTCTTCTTCTTCTTCTTCTTCTGTTTTCCCATTTATTCCTTCCTATGATGGATCTTCTATTCATCATCTGTAGATGGTCTTGCCGGGCTGGCGAGGGCGCCAAAACGACAGATAGCAACTGTATACTGAATGTTTCCCGGCGGCAATCCCGATACATTGAACAAGCTAGAAACCCGCTTCCAGACTCTAGAAGACGTTAGTGCTAAGTATTTAATTGTAGTATGTAAACACCTAGTTACTCACCGTCTTGTGACTTCTTTAGATCATAATCACAAAGAAGTCGTGTGACTACTTTACAATAAAGAAGTCACAAGACGGTGAGTAACTAAGTGTTTACATACTACAATTAAATACGTATACACGTGACTTGTAGACTATAATATAATGAATTAGTGCTAAGTTTAGCTTTCAATATTGGAGATAAAATACACAAGGTGAGCGTGGAAGATTTAAAGACAAGCCCATATATTAGCACAGACAGGCGTACAAAGATGATATAAATCTTTGAAAAACTGGAAAGTTAGAAACACCACGCCTTAGCAGTAGACGTCAGTATGACAGCAGCGCCTTTAACAACACTTTTGAGCCTAATTTAGGCCTACAACACAGACTCGAAGAATCATATCGACACTTGACCAGAGGCTTTTAAGGATGTTTCCAAGTCATTTTGTAACCGTTGTTTCAGGCTAAAGAAGTTATAGTAAGTTAAAAATAATTAGAACTTACGTAAGAAGTAACATGGGGCAAGATGAACTTTAGGATTTAACTATTGTTTCAGTTTAACACTATTGTTTCAGCGTCATCTGTTAGTTATGATGAACCGTTGAAAGATTTGTAGATTGATAAGCTGACAACGTTCAAGATTATATATTATGTAGAATTCCCTTTAATGTACTGTAAGTACTAATACTTAATATTACAAGATAGTGTTTTATTTTGTCAATATTTTTCTAAATCTAAAAGTTTGTCACATACAGAATACAATTTCATTAATTTTAAAAGATTAAAAACTGTAGATTGAACATTTGTAAGCCGATCATAACTGTAATGGTTGTCCAACTTAAGTTGTTGTAATTTAAAACGAGTTTTATTCATTTAGTATATACTAAAATAGTAAAACCGATGACACCTTCCTCAACAGTCCATTTGGGGGGGGGGTCGAATTCCTGCCCTGGGTAACACAGACCCTGCTACCTCACTTCCAAGATGTTCTTCCACGTTCCCGATGCTACCTCTCATTTCATTCTGTTCCTTTCCTGTGTGGCCTTCTTCTGTCTTCTTTCACTTTGAAGACTTCATGCACTTGATGTCCATACTATTGCAACTTTCACCCTGGGTATATCGTCAGTAGTTGACGCCGTTACTCATCCGTCTCTTATACTATGGTTTTTTAGTCTTCCCGTTCGAGTGTTACCAACTAAAGTATATTTCATATACGAGGGTTGCCCAAGAAGTTATCGACCTAGCCTGTAGAGAGCGGTGCTGGCGACAACGATGCCTTCGAGTTTTAGTTGCACTCAGGTTATAATAAACATAAGAAATATCAAGTTATTCCGTCAGATAGATTTTATTATCTTTATGAAGAGCTTTTCTTTATATCGGCCATCTAAGGATCACATGCCAATTTCAAATCTTTACTCTTTGTTCTTTTCCTTTTCTCCAATATTCTTTTATCTTTTCACTGTGTCTCTTCTACCTGTCTTCAGTGCACTTTGAACCTGCGTTTTTCTCTCACCTACCCTGGACTCCTTCCATTTTTAACACTTTTGCCCAAAAAACTTCTCTCTTTCAGTTGCTTCTTCTGCGTGTATATTATTTTTTTCTAAATCCTTTTGGACTTCTTTAATCCAACTCGATGTTGACTTCTTCCTCCACAGATATTTGAAGATTTGCTTTGTCAACCTATTGTCGTCCATTCTATATAAATGTCCAAAAAATAATAGTCTTCTTTTTCTCATTGTTTCTGTTATATTTTCTATAATTTGATATATTTCATCATTACTTCTTAATTTCCAACCTTCTGAAGTTTTTCGTGGGCCTAATATTTTCCTAATAATTCGTCTTTCCAATATTTCTAGTTTGTCTAAATTGTAATTCAATGCTAAACATTCACTTGCATATAGGCATTCTGGCTTCACTACTGTACTGTAATGCCTTATTTTCGCATTTTTATATATGCACTTTTTACTGTAAATATCTTTAGTTATTCCATATGCCCTTTCCATCTTATGAATCCTTTCTTCTATAGCAGATTTTTCTAATCCATTCTCTTGAATTATTTCTCTGAGATACTTAAATTTTCTAACCCTCTCTATTTCGAAGAGCTTTTATTATATTTCTGTGGTTTTAAAGAGCCCAGATTATTGTATAAGGATAGTATAGTGTGTATAGGAGCGGACTTGGCAGAAGAGATTTACATAAACCAGGGCTGTAGCATGTCTCCGATACTGTTTGATGACGCTGTTAGAGAGTGGAAATTACGAGTGGATCCTGGAGCAAAAATAAATAATAGAACATACACAATTACACTGGTGTTTGCGGTTGTTCAAGTAGTCTTCGAAAACAATGAATACGAGCACCAGAAATTGATATTCCAGTTGCAGCAAGTGTGTTTAAATTACAACATGAAAGACAAAAGTCTGGGCAGAAGACAAAAACTATGGCATGTATGGGCAAATATCCCTTACCAACTATGATTGTACTGGTTAACAAGAGTATGGAGCCGGTATCATATTTCCACCGCCTTGGCTGTGACATCACTTATTACGTGAATTATGATGCTGATCATAAGTTGACTAAGTTCCAGTCAGTACATAGCACAATTTGTCGAACATTGTTATCAAGGAAAACAAAAAAGAGATTCGGGTAAAATTTTATAAGGTAATTGCTGTGCTAGCAATATTGTATGGTTCTGAAACTTGGGTTCCGGTGAAAAAAAAACATCTTGAATAGGATACAGGCTTCGGAGATGAGATTATCGCCATCTGTTAAAGTCTGCACACGAAGAAATAGACTGTACAATACGCAAAGAGTTGAAATTTTTAATATCCAGGATCGTATTACAGAAAACGGAGAGAGATATACTGCTAATCTGAATAGGATGCCAGATGACAGGTTGCCAAAGGAAGTTTTGCAATAGAAGCCTGTTGGACAAAGACGTAGGAAGCGTTGGTGAAATGGGTGTATTACTGTGGGAGCGGAACTGGTGATTCGCTTAGTCCATGATAGAGGTAGATTTCTATATATTGTATAGACCTGACGATATAAATTGAACACTGAACTCTAGATGTGAAGTGGACAAACACCTCGTTTCGAGGCTAACACAAAATTTTCAGTCATTTCGAACATGCGCACAACAGTATTGTGCAGTGTTTCATAGTGTGAACATACGCTGCAACAAGACTGGCGAGAACAATGGAAGCATGTGTGTGACAGAGAGAGAACTAGTGAGTAAAGTGAGACAGTGAACTGTTATCGCGTTATCTCCTCCCTAGACCAGTGGTTCCCAAACTTTTTAGGTCATGGAGCACTTTTCAGTAGAAAAGTTCATCACGGAGCACTAATTTTCACCTAGCACTTATATGACCATACTATCTGAGGATAGAAGGTAAACATTCAGAATTTAGAACTTTAGACATATGAAACATGCTTTATTAGTTTATTTCATTACAAAAAAATATTTTCAACTCTAATTTCACTACATACATTACAAAACAAACAAAAAAAAAACCATATTAAGGCAACACATTTTAAAACGAACTAAAAGCAAGTATTGTAAATCCATAATATATCCTCATAGATCTGGTACATAAAACCATTTTTAATGTTGCAAAACCAAAAATGCTACTTGGGACCGTAAAAGGACTATTCTAATGAGAGGGATGAGACTGAATTGATTTATCTGGTTGAATTTGGGACAGCTGGAGCCGAATATCTGGCTCCGCATCGAGACGAGATCTGTTTTGTTTTAGTACCTGCATAAGCAGACCTGGTCATTTCTTTATTCTTCCAATTTCTTCAAGGAGCACTAGGAGATGTTACGCGGAGCACAGTTTGGGAACCGCTGCTCTAGACAACTTGAGTGGGGTAATTCATTCGTTGGGTCTGCGGAGCTCAGCGACCAAGAAATGCTGTCACATTTCAAACGAGATCCCTATCGAACAGCCTAGAACGTCATCCACCCGTCCCTTCACCAGCCGAGCAGGTGTATGTCTCAGTCAAGGCCGGACTTTAGTACGTTCCAGAGACCTCTGGAGAACACTTGAATGATGAAAAGATTCTAGAATACGAGCGCACGTACATAAGGGACAGAGGCTGGCTTTGTTGATCAGTTGACAGTGAGCGATTTCCTGAGATGTGTGTTTGTAGTGTTCACAGTGAGCGATCGAGTGTTTGTAGATGTATGTAACGAAGTGTTGTTGTGTTATAATTAGTGAGGAATTCTGTATAGGTGGCATTATTATTTCGTGCGTACAAATTTAGCTTGACTTGTTGGACGAGTGAGTATAATCTTGTTGAATAACTTGTTGATTTCAAACTGTTAATTGTGATTAAAAGCTGGTGATTAGTTACTTCATTGGTGTCTGCAATCGGTGAGACCGATAACAATATATATTATTTGAAGATATTACACAGGAGATCTGCAGGAAACTCAACGAGTTACTTACAAATAAATATGTATAGGCCTAGCATAGTTTACAAATGACCTTTCCACCTCCTTTTCATTTTCTGAATATTTCCACCTTCACTGTTTTTAAACCATCTATTAAAATCCGGTTTTCTGTAGATGTATTTTTCCCTTGCTTTGCCTTATTGTAGATTATTACAGTTTTTTCAAACTTCTTTGCCGGGGGGGGGGGGTTGCAGTGTTATCGGAAAAAGGGTTAACGTTTTCTTACCAAAACGAACCTGTATTTCCTAACGGACATCATGTACCCTAAACACGTGTTGATAGATTGGCTTGTTTGTTGAGCTTTCCTGTTAATCCCAGTCTTTCCAATTTTACGAAATTGTAATCGCATAAGAAGTTACCAATTAATTATATTTACCACCGCCTTTCGCCGTCGAGCGAAAGTATGACCGAGACAGCAGAAGATTCGATTAGTTTTGGCGAAGTCTCAGGTGGTGAAAGGAAGTTCAGCAACATAAAAGGGTAAGGCATCGTGTTTTTAGGGCGAAGCAAAACTTTAGAAAAGAGATTATCTTTTCGAGGGGAGCGCCGTTGATAAAAGTTTCAACAGAGTCTGATTGTCTCATATATCACACACGCAGGTACGCGCATGAATCGTGCCAAGAAGTTAGTTACCTGGTAATGGGGTAAGCGAGAGGTAATCGTATCATCGCTAAGTTCTGTCCTCCATAAAAAAGAAAAATCCTCTGTAGAAAGTTGTTCAGACAGGGGGGACGAATTGTTTGTGTACTTCAGTGGTAATCGTGGATTGATAATATTGTTAATTGGCTGTAGTGGCGCAGTTAACAGAGGGTGAAAAAAGGTACGTCAAAAATCAATAAAAAAAGACCTGCCATAAAATGTAGTTATATAAGTCGAATTAAATAATTACGCTACTTAGTTATCTGAGTGCGACCATCTTTAATCGCTGAACGGCATAGCCGACTTGCGATTACGTGATCGCTTCGTGTAAGTATTGCATGTTCTCTGATAACTGACAGGTGATTCAAATTTTTATCCTACCGTTTGAGGTCGTGTCCTCTTCACGAGTAGGAAGGAATGCCTTCGAATGTTTATTCAGCCCGTAGTGTATTAAAAGTCTGTTTTCGATATTTATAGTGCAGTAATTTATTTCGGAACAACTTAAAAGATCCTGTATTAAACAATTTGTTACTTGCTATTCGAATCTTAAACACATGTACGAATTGTTAACGAGCGAAGCGTTTATTTTGCTTGATGTTACCGAAGGCTTTTGTGTGTATAAAATACACCGTTTGGCCTTATCGTCGGTAATACATTCTGTGTGCAAAGTATCAAGTAGTTGTATGTACAACTGTATAATGCAGGCTGTTGAGTGTAAGCTGACTTCGCTGTGCGCTTGAGTTTTACCACGGTTAGAAGTCGCAACACGCCGTGGGATCGAATGCTTGAGGAAAAATAATGGTGGTGGTGGTGGTGATGATGATGATGATGATGACTGTCGTGTTTTAGGCTTTGAGGTGGAGTTATCTTCAGTAGCTTGGTTTGGTTTCTGCCGTCTCTGAAGATTTGGCTTGTTGGGCAGGCTTTTTATACGTGACGAGGGGAGAGGTGTGTCGAAATTCCCCGGCCCCGTGCTACCCGTTGCATCTGCCCGGTTGGCCCCTTATCGCTCGGGATGGAAGAGACGTGACTTCTTACCGGGGAAAAACGGGAAAACGCCTGCGCTTTCCATCCACCAGGTGGTTTTTCAGAAAAGGATAACATGATTGGATGACGTGCTGGAAGATCTAAGAAGAGTGGATGTGAGGAATTAAACTAAGATGGTAATGGGTAAGAGACATTGGGGAAGATTAGCGTTGGAATCCATCCATTCTTAGATCCTTAGATTCTTAGCACGTCATCCAACCATGTTATCCTTTTCTGAAAAACCACCTGGTGGATGGAAAGCGCAGGCGTTTTCCCGTTTTTCCCCGGTAAGAAATCACGTCTCTTCCACCCGGGCTCACGTTAGGCCGTAGTGCTAAAGAAGAAGAAGAAGAAGAATAGACAGATGGCTTTCCAGAACTTTTAATAGTAACTTACTTCATTGTTGGGGGGGGGGGGGGGCACCACACGGTCGTTGCCCAGTGAAGACCTTGAGACTTGAGACGGATCAGCCACATTACACGGACACGTGAACAGACGTTGCCACCCCCTGGGTTTTGTAGGCGTAGTTCCAGCAGAACGATGGTGAGCACCGACTTACCATACCGTTGGGGATCTAGGGTAACAGAAACTTCAACGTAGGCCTATACGCTGTGAGTAATTAGAAACAAAGGAGGTAAACGGAAGTGGGCAGTTGTGTAGCACGTGAACAAGAGACGTAAGCGAATACTGCAGATCGAAACGATGCGTGTTTGTAACCAGATGAGATCCGACATTTAACCAGACAGACTGGGACGCGCGCAGTGTGGCGTGAAAGCTATGAATCATACTCGCGCACTCACACACTTGTCGTAATTCGTTATATGTTCCATTTGCGCGCGTGCTCGCCCCGCCCAGTTCGTGTTGTGCTGAAATTCACCGAAGCATTTAATTAATATAACTGCACCGGGTACGACGAAGCGGAGGGGATAAACATTGTTGTGCACTTTCTCCACTGTACAACCGCTTGCAGTGGGTAATTGTTGGAGAAAGTAGTCTCAGGCGCGACGCAGATGAAGGTCAGCCGTAACATTAATCAACCGGCGTTAGCACTTTGTAAACACACACACACACACACACACACACACACACACACACACACACACACACACACACACACACACACACACACACACACACACACGCACGCACGCACGCACGCACACGCACACGCACACGCACACGCACCAGGGTAGTGAAATGGTTTAGTTACAAAAGAATTTTTCGCCAAGGTAGAAGATATACGTTGACGACACTCTATATAAAAAATATATATCCCAAAATAAAGGCATTAATATTTATAATATATTAATTTCAATTAACAATTTACATAACCAAATAAAATTATGTTATGTAATTATTATTATGAATCGAATAATAAACTGAATTACTTAGACCTAACGATAAACAGAACTGAAAATAATTTTGAATACTCAGTATAGAGAAATCCATCTCAAACTAATTTAATAATTGCAAATAAGTGTAATCATCTTCCCCAACATAAAATGACAGCGTTCAATTCATTAATGTACCGTATGTATAGAATCCCATTACATGAACAAGGAAGAAACAAAGAAAGAAATATTATCCATAAATAGCAATAGACAATGGACACAAAATAAAAACTATCAATAAATTAGAAAATAAAATAAAACAAACTGACTAAACAAACACCATACAAACCTTCATGTAACAATCCTTCCACTAATGATAATATAAAATATATCAACTTTACTTATCACGGAAACATAACTCGTAAACTAAGCACACTATTTAAAGATACAAACTTAAAAATATCTTATAACACAGATAATATTTTTTTTTAATAAAATAAAACCTAAAACTAAATTCAATATTCATAATAAAAATTGAGTTTTTCAAAATAGAATGTCCAGATTGCAATAAATTTTACGTAGGCCAGACGAAAAAAAATTGCCCGATAGATTCATTCAACATCGCAATGCGTTTTTAAAACCTAATATTTACAAATCTAATTTAGCCACACACTGTTTAAACATAAATTTTCAGACATTCAAAATGTCAAATTAATTAAAAACGTACAAAAAGGTAACAAAATGAATAGTTGGGAAAACCTTAATATTTATAAACACAATAATAATAATCTACTAATTAAAGAACAAATTCAAATAAAAACAAAACAAGATGATTTATTTAAAATCATACATTTATTAGAATAATAAAATAGAACATTAAATATAATAAAATAAACATTACAACAGTAGAAAATAGAATCGAAGTAAAATCGATTATCCGTTAACTATATTGTAATTGAAACATTTAGTTACAATTCAAACAGACATTTGAATATACAGAATAATTTCTGTGAAACTTACGTCAGTTGAAAATATACCGACTTGCAGTGTATTGATTTGAAGATATTACATAGTCAGAAGAAAATCAAAGTTTTCTATAAATTATAAACTGATCCACCAATATTATCGGACATCGGAGAACTAAGGAGTACCTCCGTCAGGTGGCTTAACTGGATCTTCAGTGACCAGCCTCCCCCATAGCTATTAAAAATTTCACCGAAATTACATAATAACTTCGGATACGCCTATTTCTAAGCCAGCTATGTGTGTCAAAGTAAAGCTTATAAATAATTGTGGAAATAAAAGGGATTACAGAATTAGTAAACTAGAGATTTCCTAATAATGACAATCACCCAACATTTGGTAAATAACATACGTATTTGCAGCATTAAAAAAATATGCCGTACCACAAAACGAAGGCAGAACCTATTAGAGTACCCTGCATAGAAGTAGTCCCGTCAAGGTCACTCACTTTCGCTGCTTCTCCCTGTCGCCTCCACCCCCCTCGCCCATCTTTGTTGCCGGCTACTACATGTGTAGCGTTTTAGCAAAACAGTTCACTGTTTTCCGTACACTGAACTTACTTATTTAAAGTTTTACTGTTTTCTTCATGGCGGTTATCCTACAGACTGACAGTTGTCTGAGAACGCTGACCTTGCCTGCTGTTGTCGCTTTAATTTTTTCATACTCACGGTCTTTTCCCTGTTGTAAATGAACCTGTTTTTGTTCTCTGCACGGTCGTTCCTAAGCCATATGGTTTGGAAGTTCTGTTAGAGGGGCCGCACACTGCAACAAAACTGTTCCGGAACTGTTTCGTCTCAGTGCGCGGGGGCTCTGTACACTTTTGGTATGCAAATTGCGTATACCCTGTCGGCATGTATTTTCGGTAAATATTGTTGTCTGACACTGTTATGAATGCCTTTGTCATTTTTACATTCCCCTCAAAACTGCGTATGTTTACTGGCCGCGCTACTACCTTTCTTCCGTTGCACAAAGATAGATAGGACTGAGCAATTTCTGTAAACAAAATTGTCGCTGTTGTGGCAAAAGCCAATCCCATTTCAGTTACAGTACCCCATATATGTACCCCATGTTTATAGTATATTAATATATGAATAAGGAATTTATAATTTATTTCATAAGGAATTCGTATGGTCTTTTTATAAGATTGTCCTTATTTTCTTAAGAAATTCAATTCGTTTTCGCGTTTATACATACTATTATTTTTATGCTACTTGTGCATGTAACGTCTTATACTATAGTGCTGATTTTTTTTTTTTTTTATTAATTATTAATGACAGCAGCGCAGGAAATAAAAGTAGAATATTTTTCGGAGTCACGAATAGTGCGGTGTTTCTTCTATAATTAAGCTTAAGACACAGGATGCGTATGAAAATTCGTTCAATAAAACTATAGCTGACGCGTCGCATTGAATGTTATGTATAAGTTATGGAAATTAATTATTAATTAATTGTTAACACTGTATTAATTGTGATGTCATTATTATTAACAATGTATTCTAATGTGTGTATTAGAAACTTTCTCACTGTAAAGTGTTACGTAAAAAAAAATACACTAAAACGCAAGTGGACCAGCGAAAATATCTTACAAAATCAGAACAACTGTGTGATACTCGTAAGTTTTAACATGTTTTCTACTTTAAATAACATTAAATTTTATCTATAAAATGTCTGCTGTAGGCATCTATGAACCTTCAAAATGTGTCGTTGTTTTTTCAGTCTTCTATTGTCATTGATTTTAGAATTTTGAACAGTTTAAAGTACAAAAAATCATTTTAATTGTGATTTTAGTAGAAGCCTCATTGACAGCAACAAAGTAAATATTTAATTTAAAAATCACTATGTTATAACCTTTAAGTAGGCCTACTTACTAGTGTAGCATTTTTCGGAAGAAAGGGAAACTATTGCTTAGTGGCAACGCTGTAAGTAAGGGGTGTGACCTTGACGGTACTACTTCCGTGCAGTTAACTATAGTCTAGTATTTATCTGTGTGTTTGCTCACGCAGACTTTCCCTTACAGGGCTGTCTATGTCATGACTCTTCTAGTCTAATGTCTCTATGGTTTGAACCGTCGTCCTTGCACTGGTAAACTAACAGTTTCTTGGATTCAATTCGGAAAATAAGTTTTATTGGTGGATTTTACGTAAAATATAACGTATTTTGACACCAATTGTCATCGTCGTCATCATCATCATCAACCTCAGGGATTACACTTATAACGTACCTACGTTATAATACCGGGAACCTGTGCTTCATTGGCTCTGGCAATTACACAGGCTGCCATAAACCAACTTCTAATTAAACACATATAATTTTGAGATATCTCTATAATTGAAGGAAAATGGACCTGGGTTCCTGTTGATGTATTCACTCAGTTTTGTGTGTTATATAATGACATCTCTTTATTATTCTATAACCTTAAAATCTCTACATAAGGTTTTCAACATAGCTGATTCTTAATTTACAGATTACAGTTTACAACATATATTTCAGAAGGGCCCTTTAAATAAGGAAGTTTATGTGTTTGAATTCTCCACGGATCCGGGATTTAAAACTTGTTTGTTAATAATGCTCATTTACTCATATACTATCTTTCAATTTAAGCCATTTGAAGAATGGACTTTATTTAGCTTTTGCCATTTGAAGAATGGACTTTATTTAAACTTTAGAAACAGAGACGCTCTATAATTTAAGCGTTACTTTCTACTACACATATTTTTAAGCATATTACATACTACTGTTTACAATTAGTGACTACTCTTAAAAGTCTTGAAGTGTTATTTGAATTGTCTTTGGTACATTTTTATTTGAATATTACTTAATCACGGAAGACTGGCTTCCGCGTCACCTTATGGTATCCTGATGTTGATTCAGATTAGGCTCCTCGGTCCTTGGGGTGTCTACTGATGGTCTGTCGTTATTGTAGTTTCCGTTGACGTTGAAGTTCCTGAAGTGAGTTCGGTGATTCTGAGGATGGTACTCTCTTCTCGGATGTCTGGTAGAAAACTTCGTTAGTAGTATCACTCATGTTAATGTTTGTTCCACAGATATGCACTTTACATAATTATTGATAAGGGGTTTTCACCTTAGATACCTAGTACCTTTTTTATTTTAAATACATTGTTCTCTTACAAATTAGTATGTAGAGATGTCATCGCGCACACTTATTAATTCTTTTTTCTTTTATATTACATGTTTATATAGGACACACTATTTACCGCTACATTACGTTGCACACTGTTCTTAGTTGAACTTAAAGGAAACAAAATATTGTTTTGCTTTGTGACATCGTTCGGATGCGACCAGTTTACTGCGTGAGCGCTCCATCACTAGTACTGTACGTTTATTGGGAGAGGTAAAGTAACTTCGCGGAGTTTACGCTTTACCAGAAAAATAGTTCCGCCTTTTAATCGATATTTACCGTTTTAATCTTTGACACATTTATTATCCAAAGATATCCTTTACTTCAGAAATGATTATTGTATACAATTGTTTTTCCTTGTTTATTTTTATTGAGTTGTACTTTACTCATATTATTAGTTTTGTTTATGGGTTAATATGCGTGTTGATGCCGGTTACCGCCTGTCAATGCATGGTTAATTATTTAGGGTGTTTCCTTACTTTTATACTCGCATTCCTTTCGGTTTTTTAAATCTCTTTATTAAGTCTTATTTCTGCGTTATTTTAGGGATTTAAAGTTGTTTTAAATGTGCGATTTTATTTAAATCTAAATTTTCTCCTCTTCTTATTTTTTTTTATTTATTATATTTTTATTATTAATGAAATCGTCACACACTCATACTGAACCTGTTCCGGGACCCGCTTCGCTCTCGTCCGTCCTACATCTCTCTTCCCCACCGTTCTATATTCCATTGTTAGCACTCGAATCCTATCACCCGCCATTCTTCCCAAACGTTCACACCACCTTCTTTTGTTGCTCCTTAGCTGTTCCAACAATGGGTCGACCCCTAGTTCCGCCCTTGTATCCACATTCTTCTTTCTATCGAGAGTGGTCCTCATGAACTTCATGTCCGCTGGCTGAATCTTCGCTTTGTAACTTTCTGTCGTAACTGGCTTCATCTCCATACATCAAAACTGGTACAGCTACCCTGTTAAGAAACCGTATCCTTGTTTCCTTCTTTGTCTTATTCTTAAGGTAGCTGTGAATTGTTCCGCAGATATTCCTAAATTTGGTTAATTTTTCATCCAGATCAACTTCTGTGCCATGTGTAACGTAACATCCCAATGCTGGAATTCTTGCATAATCTTTCCATCTGTAACTATCTTAGTTCTTACCGGTTGCTTCCCTCTGAATGCCATTGTTTTAGTCTTGTCCGCTGATATTTGAAAGCCATATTCATCTGCTATTCGACTTAGTATGTACATTGATTTTTATAGTTTATCCTCGCTGCAAGTTTACACCAATTGTAAGTTGCTTAAACATTGTTGGGACAACATCCTTAAATAGAAGTGAGAAGAGGTAATAAATGTGAGTTTTCAAATTATCTTCAGAAAGATATTTTTATAAGATCTGTTAAGAATACAGATTTAGAACTAAAGTGATTCCTAATCGCACGAGGTTTATTTCTTTTAATCTGAATAACAGGTAATCAAAACAGAATATTTCGAAGTTAGCGCTTTTTCATTTTTTTCAACCCTTCACTGCACGTTGGTTTGCCCAAAAACTTTAAGACGCAAAGAATTTGTAAAATTTGTTTAATAAACTGTATGGTAAGAAACAGACTTCAAGAAGAATATTTGTCATCGTGCTAGGAGTAAATTAGCTTAGGCTATGTATTATGCATAGCATAGTTTATTATCAGCTCGTATACTGAGTGTTTTTTTTTCTTTTTTCAGGAAGGCAAAAAGAAATTCGAAAAGCAGACGGCGAAGTTCTGTCAGAGCCAGGAGCGATACCTGAACCTGTCGACTAAAAAGCAAGATACGGTCCTGCAAGAGGTGAGTCCAGTGATCATTTCCCCCTTCACCACACTATATGACTCCGTATTTTGTATTTAACCGTGAAAGAATAAAAATCAGTAAAAACACGAATAAGAGACTTTTTAGCTAAAATAATCTTGTTCTCCAACGAAGCAGGCGTAAACCGGGTAAAGACAGGCAGGATTAACACTAGTCCTACATTGGGTTGAAACAGTGGCCTACTATTAAATAATCGTGTTCTCGAACGAAGCAGACGTAAACCGGGTAAAGACAGGCAGGATTAACACTAGTCCTACATTGAGTTGAAACAGTGGCCTACTATTAAATAATCTTGTTCTCCAACGAAGCAGACGTAAACCGGGTAAAGACAGGCAGGATTAACACTAGTCCTACATTGAGTTGAAACAGTGGCCTACTATTGAATAATCTTGTTCTCCAACGAAGCAGACGTAAACCGGGTAAAGACAGGCAGGATTAACACTAGTCCTACATTGAGTTGAAACAGTGGCCTACTATTAAATAATCTTGTTCTCCAACGAAGCAGACGTAAACCGGGTAAAGACAGGCAGGATTAACACTAGTCCTACATTGAGTTGAAACAGTGGCCTACTATTGAATAATCTTGTTCTCCAACGAAGCAGACGTAAACCGGGTAAAGACAGGCAGGATTAACACTAGTCCTACATTGAGTTGAAACAGTGGCCTACTATTGAATAATCTTGTTCTCCAACGAAGCAGACGTAAACCGGGTAAAGACAGGCAGGATTAACACTAGTCCTACATTGAGTTGAAACAGTGGCCTACTATTAAATAATCTTGTTCTCCAACGAAGCAGACGTAAACCGGGTAAAGACAGGCAGGATTAACACTAGTCCTACATTGAGTTGAAACAGTGGCCTACTATTGAATAATCTTGTTCTCCAACGAAGCAGACGTAAACCGGGTAAAGACAGGCAGGATTAACACTAGCCCTACATTGAGTTGAAACAGTGGGCTACTATTGAATAATCTTGTTCTCCAACGAAGCAGACGTAAACCGGGTAAAGACAGGCAGGATTAACACTAGTCCTACATTGAGTTGAAACAGTGGCCTACTATTAAAAGGAATAAAATCTAACAACGGATAAAGATAATTTGGTGTGTATTATAAAGCAGAGTGGAATAATTGAAATGAAAATACAGTATTTCGACCGTTGTAACAGAACAACAGGGGCTCTGAAGTGTCCGTTATACCTGTATATAGCAGTTAGGCCTTATAGGATCGATATGACTCATTTAAACTACGTGCCTAAAAATAGAAACTATTTATTTTACTGTATTGACATAACACAGGTAACTGTATAGCAATATAGTAATAAAAAAATACAGTTTAATCTTTTACAAGATTCTGTACCCATAACTGTAATAAAATCGTAGGCCATCATAACGAACGGTTCGTATTTTACACAAAATATTCTTAATTAGACCTATAGTAAAACCTTTGTTTAATGTCGATGTCCTTCAAAAACATGATCGCTGCGTATCAGAATCACTTTCCATGTTTACTGGCTTAAATAAATTACTGAATAATTATTTAAATTATTAAAAACATTACTCATTTTTGTTTGATACTGATTAGTGTTAATATCTGTAGTCAATAATTCACGGTCGCAAGTGATCATAATAGGTCAATATGTTTTCATTTTTGATTGCTGAACGTACCCAATGACCCAATTCAAGTGGTCTTTTATTTCGCTCGGTATACATTTTTGGGCCTGATTGTCTTTGATTTTTAAGCATTCCATGTTTCTTAGTTTCAGCTTTGTCGTGCTTACTTGCTGAACTGCTATTTGTCATGCTCCGGACGAGGTCTTTCAGTACCTCCACCATTATCAGTTACCATCGTAAACCACGACCTAGGACTTGATAGTGGTTTAAGGGTGGAAACACTACCAGGCCAGGCGCACATTGACACGCAGGTGACTTAGGCAGGGCAGCGCAGTTTCTGTGGCTCCATCTTTGGGGGGGGGGGGGGTCACCCGAATTGAGACGCAGAGCACGGCAAGACAGCACTGCGCCAGACTTGGTCGCCAATCCCACACTTGTAGATCTGACAGAAAACGCGTGACACGTGTGATACTAGGTTGAATCACGCTATGAACTTCTTCAAACTTCATTAATCGTTCACAAATCGTTCATTAGAGAAATTCTCTTGTTATTGCGAATTTCTCGTGAGTTCCTCTTTCTTTCATGTACTCACTTTTCCACACCTTTACCTTCCTTGACTTCTGATAGAGTAATAATAATATTTCTGATTCGGCATCCGAATCTGACTGAGAGCTCAAATCAAGTATTCCGCCACACTTTTTGGTTACACGATTTTGGTTACACGCACAAAACTTTGGTTACAACACGGCTCCTGCCTTCGTCAAACTGCCGCACAAAACTGCTGTCCAGTATAGGCCTACATAGGCAACCTGTCCTGCCCGTAGTGCGCCACGCAGCTCAATGTGCGCCTTACGTCAAAGGCCTCGTCCGGAGCATGACAGGTACCAGTTCAGCAAGTAGCCTATAAGCACGACAAAGTTATAATTACGGAAACTGCTAATTCAGATAACAAGATAACACGTTTCTTAGTGCTGTCATGCTCCATTACAAGCGGGGTCCGTTATAACGGTGCATTGCTGTTAGGCGATGCTGGGAGAATAGTCGGTGCAGAAAACGTCTTAAAAGAGTCCATATAAGAAACAAAGAGAGCGTTGGGCATAAAAATTAAAAAAAAAAAATAGCAAGAATGAAAATAAAATAGGACGATAGGATGAGAAGGAGAAATTGAATTTCTAGAATCGTCCGTAACGTTTTTCTCGTGTACTGTAATACAGATAAACGGGTCGTTGCACAGCCGACCGACACGAAGCGTGTCTGCAGAAAAGTAAGAGGAACGTGTCTATGACTTCCAGACTGTTGAGCGTACTGTAACATACTTGGGCCAACCGTCGTAAGATCACCTTGTAGTCATATTGTACCTCGACCTTCTGTCATAAGTGTTTCTTTAGGAAGGTTCTCGAGGTGCGCCGATGGTCAGTAGAATGTGGGGAGAGTCGCTGTGCGCCGATTCTAATTTATTTTTGAATAATACCCTATGGACGGGACTTGTAATTAAGTAGTTGGGCTTTAAAGTTTATACAAAACTAAAAAAGGAGTAAAATGTATTCGAATACAATATTTTCAATTATTATAGTTTTACTGAAATTAGCTTATCCTTATTCTTACTTTTATTGTGATCAAGGTTTTTGGAATTTCTGTAACATGTATATAATAATATAGTCTGTATAAATCCTTTCTGACTTAACATGGAAACATTTTTAGATACGTTGTAACTCACTGTACTAGTCGTCTCGACGTACAAAAACAAACAAAGATCAATAAATGTTTTCCATGGATGGGTCATTGACCAGATTCGGGGTGGTGGCTGATGAACAGGGATTTCACTGGTTGTTATATGTTGTGACCAGTGGCGAAGCTAGTAGTTAATGAATGGGTAGGCAAAAATCTTATCTTAAATTTTTTTTAAGGAATCTGTAAAAGCACGGTGGTTCAAATCGGACGCTGAGGTAGCGTTTGCTGTAAGCGAATGGTTCCACAAACAGCCGTAAGAATTTTTCTAGCAGGGAATCTACAGGTTAGTGCAACAGTGGAACTCATGTCTTAATGTTAATGGAGACTTCTTTTAAAATCGTTGAATAAAAAATGCTTTACAGCTGTATACGTCTTTCTATTGAACATTCCTTGTATTAGTCGTACACAATAATACAACTGATTGAACTCAAAATTTTAAACTTGATTAGTTTCTATATATGTGTTTAATGTTACAAATAATTCAAATAACAATCTTGATCATCTGTTAGTTCAGCGGAATAACAGGGACACTTTTAATAACCGCATAAAATAAACACACTTATAAACAACACAGGCACTTTAACTTAACTGTTTGAACCACAGAAGTGAGGCATGCCTCAACGCTCTATGTGTACAGCGCGGGACAATCCCCCCTCCCTTCACTTCCCTGTCACACCAGCACATTGCTTACATACGATGTATACAAAAAATGCTGAGGCAAGTTCAGGTTGCCTCATTCGCTTTAAACGAGCTATGTCGAATCTCACCTGTCACCATCTAGCGGTCGCTCAGTAAAGCACGTTTCGGCTTAAAAAGTTCGACAGTCGCGGTAACAATGTATAATCTTTACGTTATGTAGTTCATGCGTATTTATAATTTTTATTCTACAGAATTTTTTAGGGTAGGCATTGCCTCAATTGCCTCCATGTAACTTCGCCACTGGTTGTGACCCAAACTCTCAAAGTATTTGCGGAATGCCCCGTCACTAACTGTGCGGGTGCTTCGTGTCCGGTCCTTTACTTGACCCTACCCTTCCTGACGGTGCGGTCTGTCGCGGGTGCTACGGAACCCTAGACGCTGGGGTCCGCAGCGGTGTATCTAGTTTTCTCCCACTACTCGTCAGCGCGTAACGAAGACCTAGTAGCGTCGGAGTTTTTCCTCATCGCTTGTACCCTTCCCTAGATCATTCCGAGACTCGTCTGTACATGAGCCTCAAGTAGGCCTAAATGACGAAAAAAGTGAGAAACCGTTCCAGCCACGAAGTGGAATCAGCCTGAAGATGGCAGAGATGCATCTGCCGGAAAGTTGTTGGAGAACTATTTGGAGAAAACCAGAGAAACTGAAAGCGGGACGGTAACAATGTACCGTGGGATACATTGCAAGAAGACAAGAATAGTCATAACTTAGGACTCTTTCACACGGTAAACCAGTCTGCGGCAGGCGTCTGGCGTATAGTAGGCTCACGCGAGCTTGCTCTCTGCACACTGTGCCTGTGTACCTCGCACCAAACGGTCCAGCCTTGATTTAGTCAGTGAAGAGTAAACACTCTAATTCATCAAATTTTTTTATTGCTTTTTTATACAGTATTTCAAAATTATGAATGAACAGGAAGAAGTAGTTGCAATATTGGCTCTAGCATTAATTGAAAGTAGAAAAAGAAGTAACGAAGGAACAGGAAAATGTTGATTGACCCACTAATAAACGACAGACTTACCACTAAAAGTTTTGCACGGTTGTATCACGAACTGAGAAATGACAATGAAAAGTTTTTAAATTATTTTCGTATGTCGATTTCTTCTTAAACAGAACACCAACATGAGGAATTCCGTTGCAACACTTAAAAAGTTTGCGGTTACATTAAAAAATGTATAAACTTTAAATTTACTATACAAAGTCTTTTTTATTCGGTTTGTGTTTTTAATACTAAAATTTTTAAATACAATTAATAAGAATAAACTGCAGTGACCATTTACTTACCTAATGCAATTTTGTTTTTCTTGACATTTCTTCGTAACCTTTATAGGCAATTAAAAATATTTCGTTTCAGGACTGTTGTTTTCTTATTTTATTACTATTATCTTTTGAAGAACAATCCCATATAGCTGGACGATTGCGAATTTCTTCAATAAAGGATTAGACATCGAAAGTATTAATGACTTTTTCCAATCGGAAGAAGCAGACGTCTGCTCGCGCGGAAAGGTTCTAAGGATTTGCACTTGCTAACTAGCAACTGGCCTGACAGATGAGTTGAATTCAACTGTCGGGGAGAGAAGGAGCCGGCAGACGTCTGCCTCTCGTGGTTCGCTCGCACGCTCGTGTGAAAAGCTATGCATTGTATCAATGGGATTTCAGTCCCTAGCAGACGTCTGCCTCTCGTGGTTCGCTCGCACGCTCGTGTGAAAAGCTATGCATTGTATCAATGGGATTTCAGTCCCTAGCAGACGTCTGCCTCGTGTGTAAGGGCTGTTAGGAAGGAAACGCGCGCAATACGATTACATCCTATGAAGAAGAGATCGATGGTCTCTTTTGTAGGGAGTTGTTGTGTGCAGGGAGTGAAAGTGTAAGAAACGGGACGGAGTAAGCGCAAACATCTGATGATAACAGTGCTGGCAGAGTATCGACTGTTGTCCACTTCTGTTAATTAAACCCCCAAGTGAAGCAATCAATCACTTTGAATTATCTGTTTCTTTTTACCTTTTACATTAATTAGTCTGTTCTTCTGATCGATCGTCGTTCCTAGCTGACGTCGTTTGTCTGCTTTTTTACTAATAGAAAAAAAATAAATGTTGATTAAAAGCCAGCGTTTTTATAAACAGTTTCTTGATAAATAATTAGTAATTGTATACGTAAATTATCCTACCATTTTTAGTAATTTAATCAATCGTAAATTAATGTTAACTGTAAGTTAATTGTAGATTGTCTATAATAGTATGCATTCTTGAGATTTTGGCTCTACGAAATATTTTCAGTTTTGTGTGTGTGTGTGTGTGTGTGTGTGTGTGTGTGTGTGTGAGAGAGAGAGAGAGAGAGAGAGAGAGAGAGAGAGAGAGAGAGAGAGAGAGAGAGAGAGAGAGAGAGAGAGAGAGAGAGAGATTAGCCACGACGAAAGACTGAGAAGGTTTGAGAGAAAAATTGTACGACATGTTTATGGCCCGGTTCCATGTTTATGGAAGACGAATAATGGAGAGTAAGAAATAACCAGGAAGGAGATAGACGCGCTATTGAAGCATGAGGACATTGTACGATTCGTAAAGGCCCAACGATTACAATGGCTAGATCATCTAGAGCGGATGAATGATCAGCGGATATACCAAAGAAAATCCTGAGTACACAAGTCTATAAAAGCAGAAAGAGTGGTCGATTTAGGATAAGATGGTTGAACGATGTGCTGGAAGATCTCAGAAGGATGGATGTGAGGGGTTACGCTGAGATGGCAACGGAGACATTGGAGAAGATTGCTGTTGGAAGCCACGGCTCGCGCTGAGTTGTGGTGCTAAAGAATAAGAAGTCCGTGTATGCGTGCGTGTGTGCGCGCGCGCGTGTGTTATACACACTGCACACTGGTTTTTAACTGCATCTTATCCATACTGTATTACATGTGTGTAAGCGTGTATTGAGAGTGTGTGGCGTGATTCACGTACACATAAGTCCCCCGATATTCCGTTTGCAGAAGACTGTTTACTATCGATTGCCAACTGTTTCCGGCACATCGTGTAATGAGCTACTGTGAAACTAACCACGCAAGGAAAGTTGGAAAAGAAAAAGAAGAAGATATAAAAAAAGGGATGACATAGATTACTCGACTAACTGCAAACCTAATAAAACTCTCAGTACCTGAAATCATTAGAACTTTTGAAAGTAAAGGATCAGTGGCGGAGTACGAGCCTGTAGGGCTCATTACATGACGGAACACCGACAGAGAAGGGTCGAGGTACGAACCTGCGTCGAGTACTTCAGTCTCTGCAGATTATCCCTCATTACGCACACAAGTTCAGGGTATCTTGAAATACGGCCAAAAAGTCTCGTATCGGCCATTTCTTGTAGTGACAGCTGTTCATAAACTTGGTCTTCTCTCGTATCATGAACCGTTTAACAGTTTTGTATAGCTTCAGTAAAGTTATTGTCCGGGCCGTGTGGTCTTCTTGTTATTAATCCAGACGGTTCGACAGCGGCTGCGACAGCCATTTTCAGTGGGTCTTCCGTTCTGCTCCTCTGGTGCTTGCCAAAATCATTCATCTCTCTCAGCAACTTTGAACCGTAAAAACTGTCTGGCAATTGTATTTCTTAATTTATTGTATTGTCAAATTAAATATATAAAATACGGCTATAACGTTTTAGACCTTTGAGGCCCTGAGGGCGGCAAGGGAACTGGTAGCAAGTCGCCAGACTGCCCACTCCGGTTCTAGCAAGTCAAGTTGACAATACAAAGTGTCAAGCATAGTGAAGTACCGTAAGCATTTCATCAATACAACGTATCAAGCATAGTGAAGTACCGTAAGCATTTCATCAGTACAAAGTGTCAAGCATAGTGAAGTACCGTAAGCATTTCATCAATACAAAGTGTCAAGCATAGTGAAGTACCGTAAGCATTTCATCAATACAAAGTGTCAAGCATAGTGAAGTACCGTAAGCATTTCATCAATACAAAGTGCCAAGCATAGTGAAGTACCGTAAGCATTTCATCAATACAAAGTGTCAAGCATAGTGAAGTACCGTAAGCATTTTTTTGTCGCCAGCTCTTGCTCTATTACCTGTTAATTTAACTAAAGCAATACAGTAAAAACCAGTTAAGGCGTTCATCAAGAATTTTCTTGAAAACCGCGTATTAAGTAAGCGGGACATTACCGAGTAGCAATATATTCATAGGGTACTGAAACTGTGTAACTAAAAGGCCGTATTACATTTATCAGAAAGCAGCGCTGCAAAATGATCGTGTTCGACCCTATTACACCTAACATCTTTCTGCGGTGCTTTCTGATCATCCAAGCAAAGGAGGGGAGACGTTTTAAGGGAGTTCATCTTTTTTATTACCACATCACGGGTTACACTCTTGCCAACTTGATTAAAGTTTTCTATTAACTCTGTCCACGGCTTTGGCTTCTCTTTGGCTACGCGGTCCAAATATTCGGAACTTTTAACTTTCCACAGACACGAGTGTTTTTATAAATTTCAATTATTTCACTTATTAGCTCTTTTGAATATACTCGAAGATCTGCCATATCGTACGCAAAACGAAATAAAATTTTTCAGTGATCTTCAACATGTGAATATTTAATTGCTACTGTTGAGTTGGTTATGTGAACGCGCGGGAAGCCAGTAGGCGGAGGCGCATGCGCAGTACGTAATCTGCTCGCTGCTTTCTGACGGACCTATTACACTTGTCATCTTTCTGTTCAGCCTATCCGATAATATCAAACAAGTTGGATATGCGAGCTGCAATCTGACGTGCCTTCTGACGAGGTCTTTCCGATGGGTTTGCTGTATTACATTTGTCAGAATGCAGCCCTGCTTTCTGATAAATGTAATACGGCCTTATACTCACATTATCTGTGCAGTTTAAATACTAATTCACACGAACTGACATTGCGTCAGAAGCTGTACTAATATGTATCGTAGGCCTATCATCTGCATTCAGTATTTGTGAAGTCACTACCTATGTACGTACAAAAGTTATATAAGGGGATACAAAATCCAAGTGAACGTCTTCCACGTTTTTGTGCGCAGCAGGGATTAGACTCAGGAATGAATTACCTGAAACGTATGCATTAAATCCAAGTGAACGTCTTCCACGTTTTTGTGCGCAGCAGGGATTAGATTCAGGAATGAATTACCTGAAACGTATGCATTAAATCCAAGTGAACGTCTTCCACGTTTTTGTGCGCAGCAGGGGTTAGATTCAGGAATGAATTACCTGAAACGTATGCATTAAATCCAAGTGAACGTCTTCCACGTTTTTGTGCGCAGCAGGGGTTAGATTCAGGAATGAATTACCTGAAACGTATGCATTAAATCCAAGTAAACGTCTTCCACGTTTTTGTGCGCAGCAGGGGTTAGATTCACGAATGAATTACCTGAAACGTATGCATTAAATCCAAGTGAACGTCTTCCACGTTTTTGTGCGCAGCAGGGGTTAGACTCAGGAATGAATTACCTGAAACGTATGCATTAAATCCAAGTGAACGTCTTCCACGTTTTTGTGCGCAGCAGGGGTTAGATTCACGAATGAATTACCTGAAACGTATGCATTAAATCCAAGTGAACGTCTTCCACGTTTTTGTGCGCAGCAGGGATTAGATTCAGGAATGAATTACCTGAAACGTATGCATTAAATCCAAGTAAACGTCTTCCACGTTTTTGTGCGCAGCAGGGGTTAGATTCAGGAATGAATTACCTGAAACGTATGCATTAAATCCAAGTGAACGTCTTCCACGTTTTTGTGCGCAGCAGGGGTTAGATTCAGGAATGAATTACCTGAAACGTATGCATTAAATCCAAGTGAACGTCTTCCACGTTTTTGTGCGCAGCAGGGGTTAGATTCAGGAATGAATTACCTGAAACGTATGCATTAAATCCAAGTGAACGTCTTCCACGTTTTCGTGCGCAGCAGGGATTAGATTAACGAATGAATTACCTGAAACGTATGCATTAAATCCAAGTAAACGTCTTCCACGTTTTTGTGCGCAGCAGGGATTAGATTAACGAATGAATTACCTGAAACGTATGCATTAAATCCAAGTGAACGTCTTCCACGTTTTCGTGCGCAGCAGGGATTAGATTCAGGAATGAATTACCTGAAACGTATGCATTAAATCCAAGTAAACGTCTTCCACGTTTTCGTGCGCAGCAGGGATTAGATTCAGGAATGAATTACCTGAAACGTATACATTAAATCCAAGTGAACGTCTTCCACGTTTTCTTGCGCAGCAGGGATTAGATTAACGAATGAATTACCTGAAACGTATGCATTAAATCCAAGTGAACGTCTTCCACGTTTTCGTGCGCAGCAGGGATTAGATTAATGAATGAATTACCTGAAACGTATGCATTAAATCCAAGTAAACGTCTTCCACGTTTTTGTGCGCAGCAGGGATTAGATTCAGGAATGAATTACCTGAAACGTATGCATTAAATCCAAGTGAACGTCTTCCACGTTTTCGTGCGCAGCAGGGATTAGATTCAGGAATGAATTACCTGAAACGTATGCATTAAATCCAAGTAAACGTCTTAAACGTTTTTGTGCGCAGCAGGGATTAGATTCAGGAATGAATTACCTGAAACGTATGCATTAAATCCAAGTGAACGTCTTCCACGTTTTCGTGCGCAGCAGGGATTAGATTCAGGAATGAATTACCTGAAACGTATGCATTAAATCCAAGTAAACGTCTTCCATGTTTTCGTGCGCAGCAGGGATTAGATTAACGAATGAATTACCTGAAACGTATGCATTAAATCCAAGTGAACGTCTTCCACGTTTTCGTGCGCAGCAGGGATTAGATTAACGAATGAATTACCTGAAACGTATGCATTAAATCCAAGTGAACGTCTTCCACGTTTTCGTGCGCAGCAGGGATTAGATTAACGAATGAATTACCTGAAACGTATGCATTAAATCCAAGTGAACGTCTTCCACGTTTTCGTGCGCAGCAGGGATTGGATTAACGAATGAATTATTTGAAACGTATGCATTAAATCCAAGTAAACGTCTTCCACGTTTTTGTGCGCAACAGGGATTAGATTAACGAATGAATTACCTGAAACGTATGCATTAAATCCAAGTGAACGTCTTCCACGTTTTCTTGCGCAGCAGGGATTAGATTAACGAATGAATTACCTGAAACGTATGCATTAAATCCAAGTAAACGTCTTCCACGTTTTTGTGCGCAGCAGGGGTTAGATTCAGGAATGAATTACCTGAAACGTATGCATTAAATCCAAGTGAACGTCTTCCACGTTTTCGTGCGCAGCAGGGATTAGATTCAGGAATGAATTACCTGAAACGTATGCATTAAATCCAAGTGAACGTCTTCCACGTTTTTGTGCGCAGCAGGGGTTAGATTCAGGAATGAATTACCTGAAACGTATGCATTAAATCCAAGTGAACGTCTTCCACGTTTTCGTGCGCAGCAGGGATTAGATTCAGGAATGAATTACCTGAAACGTATGCATTAAATCCAAGTAAACGTCTTCCACGTTTTTGTGCGCAGCAGGGATTAGATTCAGGAATGAATTACCTGAAACGTATGCATTAAATCCAAGTAAACGTCTTCCATGTTTTCGTGCGCAGCAGGGATTAGATTAACGAATGAATTACCTGAAACGTATGCATTAAATCCAAGTGAACGTCTTCCACGTTTTCGTGCGCAGCAGGGATTAGATTAACGAATGAATTACCTGAAACGTATGCATTAAATCCAAGTGAACGTCTTCCACGTTTTCGTGCGCAGCAGGGATTAGATTAACGAATGAATTACCTGAAACGTATGCATTAAATCCAAGTGAACGTCTTCCACGTTTTCGTGCGCAGCAGGGATTAGATTAACGAATGAATTACCTGAAACGTATGCATTAAATCCAAGTAAACGTCTTCCACGTTTTTGTGCGCAGCAGGGGTTAGATTAACGAATGAATTACCTGAAACGTATGCATTAAATCCAAGTGAACGTCTTCCACGTTTTCATGCGCAGCAGGGATTAGATTAACGAATGAATTACCTGAAACGTATGCATTAAATCCAAGTAAACGTCTTCCACGTTTTTGTGCGCAGCAGGGGTTAGATTCAGGAATGAATTACCTGAAACGTATGCATTAAATCCAAGTGAACGTCTTCCACGTTTTCGTGCGCAGCAGGGATTAGATTCAGGAATGAATTACCTGAAACGTATGCATTAAATCCAAGTGAACGTCTTCCACGTTTTTGTGCGCAGCAGGGATTAGATTCAGGAATGAATTACCTGAAACGTATGCATTAAATCCAAGTGAACGTCTTCCACGTTTTCGTGCGCAGCAGGGATTAGATTCAGGAATGAATTACCTGAAACGTATGCATTAAAAAATGTCAGAAAAAATATAGGTCAGTGAAGTCGCTGCCGGCGAACATCACAGGTGGCTTTAACGTCAGCATGCAATTGTTCTAACCCGTTAACTAAGCTAGTAGAGTACAACTACACTCGGAAACATAAAGACGACATACTGAGAAAATTAAATGTTCCTGCAGTAGCAGTAAAGTACATAAGAATGCCCGGATAGTCAACTGCCGAGCGCCAAACAACACTGTACCTGTCGGTGAGCGGTGACACTCCGTCCCTCGGACTTACCTTCATATAACTTACATCAGTGATTTTTATGAAACAGTCAAAGAATACCTTTAATAATGTATAAAGAATTTTTAGTACTTACAAGTACACCTCTAGGTATTCCAGTCGGTGATTTTTTAGTTTTTTACCCAAGATGCATTTCGGAGCAGTTGTGTTCCATCTTCAGTTGGATCATTTAGTAAACTTACTACATAACATTTATGAAAAATTCCCACTCAGGTGAGCGTCGTCGACACAGGTACAAATAATATGCAACATAAAACACAACACTTAAAAACTTTTTTAAAAAATAACGTTAATATTAAAACGAAAACTGAATCCAAACGGACGATTTGAAAATCGAAGCTGGCCAGCACTTGTTGCGCGCACGTCATACGAAAGCCGACTAACGATAAACTACCCGATGCGCGACCTTTGTGCGTACTCGTCGAGGTAATCTAATATTTTAAATGGAATTAAATCCCTATAATCCTCTTTTCTGTTAAGCAGTGTTTTTTCATCGGCTCTTCGTTTGTATTTGTTAATATGGTATTGCTCGTATATTTTTTATGTTCATTGTTCGAGCTGTACCTTAATACTTCTAATGAGGTGTTGAAATTGATGTTGTGTTGTGGGTGGCTTTTTAGGTGTTGCCCCACAACTGACGAAGGTTTACGGTGATTTCTGGCAGCATGTTCATTGAACCTTTTACGAAAGGTGCGGTCGGTATAGCCGATGTACTTCTTATTGCAAACTTCTTCCCCTGCATTACAAGCAATCATATAAACGCCTTTGGGTTCTTCTTTTGGCGTAACTTGTGTTTTCTTGTTTAAGTTGTGCCTTTTAGTTTTGTAGGCGGGGATTGAAGCAAAATTTTTTGAAAATGTTTCCTATTTTTAAGGAATTTTCGTCTGTGTAGTGGAGTGAAAGGAAGTTTGTTTTTGTTCTATTGCTAATGAATTCTGAGCAGTTGTTGGTTGTAGGCCTATTGTTTTTATTTTTCATCCTTGTTATTAAATTATCTATTAAGTAGTGGTGATATCCATTATTTCTGGCTATTGTTTTTATTGTGGCTATTTCTTTTATGTATTCTGTTTTGTCCAGTTTCTGTTATGTACCTGTGTCGACGACGCTCACCTGAGTGGGAATTTTTTATAAATGTTATGCAGTAAGTTTACTAAGTGATCCAATCGAAGATGGAACACAACTGTTCCGAAATGCATCTTGGATAAAAAACTAAAAAATCACCGATTGGAATACCTAGAGGTGTACTTGTAAGTACTAAACATTCTTTATACATTACATCAGTGGTTCCCAAACTTCTCAGTCCGCGGACCTCCACAAAAAATAAAAAAATTCACGGTCTCCGTCTGAGTTATGAATTAAAACAAACAGTAAATACGATACACTCTTGTATCTTAATTAAAATGTATTAAAATCAAAATTCTCTTAATTTGCAAAATTATAATATTAATTATATCAAACGTAATTTAATGTGAACAATGAACCTGCTTTTGAACAATCAAGTAGGTCTGCAATATTAGGTTTAATGTCTGATAATTTCAGTATTAAGTCACTGTCGACACCAAGTTTATTTCTTAACTTTGCCAAACTCGGCTCTATCTTTCCAGCCACACGTGTCGAAATCCAGCTGTTTAGGCCTAAAACCAGCTACACGGAAAAACGTTATGCTTAGATACAGTGCTAATACGTGGATTAAAACAGCGCGATCAGTTCTGCGTTGATGCGGCGCTCTAGTCAGTTCGGCTGACAAACAGATCTGCTACACGACTATTACTGAACCCATTAGTTTGAAATTACTTTCACAATTACAATTAGTTTAAACTAAAACAAAGTACTGGAACCTTCTACTAATTGTTTTTAAGATTCTAAAATTTAGATTTTAGAGCATACAGAATCTGAGAAAATTACTGTTTATTCTATTTTTTCTTAAAAGTGTCCGCGGACCCCGCTTTGGGAACCACTGACTTACATAATTTTGATACATTATTGCTAACGATAGCTTATTACGACTAGTGGAACGGAAGCTTTATTATTCAGCTGAAATTTATTTCTGCTTATTAAAAAAAAACGCGGATAAACCGCTCACGGATAATCGGAAGTTTACTGTACTTAGAAATATTTACGGACTAGAGTAGGTTGGGAGTGTACGAGGATAGTACGGAAAGGCGATACGTAGGCGTATACATGACAATGATGGGTCAGTAGAATGCTTCAAATAAAACGAAGCGACGGATGGATTGTTTTTTTTTCCCAATAAGAAGAGGAAGTCTAAGGAAACTGGTAGTTACAGGAGGTGGAAGACGATGTGAAAAGTATAGATGTTTGGAAATGAAGAGGGATGTCCATGTATTGTATACGAGGTTTGATCAAAAATTTACAGGCATTGCACAAATGCAATGCACAGAGAAGGACATTGAAAATGCTTCAATAAATCTAAAAAATATATATATTTATGTTCATTCACCAATCAGTGAATTCATTCTTCATTTACCAATGTACAGATTATAAGTTAAATGTAGTCGCATTCATAAGCGAAGTTTTATATGTGTACTACGTTATTGACAACAAAGAAGTAGTTTCTGTGGAAACTCACCGGTTCCCATTTTCGATCACGCACCAGCGGTCGTTTTCAAATGTGCGACACGTCCTTATAAACATTTGCAATGTTAAAAGTTCAAGCAGTTCTTGTTTATTTTAAAAATTATGTCTTCATTCTCGACACTTTACACTGCCCCCTTCAAATAGTCTCAGTCGAATGTAACACGATTAAGCCAGCCGTTTTGCAGTCTTCAAAATATTTAAAGTATGCACTTTTTGTAAGTCATGAGGTCGCTTAGAGATTTTCGTTTTACGCCTTCAGCAGTCGCGAAACATTGTCCTTTCATGGAAATTATCACTACTGGGAGGAGGAAACATCGCGTCGGGACACATCTGGTGAGTACGGCAGCATAATAATGTCAACATTATGACGTTTTCTTTTACCTAGCCTCGCAAAATTCTCAACAAGCAATGACATGCATCCAGGCGCATTATCGGGCTTTAATTTTCACAGATTATTCTTCCGTAAATCTAGCCGTTTTCTACGAATATCTTCATACAAATGGCGTAAAATTTCTGAATAGTACTCTTTATATACCACTGCGCGTAGCGATGAATTTGTGTGGAACAAAAAAAAAAACATAATCTTCATCTCATTTACGGCAGTCTTTGAAGCTTGTAAACCGCTTGTTCACGCACAACAGTCTCGCCAGAAATCTTCTGAACACGTTTACCAGGACAGAGCAGTTTATCTCACAGTTTACACAAAATTTAATTTATGTTCGTCAATCTTGCATTGTAGAATGGCAAAAAATTGCCTAATATACCTACCCCTAAGGACGGCTTGCTCAATAGCTGTGAAATCTAAACTATACATAAAATAAGGGTAAAGTTTTAGACGATTGTCACTATACCCTGATTAACGAAAGAAAGTGACTGGCAGAGCGGCCGCGCGGCGACCGAATTTGTAGTAAAAACATTCCACTTAATAACCTCGTGGAAACGTAAAATACAGGGCTAGAAATGTCTAATGAACTGTATTTTAATCATCAATTAAAGACGTTTTTAACAAACTTTTCTAATTTTTTAAATCTTTTCAATTAATTTATATTGAGAGTTAAATAAAAAATACACGAATTTGAATTAAAAATTTAGGGTTTATCATTTTTATTACGTAAGAACTCAGAGGTTAAGCATCGGAAAAACATTTCTTGTAGACAAATGGTAGTCCCCCTTCTTTAGTACAATATGTATATCAAAAATTGAGATTCCTACGATTAAAATTAACGACGTTATTAATTTTTTTCTAATGTCCTGTTAACTCAGTTGTTAAAAGTTGTACATGAATGAGATTTGCGTGACGCTGTCTTTAGATAACTAACTGTACAAGACATATACAACTTACACCTTGTAAGTGATAGGAATACTGCAGTGCATTAATATATAAAGTGAATTTCACAGAGAGCAATGCGTGGCGCTCTGCGGCGGAAGTACAGTCAGAACCTAGTGGACCCATTTTATTCGCGCGCGCTACCGTCTTCGTTTGAAGACTACTAACTCACAGCTATAAGTGTTTTAATAAGTGTTTCTTATAGAGTGTTTTAATAGTGTATTTTTATGATTTATACACATATTTTATGAGCGGATTCCATAAAAGCTGAAGAACACTACAATACTTGTAAGTACCTTACTGTCTTTATTATTTATTTGTCAATGCTAATAACAAGTAATTTACTAATTGTTTTTTACATTTCAATACATTATAACAGTAAAATACTGTTATAATTATGCAATATCTGGTAGACCGAGCTTTGCTCGGTAGTTTTAAACTGTAAACTGTATTTCATAGTTAAATAATTAGTTGAGAAATTTGAATGGCATTAACAATTTCCCAGTAATTACATTGCACTTCAATTAGTAGTATTAAAGCTGATCACAAAACAAAAATAGTTTATTAACAAGAAAACAATAAATATCGTACCGCAAAAGAGTGATAAACAATCATTCAAGACCATCTGTTATAAAAAGCATGTAGTTCAACTAAACCACAAAAGTCTGGTCAGATGTAAGTTTTTGACAGATCTCCAGGTAGATAGATTAGATTAAATAAGTAGCAGCACCACTTTCTTTGGGCTGTTACTGTACCTTGACTCGATGGCGCGCCGTTGAGCGATGTTAGTTCTAATTTTCCTATATTAACTGATTGCGGTTATATTTCGTAATATTTGAAGGTTACATACCACTTTTTATTGATGAATACAATATTGTTATGCTTACTGTGAAAAAACTCAATGAAAACAATTATTAATAACGGAGTTAACAGTACATTTGGAAAAAATTAATAACGTCGTTAATATTATTCGTAGGAATCTCAATTTTTGATATATTGTACTAAAGAAGGTGGACTACCATTTGTCTACAAGAAATGTTTTTCCGATGCTTAACCTCTGAGTTCTTACGTAATAAAAACGAAAAACCCTAAATTTTTAATTCAAATTCGTGTATTTTTTTATTTAACTCTCAATGTAAATTAATTGAAAAAAGATTTTAAAAATTAGAAAAGTTTGTTAAAAACGTCTTTAATTGATGATTAAAATACAGTTCATTAGACATTTCTAGCCCTGTATTTTACGTTTCCACGAGGTTATTAAGTGGAATGTTTTTACTACAAACTCGGTCGCCGCGCGGCCGCTCCGCCAGTCACTTTCTTTCGTTAATGAGGGTATAACATGTGTACTAATGGCACATAAAAACAGTTTTTTAATAGGACAATTGTGGGGGTGGAAACTGCCAAATTACACTAACTTTTTGATAAAATCTCGTAGATGGAAACGAATTATGAGGAAGTCGGATGCTCATCTTGGGCTGTAGCGTTGATTTTAAAGTATTTTTGTTAAAGTACTTTGCGAGGGAACCGAGTCTTAACAGAGGTTCGTGTGTCGGGTCGGCGTACCACTGAGCTGAGCTATTAGCTCACACACACACACATGCGCGCGCGCGCGCCCTCCTCACCGTTACTCGTAGGCGGCAATCTGTATACGTTTCAGAGCCGTTTAAAAATACGCTTATTTGAAGTAATTTGAAGTAAGTAATGCATTGTTTAGCGAATGTTTGTAACGTATGAGGAAAACAGAACGAAACACATTGGCGGCAATTTATCGCTGTGTGTTTGTTTTGTTACATAAACAGGCAGAAAAACAAACAAATTCGGTGGCCAAAATATACCAGCCTGGCTGCCTTTCGTCAGCTAACAAACAGCGTTATGCCGAAGTCTTCGTACAGCATATGTCTGTTATTGTTGTTTCGTCACTTTCCCGTCATGTTTTGCGTAGTAAAACCTGATTTTGAATACGCTGTAAATGTTCTAACGAAAATGAAAGAATATTTGTCAGTTTATTAATTTTTATGCTAATCCAATGGCGTAAGCATGGGTTTCGAATGAAAAAACAGAAGAGCAAAGTACAGTAGAGATAAAATACGCGAGAAGCATCATACAAGTCACAAGGAGAGATAGCATGAGAAACCAGGAAAGATTTGGGCATGCAGTCTACTAATAGAAGGAAGACAGTTTATTTGATGCTTGTCATCATCATCGTCATCATTGCCTCCTGTCTTCGAACTGCTGAGCAAATACCGTCATTGTCCAGTGATTTGCCTAAAAAATGATCTCTCTATGCAGAAACTTGTATAGTTCTGTACCCGAGTGCTTAACATGTATACTCGGGTGACAGGTCCTCCACCTTGCAAAGGAGAGTCATCGAGGTCTCTTTGTGTCCCGTGTCCTTCAATCTTAACATCGTTCGAGACCATCGTCGTCCTTTCGCGTAGTAAATTGTTTTCCGATCCCTCCATTTTATTTCGTAATTCTGTGTTTTGGAGTGATTATACAAACAAAACAAAAAACAAGATGATTTACTTTACTATCCGTAGTGATCTTTGGCTCTGAAACGAAGAAACTTCCAAAGCCAGGCGTAGCGTTTTACAGATGATGAAACTGGGAGGCAGATACTTGTAGAAAATACAGTATTTACTATCACAAACGTAGAAACTTCCAAAGCCGGGCGGTAGAGCATTACAGATGAAGAAACTGGGAGGCAGATACGTGTAGAAAATACAGTATTAACTATCACAAACGTAGAAACTTCCAAAGCCGGGCGGTAGAGCATTACAGATGAAGAAACTGGGAGGCAGATACGTGTAGAATATACAGTATTAACTATCACAAACGAAGAAACTTCCAAAGACGGGCGTAGAGCATTACAGATGAAGAAACTGGGAGGCAGATACGTGTAGAAAATACAGTATTAACTATCACAAACGAAGAAACTTCCAAAGCCAGGCGTAGCCCGTTACAGATGAAGAAACTGGGAGGCAGATACGTGTAGAAAATACAGTATTAACTATCACAAACGAAGAAACTTCCAAAGCCGGGCGTAGCGCTTTACAGATGAAGAAACTGGGAGGCAGATGCGTGTAGAAAATACAGTATTAACTATCACAAACGAAGAAACTTCCAAAGCCGGGCGTAGCGCGTTACAGATGAAGAAACTGGGAGGCAGATACGTGTATAAAATACAGTATTAACTATCACAAACGAAGAAACTTCCAAAGCCGGGCGTAGAGCATTACAGATGAAGAAACTGGGAGGCAGATACGTGTAGAAAATACAGTATTAACTATCACAAACGAAGAAACTTCCAAAGCCGGGCGTAGAGCATTACAGATGAAGAAACTGGGAGGCAGATACGTGTAGAAAATACAGTATTAACTATCACAAACGAAGAAACTTCCAAAGCCAGGCGTAGCCCGTTACAGATGAAGAAACTGGGAGGCAGATACGTGTAGAAAATACAGTATTAACTATCACAAACGAAGAAACTTCCAAAGCCGGGCGTAGCGCTTTACAGATGAAGAAACTGGGTGGCAGATACGTGTAGAAAATACAGTATTAACTATCACAAACGAAGAAACTTCCAAAGCCGGGCGTAGCGCGTTACAGATGAAGAAACTGGGAGGCAGATGCGTGTAGAAAATACAGTATTAACTATCACAAACGAAGAAACTTCCAAAGCCGGGCGTAGCGCGTTACAGATGAAGAAACTGGGAGGCAGATACGTGTAGAAAATACAGTATTAACTATCACAAACGAAGAAACTTCCAGAGCCGGGCGTAGAGCATTACAGATGAAGAAACTGGGAGGCAGATACGTGTAGAAAATACAGTATTAACTATCACAAACGAAGAAACTTCCAAAGCCGGGCGTAGCGCTTTACAGATGAAGAAACTGGGAGGCAGATGCGTGTAGAAAATACAGTATTAACTATCACAAACGAAGAAACTTCCAAAGCCGGGCGTAGCGCGTTACAGATGAAGAAACTGGGAGGCAGATACGTGTATAAAATACAGTATTAACTATCACAAACGAAGAAACTTCCAAAGCCGGGCGTAGAGCATTACAGATGAAGAAACTGGGAGGCAGATACGTGTAGAAAATACAGTATTAACTATCACAAACGAAGAAACTTCCAAAGCCGGGCGTAGAGCATTACAGATGAAGAAACTGGGAGGCAGATACGTGTAGAAAATACAGTATTAACTATCACAAACGAAGAAACTTCCAAAGCCAGGCGTAGCCCGTTACAGATGAAGAAACTGGGAGGCAGATACGTGTAGAAAATACAGTATTAACTATCACAAACGAAGAAACTTCCAAAGCCGGGCGTAGCGCTTTACAGATGAAGAAACTGGGTGGCAGATACGTGTAGAAAATACAGTATTAACTATCACAAACGAAGAAACTTCCAAAGCCGGGCGTAGCGCGTTACAGATGAAGAAACTGGGAGGCAGATGCGTGTAGAAAATACAGTATTAACTATCACAAACGAAGAAACTTCCAAAGCCGGGCGTAGCGCGTTACAGATGAAGAAACTGGGAGGCAGATACGTGTAGAAAATACAGTATTAACTATCACAAACGAAGAAACTTCCAGAGCCGGGCGTAGAGCATTACAGATGAAGAAACTGGGAGGCAGATACGTGTAGAAAATACAGTATTAACTATCACAAACGAAGAAACTTCCAAAGCCGGGAGTGGAGCATTACAGATGAAGAAACTGGGAGGCAGATACGTGTAGAAAATACAGTATTAACTATCACAAACTACCAAGTTTTATAACTTTCACAATATCTGGTTCGTTCAGAAGAGTGTTCAGTTCTTGGTTGGTCCTTTTTCTCCATTCATCTCCCACACATATTGGACCAAATATACTGCGGAGGATTTTGCGTTCATGAACCAGCAGGCTTAACTCAGACTTACTGGGCGGATCAGTGTTTTATACAGAAGCAGCGTGATGCTCCTGGCAATTGTTCTGCTCTGGAACAGGGGTTTGAGACCAAGGAAACACCTATTAGCTGAGGTGATTCTACGCTTTATTTCTTCTGGCGTTTCCCCATCGGAGTTAACTTGGCATCCTAAATAAAGTTGTTGACTTTTTCGAAGGAATAGATGCCAATTCGCACGTGTTCTCCTTCTCTAGCTTCCTGTCCTGTGTCCATGTATTTCGTCTTGCTTTCTTTTATTATGAGAGCCAACCTCCTTGCGGGACCTTCAAGAGCAAGATAGGATTTAGAGACTGCTCAAAGGGACCTCCCGATTTATATCTAGGTCATAGGGGTATCCTAGGACCTGCACCAACCTGTTAAATACAGTCCCGGAGGAATCTATTTAAGCTTTTTCTAAGTCTCATAGCTTTTTCTAAGGCAAGAATTAAGAGGAAGCAAGCAAGAGCATCAAGCAAGCAGGGAGTCAAACTCTCCTGATAAATCATTCTGGATCCTCACCATGCCCTTCACTGTCAGCATTGTCATCCTACACAATCTTATTTGGTATGCCTAGTTCTCCAAGGGCTGTGTAAAGTTATCTGTCAATGCTATCGTATGCATTTCTGAAATCTATGAAGAGGTGACGGGCTTGTAGCTTATGTTCCCTACCTTTCTCCGGAATTTGTCGGAGTGTGAAACCATGGTCTATTGTCGATTTCCCTCGTGTAATCACCTCCTATGATATGAATTTCTGATGACCGTTGGCCAAAACGTTATTTGAGAATGTGTTCAGAAAGTCGGGTGGTTTTGCCATAGAAAAAGACTTTTACAATGAAACTCTGTTTAATAAATAAACTTATAATGAATATTATATTAATAATGATATTAAATTGATGTAATTAATATTTATAACGTCCTACGTTCTTTGGGTGCCATTTAATATAATGTAATTTATATTAATATTTATTTGTAATGGATAAGATGCAGTTACTTGCATTAATTAATTACTTTCATGCCGCGCGTTATACAGCCATTTAATACAATGATAATAAAGGGTAATCTTTTATTGTTTACACTAAATATGCATAATTAAATTTTCTCTATTACTTTTTGTTATCTATGCTCCAGGTAGGAAGCGCCATTTAATATAATGTATAACTATTCTGATTATTCATAAACAAAATACTCGATATCATTTAATAAATTAATATTGTCAATTCATTTGCTTTACTGAACAAAAGAAACTCTTAAAATTCTACTTTATATTTTGTTCAAAAATTAAGTTAATATCTGGGTTATCTGTGGTAATAATAAACGCATATATAGGATCAACTTAATAACTAGTTTATTTATCATTCACAATAAATTATAATCATACATATGAAACGTCGATGTACCTGTAATACATACATATTTTATAAGAACAATTCATGTTTTAATATATGCTGAAACAAAGAAAACATACATACATATATAAATCAAATAAGATAACAATTCATATTCTAATTATTAATGCGTTCATTAATCCCAGATAGTTTTTTGTTAATATATTCACTAATTACGTTTTTACTTCTGATTTATATTCATTACGTTTATTAATAATTTCTCAGGGATGAATTCTTTGAAAGAATCAGGTCAGTAGAAGTAACTAAATAGTAATGATTAAAATAATGGTTACTTGATTTATGAAATATCCATTAGTCTTTGGTGATGTCCAGTTTCAGTGATGAGGATGACATGAAGACACATCTCGTTGAATGCCGTTGTTATCACAAACACTTGCACACACTTTCGATCACTCGCGTTGGCGTAGGTTTATGTTAATAATTGATGTTTAGTGTTCAATTAAATACTTCATCTTACGATGTCTGTTGTGTGTTCGTTTTAACGTTACTGTACATGTCTAGTTCCACTTATATCACTGTTTTATCAAGTATACGTGTGATTGATTAATTAGTTTAATGTTTCATGTTCTTTATGGTTTTAATAAGGTGTAGTAACACTGAATTAAGTTCAACTGTTGTGTATAGTACGTATGTGGTGATATTTGTTCGTGTAACGATCTGATTGTTCACTTTGAATAATTCTTATCTAAGTCCGTTACATCGCACTTCGAAATTCACTATTAAAAGTTTACTAAGTCTGACTATCGTGACATGATGATTTCACTAAGTCTGCTAAATTACGAGTTGACGTACTAACTCCCGAACTTGAGTTATCTCTCCGAATAATTAATATACTCTTGTGAGCATAGAGTATACTGACTCCGAACAGTTGAATGAACTGTTTGAAAAATTGAGATATACTGGCTTCGTACTTAAAGTAAACTCTAGAAAAATTGAAATAATACTGGCCTCGTCCCCGTCTTGGACATATAGTTATTAATTCGTCCCTACTCAAAATTTTGTCCCTGGCGCAGTTTACGCCTTCTTTATTCGTGATTGGTCATTTTTGAGTTTTCTTGGAATATTTTGTCCCACTATGTCAAGACCCTCCGTCATCGTTCTTCCGATAGGTTCTTCGTTTCTGTTGCTATGGTAACAGTCCTCTCTACAAGCTTTTCTCCGTGGCTCTGGGCTTCTGGTAGGTTCTTAGATCTCCCCCGATTTTGCTCTGTCGAACGTTGACCCTTTTCGTAGAAACTTTAGCTATTATACGCTTGTCTATCAACCCATTGTCTGAAGTAAACTCAGTGTTTCTCTAGATTGCCATTATCTGTACTTTCGGTTCTCCCGAAGTATTGTTCTGTGTCATACCCCTTTTTTGTAGCTATTAATAATTTTGGACATCTGCTGGCTGGTGAAGTCACCCCAACTTTCCACTCGTAAATTCTGTCTGGCACTTAGACGATAACTCCAGCTGCGTAACATGACTTGAGTTTTTGTCTGATCTCTGCCTTCGTATTGTTTCTTAAGGTGCAGTGCATCCGTTCCATTGTAACATGTAGTTTCCCTCTTTTTGTCGTCTATCGTATACTGACGTAACTTGGTCGAACATCTGCCACATTTCTCAGTACAAGTGTGAATGTCCTCGCCTACATTGTTACAGCTGTAGTGAGCAATAATTATGAACTAAACTTTCCCTGTCATCTTGTGCAACCAATTTCTATAGCCGAGTCGGACTTAACGTCTTTCTATTGTCTAGTTAGCGACGCTGCTCTGACATCTTCTCATTACGCTTTATTTATTGCGTCAACTATAAGCCGTACACCGCCTCGCGTGAACGCACTCCGTCGAGGTGAAAATTTAAAAAATTTTAAATTTTTTGCTCGTTACAAACTTCATTAACGAATTGTGGACTCTTGTGTAAGACGCTACTGGTTATGCTTTTCGCTTATTTAATAGTTCCCATATAAGGAGCTTTACCTAATCGTTAAATTGGATTGATCGCTACGCCTATACGATTGGAGGATTTTAAACCAATCTGACGATGAGATAAATACGAGCTAGAAAGAGCTACAAAGGCAATCAGTTGAGTTCTACATAAGCAATTTTTACCACGTTAAGAAAAACGAAAAAATAAAAATGAAGCGTGCATTACAATGTTATTGTCCTTTCATCTGTTAGATCGATTATAATCCTGTTTCAGTGTGCGTGGAGGCGGAAAATTCCGTTGCACCCCTCCTGTTTCGTTAACTACTCTCTGTATCATCACTGAGCATTGCCCGAGAGTCACGAACTTGTACGCTGGAAGTTGAATTCTCCTTTGAGTTCTTTCCTAATATCCGTACCTACACTATACTTTCGATGTGTTGAATATGCGATAGTATCGATGTACGATTATGTGGAGAAGAAGAAGTGTACTAATTGTAAATTATTCTATTTTTAGTGTAACGTGAAAATACAACATAATGTTTTCATTTGCGAAGTTAGGTAGTAATGTTTTTTTTTTGTTTTTAGTTTACTGTTGATGGAAATAAAAATTATGGTTAGGAAAAATGTAACGTTTAATGTGTATATATAATGCTTATAACAGAGTAACATTTAAAAGAAAGAACATAACGTTTTTTAACAAAACAGCAACAGAAAATCTAAAGTGCAAAAAACAGTTATTTTTGAATAGTAAAATTAAAACAAGAAAAAATTCTTATTAACAAATGAAAGCAACATTTGTTGTTCGTTGGGCGGCTAATATTCTTTAGGTTATTCAATAACATCTCGAAAACTTCAGTGGAAGCGAATTTTGTTCGAAACGCAAAAACAGGAAGGCACATAAAATAGCACCCCAGCTTATGTAGAGTTGTTTTTTTTTTTTTTTTTTTTTACGTAGTGTTCACTATCAACGAGCATTGTTTTAATAGCATATTGGTTTTCATATGTACTTTGTTTGTTTGCTTGTTAACCTAATAACGGAAACTTTTGACGTCACAGGCACACATCAGAGGTATATTATGCTAGAAACATTTTTCGCAAAAGCTATGACAATGAAATACTATTGGAATCGTCAACAAGCTGTTTTATAACGTACACGACTAAATTTTACGATTTCTATTATCTAATAAAAATTCTACTCAATATTCACTACGTACCGATGCCAGTAATCGCATTATCGAATACGCGTGTAGGTACGGTTATAGGGCATTGCTTGGTTCTGACTCGTTCGTGAGAAGTGGGAATTTATCGAACGTTTGTGGGGAAGCTGCTTTGGCAGCAAACTAGCAACTCCGTTCCGTTAGCGGCCTTGTGACACACTCCTAAACATAAATAAAAAATAACCTCTGATTCAAACAAAAAGTGTATGGATGTGTGCATTCCTGACGTGGCAGTAATAGCACAAGATTCTTATGACCTGGAATTTATGCTCACCCGACTACACAAGGCATATGAAACGTGGGGATTGAATGTTAATGTAAATAAGACAGAATATCTGGTCGTTAATTCCGATGCCAGATTTGAAGTATTGATTAAAGACAGTACGTCAATTGAGCAGGTCGATGAATTTAAATACCTAGGGGCACTATTAACACGGGAAGGCCTAGGAAAACCTGAAATCAAAAAACGAATAGAACAGAGCAGGAAAGTTTTAGGAAGCTTGAACTCTATTTGGTGTGAGAAACATATTTCGAAGCCACAAAGATTCATATAGGAAAAGCTTTTGCTGAATCATTTCTGTCTGACGGTTGTGAGGTATGGACGTTGAGCATGGATATTATACGACAATTGAATGCCGTGGAAATGGATTCTCTCCGTAGAAGTGCCGGAGTCTCAGAGAAGAAGGGAGAGAATAATCAGCGAGGAGATCAGAAGAAGGATGCATGCAGAAGACACAGTTATTAACAGAGTAGAATGAAGAGGCCTAAAAAGTGGTTCGGTCACTTACTCCGAATGGATGAACAGAGATGGCCGAGGAAAACATTTCAGTGGAAGCCCCCAGGCAGAAGAAAAAAGGGCAGACCTAGACTGTCCTGGTATGAAAACATGAGGAAGACCATAGAACATCATAACTTGGCAGAAGAAGATGCACAGGACAGTAATAATTGGCGGTTAGGTGTGGGTATGTGGCAGTAGGCGATGATAATCCCTTTGAGAGAGAGATGCATGCATTCTTACGTTTTATTTGCGCGCACGCACACATATAGTCTACATACGTCGGTCGGGTTCTCTTTTGCAGCGTCGTCGGGCTTATAATTCCGTTCTGGAATAACTTCGTCTCTTCGGTGCCAGATTTTGTTTAGCGCGACGTCTTGTCGTGTGCCGCATCAATTACGAAAATAAAATGAAAACATTACGTTTGTATCGTTTTGAACTTACCAGTTAACTTAATTACAGTTGCTTAATAGGAAATCATTAATACAATCTAGTTAAACATTTATTCAAGGGTATTGTATCTCGTTATAGTGTACGGTATTTGTTTTGATTTACACCTTTTTTCTAGAATTGATAATGGAAATGTGTATTATTATTATTATTTTTTGTATCCGACTACACAAATGTTGTGTTTAGGCGTTTTCTTTCTTTTAACCGTGAATCTGATGGACCAGTTTTTATCAAATCACTTACTTGTCTTGAATCTGGGAGCGTCACGAGTATACGAAACTGGCCGACGTTGCACTACATATTGTTAGAAATATTGAAAACCGGTGAGTTTTGTAGCATTTTATTAGTAAAGAGCTCATAAAAATAGAATTACTATCTGAACAGTATTGAAGGCTAAATTTGTTCGTTAAGGCATCAGAATTGTTTGGATTGTTTTTTCTTCTTATTCTTTAAGAAGTGAGCGAAGAAATAATACTTTTGTGTAGAACATCATCATCGTCTTCACATCACGGCAATGTGCTACCTGTTCCACACCTTCAAAGATCCTCCAGCCATCTCTTCTTGAGTCTACCCACACAGATGTGTCCTATAGACTTGTATTTTCAGACTTGTTTGGCCAGTCTGGAATCTGACATTCTTTCTGTGTGTTCTTTCCACCGTTGTTTGTGATCTTTTAATTTTTAATTCGAATTAAAAACTTGTAATTCTTCTCTTATTTCTTCTACGGTCAAGTATAGAACACCTATTTTTAAGTCCTCTTAAGGATGTCATTTCCGAGGCCTTTATTTTACCCTCTTGTTTCTTGTCCATAATTCACATCCATAGGGCAGCACAGGCACTGCCATAATTGTATCCCGACGTACCTTGGTTGATTGTTCCACAGAATCGTCTGGAACTTAACATCAATGTCATAATTTCTATCTTAGCTAATATCATTTCGCAAGTAATTAAAGTGGCTCACCTCTTCTAAAATTCGATCACTAATCATTATTTTTCTTCTTCTTGGCTCCTTACCTCGAAATGTCATTACCTTGGTTTTTATAGTGGCGATTTTCATTTCATATTGTTTGCAAATCTGATGAAGCTTAAAAACAGGTTTTTGCTGTATGCTGAACGAGATTCTCTGTTTTGTGTAGAACGTATAAGCTATCCTAGTGTATTGTCAAATAATTCGTATTGTTGTTGTTTTCGTGAAATTTTGTCTTCCTACGTAAACATGGAAAGTTGGATGTTTAAAAACACGGTCTTCTTCGGAGTCAGGGTTTCTGTTTTTGATTAAGAAATTATGACTTTTCGCAAGTTCGATCGTGGATACGAAACATTTTCAGAATTTATTTTGTGGATTTCTTCACTTATTTTATTCTGAGAGTCTGCGGCGATCTGGGACAGGTTTATTTTTATAAAAACTAAGTCCTTGTCTTAAAAAGCAATCAAGAATCTATTCAACAAAACCCATTTTTGAAGGAAGTTCACCAGCTCCGTGACTGTTGCGGTGTGTCGGACGGAAAACACAAAGTGTTGCTCGAGCGCTGTCGTTCAGACGGAGAATGTAACGGGTTTTAATTTGAATTCCAATAACATTCACAACAGGGGTGTGAACAATACATTAGGGATTAACGCCCCAAAGACACTCGGCGCGCTTCACTTTCTTCATTTCACCAAGTTTACTCTTTCTTTTTTTCAATGTAAGGGAAAAGTGTGATGAAAGTCAGCAGATATTTATGTTTCGAGTATTTTTCTCAACGTCTTCCGTTTTTCCTTGTAACTTCTATGTTGAGTACTTTATACTTATTTTCAAATATACGAGGGTTATTCAGAAAGTAAGTTCCGTTTTTAAATATTGCCGCAGTATCGACGCCGTCACGCTGTTGCGCATGCGCGACTAGTTTGTTGATTCGTTGGCAAGCCAACAACGCCATTTGTAAACAACTGTGCACTGAATAAGCTTAACTAACTCTTTCTTTAAAGTTTCTTTGGTTCCCCCGAGAATAGAGGCCGTAATAATTCTGTAACGAGGAATGAAGATATTAGACAAGAACTAAAAATCGAATCTTTGCACAAGAAGATCGAAGACAATAAGGCCTCATTGTCTTCCAGGAGACAGGCGGCGGGCGGCGGGCGGCGGGTGGCAGGTGGTAAAGAGGTAGGCGTCAGGTGGTGCAGCATTTATACTTTAGGCTACGGTCGAGCCACTGCACAAGAGATATCGTTTGGAACACGTCAAATATTTCTCATGCTAGAAGATGATAATGAAATGGAGGATAGGAGGAGGAAATATTGTGTTCATCCGATCAACGAGTTGCGTGAAGCATTTGGTGAATTTCACCATCTGTATTTCGACTCGAGACAACACCAATCAAGTTTTCCCAACAGATGAGAATGTCTATTGATACTTTCGATTTCATTTTAGCAAAGGTGGACGGAAAACTGAGGGGGAAGAGAACTTGTAAATTACCAATTACTCCTCCTGAAAAGCTTTATGTAACTCTAAGGCAAATAAAAATAATTTATGTAACAGTTAAGTAATACATTAAATAAGAACCGTATATTTCTTAGTGTTTGTAGTCAGCAATAAAACAACCAATATCTTTTCGCTTAATATGTATTTTATTTTCTTAAACAAATGTCATACTTTCTTAAACAAGTGATTTTTCATGTATTACAAACATTTAACAGACAGGGATACGTCGAATAATTTGTAGATAATATTTGTATAGAGTAAGCTCACCTAACTCCGTGATATTACGAATATTACCTTACAGCTACAAAATCTGTTTATTAAAAATATTTTAGTGAGTACAGAGTGTTCCTAGAATTGTGTATTTAGAGTACATAAAATGTAATGAATCTAATTTTCTTAATTTCTGTAAAAAAAATTCATTCACTTTATTCATCAACTTTTTCTCCACCACATCCATGTTTTTGTGATTCGGGTCTGCATCATTCCGAATTGCAGGCCTTGTCTGCACGTCATTATTTCGACACGAGAGAACACATGCAAATGGCAAAACGCGCGGGAGACGTCGCCTGTATCTGTGACAAACTACAGCGACAGGTGGTGAGAGGTAGCGTCACCGAGGAGTCATACGTCACTTCGCAGAAGTATAAGCAAACCCATTCTGAACAATGTACCACAGCTACGGGTGACGTCACTAGTCGCCTACCACTTGCCACCCGTCGCCGGTACGAAATCTCTCTCTCTCTCTCTCCAGTTGCCCGTCGTATCGTCTACTCGATTTCTCTAGCTCTTTCTCTCATTCTTGTGCCCGCGGAACTCGCATCTTTTGCCTTCGCTGTGATATGCTCTTCCTTGTGCTCATATCAGTCATTCTTCTTATGTTACAATTAATATAACTTGCATTTGTAAAGTACGACTGAATAAGAAATGGTGTTAAGTAATACAATATATTTTACGTTGTTCGATAGCAATTTGTGTAGCCTACAGTTGGTGTTAGTCCGATGTTTGAGGGGGGGGGCGGTGAGAGGGAGAGGCGGCGGTTTGTTTATTGATTGGGTGCATCGGAACGGGCCGATGTCCATGGCAGGTGAAATCGGCACTGAGCGCCTCGTACAGTGTACTTGTCCCCCCCCCCCCCCCGTGTCTTACGCGTGCTTACGCTGGTGATGTTATGATCAAGACAACAACTGGTTGAGATTTCCAAGGAATTCAATAAAAATGTCAGTAAATGTCAGCAAAACTAAATACATGCTAATTTCTGCATCAGAAATGAGAAAATATATGTGTAATTTATGCACAGAGGGTAATTCATTTGATGCGGTTAGTAAGTTCAGATACCTGGGTAACGTGATAGACAATGAAGAGTGCGTAAACACGACGATACATGACATGGTACAAATTGCAAATAGGGCATATGATGCTAAGTGGGAAGGAAGCTCACAAGTCGCAATACAAAAATGAAAATATATAAGACATTTATATATATCAGAGCGGTTGTTGCTTATGGAGGTGAGGGAGGCATAATGGCCATTAAGACATTTATATATATCAGACCGGTTGTTGCTTATGGAGGTGAGGGAGGCATAATGGCCATTAAGACATTTATATATATCAGAGCGGTTGTTGCTTATGGAGGTGAGGGAGGCATAATGGCCATTAAGACATTTATATATATCAGAGCGGTTGTTGCTTATGGAGGTGAGGGAGGCATAATGGCCATTAAGACATTTATATATATCAGAGCGGTTGTTGCTTATGGAGGTGAGGGAGGCATAATGGCCATTAAGATATTTATATATATCAGAGCGGTTGTTGCTTATGGAGGTGAGGGAGGCATAATGGCCATTAAGACATTTATATATATCAGAGCGGTTGTTGCTTATGGAGGTGAGGGAGGCATAATGGCCATTAAGACATTTATATATATCAGAGCGGTTGTTGCTTATGGAGGTGAGGGAGGCATAATGGCCATTAAGACATTTATATATATCAGAGCGGTTGTTGCTTATGGAGGTGAGGGAGGCATAATGGCCATTAAGACATTTATATATATCAGACCGGTTGTTGCTTATGGAGATGAGGGAGGCATAATGGCCATTAAGGAAAGGGAATAATAAACAGTGAGGTTTACAATAAACCATGTACGCCGTGTTTATGGCCCGGTTAAGGAAGATGATGAGTGGAGAATAAGAAATAACCAGGTGATAGATGAACTATTGAAGCATGAGAATATCGTAGTTGAAGACTTTGTAGGTGGTCGTGGAGGGATGTTGTCCCTTACGGTAGGACATAATCGGAGCAAACATTAGATACTGGTATAAGAAAAGCTACCAATAATAAGACCCATCCTAAGCTACGGCTGCGAAACGTGTATCCTGAACTCCAAAGCAGCAGACACTCTCGATATCTTTGAAAGAAAAACATTACGAAGAATCCAGGGACCAGTTAATGACGTGCACGGCTGGAGAATAAGATATAACTTTGAATTGCATCAAATGTATAAAGAACCACCGCTAACACAATACATAAAACTACAGCGTCTAAGGTGGGCTGGTCATGTAGCCAGGATGGGGGAAGACAGAATACCACAAAAACTATTGAATACCAGAATCCACGGAAAAAGACCAGTGGGAAGACCGAGGAGAAGATGGGAGAACGCGGTGGATGAGGATGCGAAAGAAATACTGAAAATGCGTTCCTGGAGGAGGATGGCTATCTTTTGCGAAAAATTGAAGGAGGCCAGGGCCCAACAAGGGATGTAGTGCCATAGAAGAGAGAGAGATAAGAAAAGCTAACACAAAAATTTGAAAATTACCTGGAACAAGATAACCAGCTTATAAACCGTCCCAGTAAATATAATAGCAAAGTTAAATTGCACGTCAGTCTATAATAAATAAAATTCAATGAGGTTTGTGGCTGGGAGGAGACAAGTGGTATAGGACGGCAGATTATCTCCGACTGGTGGCTGAGGGCTATTGTTTGGTTAAGGGCTCTCCTGCCGGTACTCACTTGCTGAACCCCAAACTCAAAATGCCAATTATCTGTTACAACGCACAGACGATAGAAAACTCGTAACGATCGCGATAACGGTGTATACGATAAAATAGAAAAAATAACATACGTAACCATTGTTCATCTCTGACATTCAGCAGTATATAACAATCGGTCGTTTTCATCTTGACGTGTTAATAAAATTTATTGTTACATTACTTTAAACTACAAAACGATAGCCTTGTTTTTTCGAATTAATGGCATTTTTATTATCGTAGAGTAACTGTAATCGCCAACACCAGTCGTTTTAATAATTAATTCTAAACATTGTAACCAAGACATTACTCAGCGAATCAGTTAATGCATTGTAACAAACTTTATCTCTTTATCGTTAGTACAGAAGTTTTTGTTGTTGCCATTTTTATTTTAGAACACATTTCTATTGCTACTTTCGTGTCGTGATGAAAAGATTTTGTAATACGTTATCAGTAATAAGATTGGCTAAAGTGCAGTGTTCGCCACGCCACGCTGCCTTCGTGTGAGCCGTACAGTTCACGTACTACTCAGTCTGTCTGTGCTACTAAAATTACGCCCGTTATCATCCGAAAAAAGCTATCAGTTTCGTGGCGGATCTTAAAACAAACAGAATAATTATCTAGTTTGCGAAGGCTGTGACAGCAGGAGTCACGGGCTGTTGGGCCGTGGTCGGTGGCTCCCGTGGCGCGGGGGTGAAAGCAGCCCTTCGGCTGGAATGAAGCTGTTTGCTCGTGTTTGGCCAGGCTGCCTTCTTGTGAGCCGTACAGTTCACATACTACGCAGTCTGTGCTACTAAAAATGTCCCTGTTATCGTCGGAACAAAGATATAAGTTTCCAGTTTAGGAAGGCTATCACGGCAGGAGTAGACGTTGTTACCAGGCTGTTGGGGCGTGGTCCCAGACGGCGGGAATCTAAGGCTTTTTCCCCAAGGTCTTGACGTAGGGGTCTATACCGCCTCATCCGGTGGCTCCCTTCGATCGCCGTCCCTGCCCAGCACACACCGCCACAGCGTGGTACGGGAATTCAACTGTCTCTGCGGCTGGAATGGAGCTGATGTATGCCATTCGAACATTTGTGCATCGCGAACCGGATCGAGGGCTGCCTTGTCCTAGCTGCCTGGCTCCTTTTCACGAGATGCAGTGAAGCCTAGAAGCGCGCGTGAAGAGGAGCCAGGGTTTCCACCGTCCGTGGTTCAGTAACTGCACGAGGTGCAGTGAATCCGAAGTAGCGTGTTTTGGGAACCGGGTTTCTCTTCGCTGACGAGTAGTCTCAAGGCGTTTCGTTCTTTGAAACGCCGGCGGGCGAAACCGTTCACGCATCCGTGAAACCCGCGAGGGCTAAGCTCGCGTAACTGAGTAGCGACCCCTGCGGGTTGCCGAGGAGGAGCCCCAGGTTATCATCGCCGATTGCGGGTCGCTTCCTGTGGGACCAAGAACCCATCCAGATACGAGCGGAGGGGGTACCCCATCCTTCGGTGGCGTCGGCACTGATGGGTGGGAAATGTGTGTATCGCTGCGGGTGTAACCCTAACTCCTACTGTGTCTCGCCCGCTTGTTCTCACCTCTTTGGCAGACTGGCGTCCGTAGAGTCGATGGAGTCCTAAGCTGGCGCGAGAGAGAGGGAGAGGAAGTGGCAGCCTGCCTTCCCACTGGCCTAGCGAGGCGGTGTTCCCCTGTCGCCGCAAGAAGGTGGAAAATAAGCCTGTAGATTCTGTAGATCGAACCCGGAGGTCGGACCCGCGACCATTCAGGGCTTGGGGGTCGTCATGTTGATCAGCGGCGCACTCAAAAAAGGTACCACGCGATCGTGAATCAGCCCTGCCGGGGTGCTGTCCCCCCCGCGTTCACAAGTTGAGGAAAGGTTACGTGGTGGTTGTGATCGTCCCAGCTAGGATAGACTTTCCCCAACACTGGTATTTCTGGGAGTTCAAGAATTGGCGTCGGGGACCCTCGGGCTCTCGGTTCTTCTTCTTCAGAATATCACCTACTCCATTGGTACGCGTCTTCTCGAGGCCGCCGTGGTCTATTGCCTATTGCTTACATTTCGGCAACACCTCTGGAGGCCACTTCACTATAATCGAGTTTCAAATGAATGATAAAACGAACGCACCTCACTGTAGAGGAATAAGCGTTTCAGCGAGGTGGTTACTAATACTGTATAGGATTAGTAGTACGGTGCTGGCCCAGAAGCCCGGTAATTTCTGATTGTAAACAGAATAGCCAATAAACTGTCCCTATATAGCTTAGAAGATTTGTAACTGGGCACGAAAAAATACGTGAAGTTTTGATTAAATCCAATGAAATATAAATTAAATAGATTTGTTATACAAAAATTGGAAATACTTATGGATAATTTCCTTATGTAAGAAACCTATTGTGCGATATTTATAACATCATGGCGGTTTATTACGTTTGCCATAAGTTGTAGCTTCAACTGAACGTGTGTAATATTTTCATGTAATTGTCCGTGAACGAAAACTATGTTTATGTTTGGCACTTTAATTCGTACATATCTGTTAACTCTTTTGGAGCTGCATTCAGGGAAGGTGAAGACATAGACGATAAGAACCATTGAAATCCTATACCGAAGACTGATGCTAAAGACTGGAAACTGTGTCACATATAAAATATATTTCCTTTGTCAAAAAGAATTACAGGATCTGTATTTTTGTTGCTGTAAATAAAAATTCAGTTATATTTCTGCGCTTTTCAAGTAAAGTCGTATTCTTTCTTATTTCTTTTTTGTTTTTCTTAATTTACTATAAAAACCTGCAGTAGCGACTGTCGTACTCGGAACGAGCGTTTTTTGTAACGTGCCTTCTTGATTAAAAGCCGGTATCCCGTAGTGAAAGTAATCTACGCCACTGTTATTTCTTCTTCTGCTTCTTGCTTTCTGTTTCTACTTCAGATCGATAACGAGCAAACGTTTCATCATTTTTGTCACGTTTCTGCGTGATCCGTACATTGTTATATAAGCTTTTATTCGTCTAACGTGTGCCGTGTAACATGTCGTAATCAGGTCCGCGGGTGATTTAATCATAATGCGTAACCGAGACCGCGAGACCCCCACAGCACAGCACACCGGCCGGTTATTTTTAGATGCAGTCGTGAATGTATTGTTTATTCACGTGACGCCACAGGCGCTACGTCACACTTATGACGTCATTCGGCGGCAGCGGCGTTATTGATTGCGTCAGATATTTTCGCCGCCTACAGTTCGGCCGGGTACGCAATCGCAGTAGAGAGAGGGGTAGTGTGAATCGCGCTCCCCCGCCCCTGAATTACGTCACCTGTGGTGGTGGTGGCGGCTTATCAAAAACTCAGCGTTGTGGAACTTCGTGCACCGTGTCGGGATTTATTTGTTACTAAGAACTTTTGTCTCTTCGAGACCGTTTCAGAAGTCGATTTTCATCGGCATGTGGTAATCCGTACACTTGGTTACAAGGTGTTCCAAAAAAATGTATACACACTTTGTATAATTATAAATAAAACGCTTTTTCAAGATGGACTGATAAAATTTCAAGCAGCTATCTCAAAAACAATTCATTTGGTTCTGCAAGTATAAAATTTGTCTTGTCAATTAAATTATACATGAACTGAATCAATAATTTTAAATTCATATGAATAGAGTAAAATAATTTACCTCTTTTTTGTCCGTCTGGTGGCTTTACCTTTTTTATACTACTACGCGTTTCATATGTAAATTGTTTTAATATTTTAATCATTTGACGAACTTTACCAAGGGATTGTAACTGATGATGGGACATATGTCACGAAACGCGTAGTAGTATAAAAAAAGGTAAACCCACCAGACGGACAAAAAAGAGGTAAATTATTTTCCTCTATTCATAATCAATAATTGGTCGTTGTGTTGCCAACTTGTCTTCTCCGAAAAAATAATAAAAACGACTTAGTGGTGGTTTTAAATTCAAGGGTATAGTTCTTCGTATGGTGCCGGTAAGAGTTATTGACAGATCTTTATTCCTATTCAGGTAAGCGGTAAAAATCCAGAGATTCTGTAAAGCTTATCTCATCAGGCGACCAAGTTCTTGAAAAATTCGACGGTAACCACTATACATTATTCGAAAGTAGTTAAATTTGCATTGTCCAGTAAACGTGATGCTACTTTTGTTTTCACTGAACTAGACATCCACTAGATGTTAAAGTAATCCACATCAATCCACGGCAAAGATTTTCAGTTATTCTCAAAACTCAGTACCAGTAAATAGTTATATTCGTAATTAAATCAGAACGTGTACAAGTATGTTCGAAGATTTTTTACAGGATTTGTAATTTTGTAAGATATACATTACATTGAAAATATGAAAAATAAGACATACAGATGTACATTGAAAATATAGACTTAACTTTGTGCGGATGACTCAGCAAAATGCGGGGAGAAATTCCAAAGGCGACAAGCTTTACATACAAACGTTACATTAGGAACCTTACACACGGGAGAAATTATTCGAAAGTGGTTAACGAGTGGATTGTTTCATTAAACAGCTTTGCAAAGCTGCGAATGACTATGAAGAAATAATGTTTTTCCAAGATGCTCAGGACCGTATTGTTTAACTGTATTGCTTTTTAAAATGCAATTACTTATTTTCCTCGTGTGATCAAAATATGTTTCAATATTCAGTTAATTATCCGCTTTTATTTTATTTTTCTATTTTAATAATTATACAAGAAATTTATAGAGACTCCAAAATAAAGATCAAAATAGGGAAAAAAGTGTCAGCAGGGTTTACAGAATCGAAAGGTCTAAGGCAAGGGTGTTGCATCTCCCCGACATCTTTCAAAATATATATAGACACAGTATTACGACAGTGGAAAAGAAAGTGCAGAGGTATGAGAATTCCAATAGATGGAACCCATATTTTCACATTACAATTCGTGGATGACCAGGTCTTAGTAGCACAAGACAAAGAGGACTTGGAGTATATGACTCGGAAGATCAAAGACGAATACGAGAGCTGGGAACTGTCAATAAATCTAGAAAAGACCAAGTATTTATGCGTGGGAGGTACTGAAACCAATTTGCAAATGGAAAATAATGAAGAAATTGAAAATTGCCAGGGATGTAAGTATTTAGGAGAACAGATAATGCAGGATGGCAGAGATACAGATGAAATAAAGGAGAGAGTAGGCATGGGACGGAGGGCTATGAAAAGGGTAAATAGTATATGGTGGCGTTACCAAATAACTAGAGGAAGGAAAGTACACATATACAATACTATCGTAAAGAGTATTCTGTTGTATGGTGCTGAGAGTTGGAGAATGACAGAAGCGGACAAAAGGAAAACACTAGCTGTAGAGATGGGTCCACTAAGGAGATCATGCAGATTATCCAGGCGAGAGAAAATAAGAAATGAACAGATTAGAGAAATGATAAATGTGAAACATGCGGTAGTAGACGAAATAGAAAGAAGACAGTTAATTTGGTTTGGACACGTTAAACGGATGGGAGGAGAAAGGTTGCCAAAAAGGATAATGGAATGGTTACCCCCGGAGAAGAGGAAGAGGGGAAGACCCAGACGATCATGGGGAGAGAGTATCCAGAAAGCTCTAAGTGCGAGGAATCTGACAGAAGAACATTGTCAGGACAAAAAATATTAGAAAGTCTAGAAATCGGACAGCGACGACAGACGCTATGAACCGATGTTATATATTCTCGTATATTTTAATAATTAACAGAATTGTAGTTAGCAACGTTTAGTGTTTCATTGGTTAACAAGTTGTGAAATCCACAGCCCCTGGCAGCTGCAGAACTGGAGTAATATACAGTCGTTTGTAACCAACAATTGGGTTATCCAAAATGTATCAGTTCTCATTTATATGCAATGAAGTGTTAGCTCCTTCACTATTTAAATTTTGTAGTTTTTTTTATGTAGGCCTACAGACCGGCTGTAAAGCGTTGTGATAACGACCAGCGTTTTTGATACTTAAATCACTGTCAGGTGGAAACCAGTTTGGTTTAATAATAATGGTTTCGACTTGGCTGGTTTTGATCTGACGATGATTTAAATATCGAAATCGCCAGTCGTTTTACTATTTTAATATAGCACTATAACGCTTTTATACTGGTATATGTACATCAAGTATCGGTATGGAGAACCATACAGGACTTCCATGTTCTAAGATTTATATTTAAAATCATTTTCGAAATGAAATATTTCCATAGAAACTACTTCTTTCTTCAGCCTTAACCACAGTACTGTGGTCACTAACGTATACCACCTCACGTTAGCGGACTCGATTTTCACTGATGCTGGCAGTCGATGGCACTGCCGAAACGTCTGGTTTTGCAGAAAACATCGTACCACGGCCAAACTGCCCGGGAAGGAATTTTAACAACAAACTACTTCTTTGTTGCCGATAACGTAGTACACATATAAAAAATTATCCCCTCCCCCTTCAACTGTCATTTTCATTTATAGAAAATTACCCCCTCTCCCTTCAACTACCCTTGTCGTTTATAGATATTTGATCTAACTTTCTACAGTGGATTATTATGACCTTCTTTTCGGGATACTTTATTTATCAAAAGTAAGTACTTTACTCTTGTTAAAACATGAAACGTTGCAGGTAAACTACCCCTTTCCCTTAATCGATTTTCACCAAAATCAGTAGGCCTTGAATCCTCTACAATTCAGGTACATATGCAAAAATTTATTTGATTCTGTTTTAATTTACGTCAGTTTTATTGTTTGCCATAGAAAATACCCTTGTAAAAAAATTACCTTGTTAAGACATAAAATGTTGCGGGTAAACTACCGCTTCCCCTTAACCGACCTTCACCAAAATCAGTAGTAGGCCTTGAGTCCTCTACAATTCAGGCATGTATGCAAAAAATTATTTGATTCTCTTTGAATTTGCGGCAGTTATCGTTTGCAATAGAAAAAAATTCTACACAGAGACGCACAGACTTTCGAAAAATGACTTTTCTTCATATTTTGAGGTAGTACAATCAGAATCAGCCCTTATCTGTTTGAATTTGCGGCAGTTATCGTTTGCAATAGAAAAAATTCTACACAGAGACACTCAGATAGACACACAGACTTTCAAAAAGGACTTTTCTTCATGTTTTGAGGTAGTACAATCAGACTCGAATCTCGAACACAATTTTTTTTGCCATCACCATACTTCCATTTCCTTATGGAACATCAAAGTAAAAAATGGCCCAGTATGCTTTCATGTGTTATTATCTCAATATTGTTTACGACAGACAATACAAGTTCTGCACCTCAAACGCCTCAGTTCATTGATACAGTCTGTCTCTGAGGAGTATACAGTCAGTGAAATCTGGGCTAGACAAAATAATTTTATACTTGCAGACGAAATGACTTGTTTTTACTTCCATGTTCCATAAAGAAATGAAAGTATAGTCATGCCGAAAAAATGGTGTTCGAGATAACGGCAGATTCTGTTTGTACTACCATCAAAACATGAAAAAAGTCATTTTACTTCCATGTTCCTTAAGGAAATGGAAGTATGGTGATGGCAAAAAAAATCGTGTTCGAGATTATTGCAGATTCTGATTGTACTACACTCGAAACATGAAAAAAGTCGTTTTTCGAAAAATGTCTGTGTGTCTGTCTGTAGTTTTTTTTCTATGGCAAACGATAACTTCCGCAAATTCAAACAGAATCAAATAATTTTTTGCGTACAGCCCTGATTTGTAGAGTACTCACTACCTATTGTTTTTGGTGAAGATCGGTTGAGGGAAAGGGGTAGTTTACCTGCAACGGTTTTTTTTTATCAAGGGTAATTTTTTTTTTTGGCAAACGATAACAGCCGCAAATTCAAACAGAATCAAATAATGTTTCGCATACAGCCCTGATTTGTAGAGTTCTCAAGATATGTTGTTTTTGGTGAAGATCGGTTAAGGGAAAGGGGTAATTTACATGCAACGTTTTATGTTTTAACAAGGGTATTTTTTATGGCAAACGATAACAGCCGCAAATTCAAACAGAATCAAAAGATTATTTGCATACAGCCCTAAATTGTAGAGTTCTCAAGACCCATTGTTTTTGGTGAAGATCGGTTAAGGGAAAGGGGTAGTTTACCTGCAACGTTTTATGTTTTAACAAGGGTATTTTCTATGGCAAACGATAACAGCCGCAAATTCAAACAGAATCAAATAATGTTTTGCATACAGCCCTGATTTGTAGAGTTCTCAAGGCCTATTGTTTTTGGTGAAGATCGGTTAAGGGGAAGGGGTAGTTTACCTGCAACCTTTTACGTTTTAACAACAGTAAAGTACTTGAAAATTCATTTAAACTTTTTCAAACAATGGTAATTGTTAAAAATAAAATAATTTTGTTGCCAGCCAATAAAATTATAGTTTTTTACTTCCATATTCCTTAAGGAAATGGAAGTATGGTGATGGAAAAAAAAATCGTGTTCGAGATTATTGCAGATTCTGATTGTACTACACTCAAAACATGAAAAAAAGTCGTTTTCCGAAAAGTGTGTGTGTGTGTGTCTGTCTGTCTGTCTGTGTGTCTGTCTGTAGATTTTTTTCTATGGCAAACGATAACAGCCGCAAATTCAAACAGAATCAAATAATTTTTTGGATACAACCCTGATTTGTAGAGTACTCACGACCTATTGTTTTTTGTGAAGATCGGTTGAGGGAAAGGGGTAGTTTACCTACAACGGTTTTTTTTTATCAAGGGAAATTTTTTTTTGGCAAACGATAACAGCCGCAAATTCAAACAGAATCAAATAATGTTTCGCATACAGCCCTGAATTGCAGAGTTCTCAAGACCCATTGTTTTTGGTGAAGATCGGTTAAGGGAAAGGGGTAGTTTACCGGCAACGTTGTATGTTTTAACAAGGGTATTTTCTATGGCAAACGATAACAGCCACAAATTCAAACAGAATCAAAAGATTATTTGCATACAACCCTAAATTGTAGAGTTCTCAAGACTTATTGTTTTTGGTGAAGATCGGTTAAGGGAAAGGGGTAGTTTACCTGCAACGTTTTTTAACAAGGGTATTTTATATGGCAAACGATAACAGCCGCAAATTCAAACAGAATCAAATAATTTTTTGCATACGTCCCTGAATTGTAGAGATCTCAAGGACTTTCGATTTTGGTGAAGATCGGTTTAGGGGAAGGGGTAGTTTACCTGCAACCTTTTACGTTTTAACAACAGTAAAGTACTTGAAAATACATTTCAACTTTTTGAAACAATGGTAATTGTTAAAAATAAAATAATTTTGTTGCCAGGCAATAAAATTATAATTTTTTCATTTTAATGTAAATTATGTATGAGTTAATATACATGTATAAAATAATATATCGTTCGTGGCAGGTAAGCATATCTCAGTTATGTAATGTTTACGTTTCCATTTTATTATTATGACTACAGCAATAAAAAGGCAGGGAAGACACACACACACACACACACACACACACACACACACACACACACACACACACACACACACACACACACACACACACACACACACACACACACACACACACACACACACACACACACACACACACACACACACACACACACACAAAATTCGCGTTATTTCTGGCCTCACTCATGTTTATTTTCTTACATTTGCACGCTTTTAAATGGAAAGTGCCGAAACCCACACCAACACAAAACGTGCAAGCCGAAAAAGTGTCCAGCGTGGATAGCGATTTTCTTCCTGTGGATTGCTGGGCAGTGTAACTGAACGTGTTTACAGAGGAACGATTCATAGACAGACTTTTCGTCTTTAGGGAATGAACCCTCTGCAAGATGCTGAGGGTCCATGAGTGACTTCGGAGCGCTCCTTCTTTTTCGCGCGTTTGTTCTGTGAAACATACACTGTAGATTCGCAGCTTTACTCTAAGCAACGCTCAATAGGAAATGTTGAAAATTTTTGTCCACGGTGTACCCTCATACACACTAAACCTGCTCTGATGTTTTAATTACGGACATCATAATATTAAAACTTTGTAAACTTGAGCACTACTTAATGGAGATCAATCGTTAACTTATACAAGCCATTAATTTTATGCATATTTTTTATATATATGTGTACAACATTATCGGCAACAAAGAAGTAGTTTTTGTTAAAATTCCTTCCCGGGATATTTGGCCGTAGTCCAATGTTTTCTACAAAACCAGACGTTTCGGCAATGCCATCGACTTCCATCTACAGTGAAAATCGAGTGCGATAACGTGAAGTGGTATACGTTAGTGACCACAGTACTGTGGTTAAGGCTGAAGCAGTAAGTAGAAAGAAGTAGTTTCTATGGTAATATTTCATTTCGAAAATGATTTTAAATATAAATCTTAGAATATGGAAGTCATGTATCGTTCTCCATACCGATATTTTCGAAATGTGTTGTGTGTAGAATTTTTTCTGTGGCAACGATAACAGCCGCAAATTCAAACAGAATCAAATAATTTTGTGCATACAGCCATGAATTGTATAGGACTCAAGGCCTATTGTTTTTGGTGAAGATCGGTTAAGGGAAAGGGGTAGTTTACCAGCTACGTTTTACGTTTTAACAAGAGTAAAGTGCTTAATTTTGATAAATAAAGTATCCTGAAAAGGTCATAATAATCCACTGTAGAAAGGTAGATGAAATATGTATAAATGAAAAGGGTAGTTGAAGGGGGAGGGGGTAATTTTTTTATAAATTAAAATGATATTTGATGGAGGAGGTAAATTTTTATACGTTTTATATGTGTAGGCCTACTACGTTATTTTCAACAAAGAAGTAGTTTCTATGGAAACATTTCATTTAACTTTAACAAAATTCTATGTTTGTCATTTTAATTTAAATCATGTATGAGAGAAAATATATTGTTCATGGCAGGGAAGCATATCTCAATTATGTAATGTTTACGTTTCCATTTTATTATTATGATTACCGCAATAAAAAGGCAAGCAACACACACACACACACACACACACACACACACACACACAACTCGCGTTATTTCTGGCCTCACTCATGTTTATTTTCTTACATTTGCACGCTTTTTAAATGGAAAGTGCCGAAACCCACACCAACCCAAAGCGTGCAAGCCGAAAAAGTGTCCAGCGTGGATAGCGATTTTCTTCCTGTGGATTGCTGGGCAGTGTAACTGCACGTGTTTACAGAGGAACGGTTCATAGACAGACTTTTCGTCTTTAGGGAATGAACCCTTTGCAAGATACTCAGGGTCGATGAGTGACTTCGGAGCGCTTCGGAGGAGGGATGATTATCTGCGTAGTTCGGTTTCTTTATAAGAATAAAGTAAGCCTACCTAATTTTGATGGATAAAGTGACTGAAAATAACATTATATTAAACGACTACCCCATAATAACAAAAATATCTATAAATAGTGAAATTAGTTTGAGGGTGGGCGATATTTTTTTAAAAATTACCGAACCGAATTCAAGTAAATTATTTTAAACATAAATCTTACAACATGGAAGTCATGTATGGTTCTCCATACCGATTTTTGTGATAACTATTAAGGACGTAAGTACCTAAGGAACTAAAGATTTTTTTTTTTTTTGCCGAACCCATGTGTCTCTTAGCGTCAGATCCAGTTGGTTCCGGTGGCGCTCACTGCCATCTTCATCTACCGGCTGTAGGAAGATGGTGAGCGTCACCGAAACAACAGTTCCGTTATATAAATAAATGCATTGGGTAATATCGCCCTGCACGTCTCTACGCCGGCAGTAGATTCCTAAAATCAGTTAAAGAAGAAAAGTGTAGTATCTGTACATTATGAAAAGTTCCAAACTGAAGGCCTTTCTAGTCCAGGAACGTCTTCTTTTATCTGCCATGCACGGTCCCTCGGACGTTGATGATCACTGGAGCTGGGGCTTGGCGATTTTCTGCTAGGCAACAGAGTTGTTCTTTCAGTCCACTCTTTCGTGTTGCCGAGACAGGTGCTTCCTCGTACTTCGTTTCCTAGGAAGTTGTGAGACCTTGTGTTTCTCACCACACAGTAGATGTCCCAAATAAACAACATTTCTGCATGTAATTTCCGTCATTACTTCACGAGATTTCAGGATTCTTCTGTGTAGCCACATTTGCATAGCTTTCGTCAGTTTTAGTCTCCAATACTCCACTTCATACAGAAGAATCGACCGTACATAACTCTTCATCGTGCGCTCTCTGAGTTTTAGGTCCAGAGCATCGCCGCAGAGCAGTGGCCTCATTCTGTTGAAAGGGGTTCGTGGTATTTCAATGCGGGTGTTAATTCGCAAATCAGGGCCAAGGGAACTGCAATCCATCACCCATAGTCTTTTTGTTGGTTTTTGACTACTTGTTGAATTGGTTTGTCTCTGAGATTTAAAGTCCAGATACTACTAGATGGAATTTCAAACATCACAGATAATTTCCTTTAGTCTTCGGCTGTATTCTCTTTCAGTTGCTTCTTTCCACTCGTCTGTGTTAATCTGGATATTTGTCGTATGCTCGTAAAAAATTAGAGTGTTGTGCCGTTTAATGATGTAGGAGAAATTGTAGTGAAGGTCAGTTTTGTAACAGTCGATACGAATATCGTTACGTAATCGAACATTTAGTTTCCAAATAGTTTCAACAGTTTTCTCAAAGTTTTTTGACAAAGTTTCCGTTTCGAGTGAGATGAGCGAAGGAAGAACTGGACAGAGACCACAACACTTATGAATAATGCAGGAGTTGGTCTGTTGTGTAAAGTCTGTGGCGTTTGTTCCCCCAACCGTTTGACAAAGGTACGACACTTCCATTGATAACGAAAGCGTAAGCATTGTATTATCTATCACGTGGTGTGTAGAGCAAGCAGATTTGATAAGGCATTGCTTTCACCGGACAATATTTGGAAGTATATTCACCGAATACAGATCGTCTAATAGTACAGTTGTTTTCTAGTACTGATTTTTCGCGTCGATACGATACGAGCCTCGGAAAAATCACGTGTAACAACATATTCTCGTACGCGTCTGACTTTTGTTCACGTAAGTTAAGGCTCGAACCCACGTCTCATAGTCTACACGCTTTAGTGTTGGCTGAACGTGATTATACGAACAAAATGATAAAAAGAAGGAAAGGTAAGGGTCAACATATGGAGCATTCGAATTTTTTTTTGATCGGCCATCTAAGGACCACATACCAATTTCAATACTTTATTATTTGTTCTTTTCTTTTTCTCCAATTTTCTTTCATCTTCTCACTGTGTCTCTTCTTCCTGTCTTCAGTCCACTTTGAACCTGCGTTTTTCTCTCTCCTACCCTGGACCCCTTCCATTTTTAACACTTTTGCCCGAAAAACGTTTCTTTCATTTCTTCTTCTGCGTTTATATTATTTTTTTCTAAATCATTTTGGACGTCTTTAATCCAACTTGATGTTGACTGCTTCCCCCACAGATATTTGAAGATCTGCTTTGTTAACCTATTATCGTCTATTCTATATATAAATGTCCAAAAAATAATAGTCTTCTTTTTCTCATTGTTTCTGTTATATTTTCTATACTCATATATTTCATCATTACTTCTTAATTTCCAACCTTCTGAAGTTTTTCATGGGACTAATATTTTCCTAATAATTCGTCTTTCCAGTATTTCTAGTTTGTCTAAATTATAATTCAATGTCAGACAGTCACTTGCATATAGGCATTCTGGCTTCACTACTGTACTGTAATGCCTTATTTTCGCATTTTTAGATATGCACTTTTTATTGTACATATCTTTAATTATACCATATACTCTTTCCATTTTATGAATCCTTTCTTCAATAGCAGATTTTTCCCTAGATACTTAAATTTTCTAACCCTCTCCATTAGAATTTTATTAAATACTAAATTATTACAGGATGTAGTATACTTTTTTACATTATTTGAATGTAGAATTTGTAAAGATTACACAATGAATAAGTTTCTGAGAAACGATAACATTCAAAACATTAAATGTTAAATGTTGTACTGAACATTCCCCTCTAATTCACTAATATAAGTCACTTGTAACAGTAACGTTATTTGAGACGTATGCTAAACATTTTGTTGTCGAGCCCATTTGATGGACGCACTTTACCCAACTGTAGTACTGTTTGCAGGCCAACTCTGCACGATCATGTCTTCCATCGTATTTGATATGATACTTGAAAACTTGCTCCCTAATTGGTAGAACGTTCAAGTATTTGGAATTACCTGGTACGATGCAGCTTATCCCAAGAAGCATTCTTTATATTTGTGTGCACAGGTTCTGAAATCTCCGTGAAGATTTAACTAAGTGCGCGCTACAGCTGAACCCCAGTGGTCATATTGGTCATAGTGTTGTTTTATAAATTAGAATTTTATTCTCTAAGGGCATCTGTGAATGTGTGCTCAATATATATTTCTGAATTATAATCTGATCCGTTTGGCTTTACCTTATGTTCTTACACCGTGTTAACCTCATTTAACTTCACCACCTTTAAGGACGGTGGCTATTCGACTTTTAAGGACCACGAGGTGACTTCGCTGGATGGAACGCCTCTTCACGCCATCTAGTTGTACATTTCTGGTGTGTGCACACTAATCAACAGATCAGCTTGAAGAATAAGAATGTATTTTCTGACAGCTAATTAATAAGACAAATGTTTTTAATCAGCTCTTAGCAACTGACAATTATTTATATAAAGTGGAATGAAATTTTTAATAAACGGTTTTTTGAATTTTTTGAAACGTATTTTAGAAATATTTTTAAATAATCAAACTCAAGTTCACAGATTATGAACTCGTTAGCTATACAGATTCATTTTGCAAATCTCATAAAACTGTCCTCAATATTCCCAGAGAACTAATTCTATACGTTTACTAAACAATTAATTATTACTAAACATAATTTCATTATCGTAAAATGCAAATAGGTCAATGTGAATTGAAAAACTAATTATATTGTAACGAGAACCCTTTCGAACAGCCTAGAACGTCCTCCCCCCCCCGATAGTCGAGCAGGTGTACTTCAGTCAAGGACGTTCCAGAGTACTCTGGAGAACACTTGAAGTACGTATTAGCTGGCGTGAAGTAAGGAGAGAAAGCTACTCTGGATATCTGCGCGACCTATAAAAAGCAGAGCGTCTGGCTTTGTCGAGTCAGTTGTGTTGAGCGATTTCCTTAGTGCGGATCGAGTGGCGATTTATTCAAGTGCATCGAAGTGTTATTGTGTTATAGTTAGTGTGGAATTCTAATAGTTCACATTATTATTGCGTGTGTACAAATTTATCTTGAATTATTGTACGAGTATAATCTTGTCCAATAACTTGTTGATTACAAACTGTTATTTGTGATTAATTAAAGCTGCTTTTCGGTGACTTCATTGGTGTCCGTGATTTGTTTCTGAGTGACCATCGTAACAATATCGATGATACAGTTTTTAAGTCATAGTTTTTTTCTTAAATTAAAGATTAGTTTCGGTCTGATAAGTAAGATGTTCTTGATCAAACGCCACTTTTTCACCTTTTGTGCTTTTTTTAGGATGCGCGCGTAGTACCTATATGCGACAAATTTTGTTTTTATTTACTAAGTAATGGTGCCATCTAAAAGAGATTTAAGTCACATATGAGCAACAGAGACTAAATTCGTGAGATATGTAAAAGAGCGTTCAAGAAACGAGAGAATTAGGAACGACGTAATAACACCGAGATTTAGGAAGGCCTTAGTTAAGTATTGTGGTTTTAAACGAAACAAGGATCGGACGATCGTTGTGATCCTTTTTAAGGGACCAGTAGACCGTTAAGTGTGGCGGCCGGATTCTAATCTAGAGGTCGCGGATTCGATTCCCGGCAGTATCATAAAATCAGAGTACGTTTTTCAGTCCTAAATGATGAGCACTTACTGTTCTTTAAAAATAGTACTGACTCTGTACGCCTGTTTAAGTCTGAAACTTCACATCAGTCTTCAGACCACACAAATTTATTTACCTTTTTTCTTCTTGTACTTATTTGTCTCTTCTCTTTCTTCTTATATGACGCGTTACGTTTTCTTTTCTACCTGTACCGGACGGGCTCCTTTTGTCACGCCGTTCTGTTGTCTTCCATATCAAAGCGTTAGGCTACCTAACGGCTGATATGAGTAAAATGAGTATCTGGGATAACATTGTGGGGGTAATCATGGGCGGCTGAAGCGTAGTGCAGCGTAATGGTCACACTGCCTTCCTTATAGACCGAGTGGCTCATATAAGGCAGCCTACCCCCCACCTAACTACTAGACTGTAAAAAGGAGTCATTTTTATTAAACGAAAGGATCGTAGAATGTAGATTGGAATGGCTTGAATCTTGCCTGTAGGCAGAATGGAAGAGCGTATGAAATAGTACCAGAAAAATGTCTGAAAAAAAAGAAAAGAGATTTCGGCACACTGCTTGCAGAAGACGACTTCCAATAAAAAGTGACCAGTTGATACCGTCTGATGGTGTCGACAACGAATTATAATTTAAACAGACTATGAATACGAGATACAAAAACGATATTTGTACGTGTAATACAAACTAGTACTGTTAGGGTAGACTTCCTCGTGGACATCGTTTGTCAAAGGCAACGGGTCAGTGTAATGGTCATCTGTTGGCTACATACTACATACGCGATACAATGTTGTAGGGTTCGTAGTGCGCACAGCGTTGTGGAGATGAATCCTGAGGCGTGTTGACACCAAGTGTAGTGGAGGGGAAAGTCGTGTTAGGGGAGGATGAGTAAAGTATGACGTGTCGGTATCGTGAGAGCTGCAGTAGCGACATTGTCTGCACCCGGGAATGCAGTTTTTTCCGGTTGATTGAATCATATGCCGACTGGAAATCCACAACGAGATGGTGAGTGGCCAGGCATAGTTGGTAGTTTGCAACTTCTCCCATCGCGTCTGTAAAGTCATTTACTCGTACATATTGAGATTTGTTTTCTTTTGCCTCTAGATCTGCCGCACGGTTTCTTAATGTAGGTATATTCCTATTCCTGCGTAGGCCTATGCTCACAGATGTCCGCCGCTTGTTGAGATCACTTACTTTGAACTGGATTGTTGTAGCGGAGTGTTTTTGCAGCGGCCGGGTCGAGCTCGATGGTTGCCAGAAGGTAACACGGTGCTGGTTCAGTCTGCAGGTTCCTAGTGCTGAAAGGGGAATGAACGCTTGATGTCGTGCACTGCTACTGGGACTGATTCAGGCGACAGGTGTCGGACGCTCTCCGCCAGCCACAGAGCCCCCGTGCCTTACAGCAAGCAGCATGTTCAAAATTCTGTGAAGGAAGTGTCAGAGGGGAATGACAGAATCAGGTTTAGGAAGGTCAAGTTCTGTGCTTCTAACATGAAGTTATGCGGGAGGACAGCTTTATGGCGGGTCATCTACAATCGCCGAGGGCAGTTGACCCGGGTCGGAGGTGGAGGTTCTGTGATGCTGATGGTTCCCTCGTAGGGAAAAGGTAGAGCTCGGAGCTGCAGCAGAAAGAGTTACAGCCAGCGACCGGACAAAAGGTGACACTGGGGAACTCGAAGACCTCCACGATTACGTAATTTCTTAGAAAGGTGGTTAAGAGAAGTCTAATACTACTTGGAAATGTTTTATTTCCAGTCTTCATATTATACAAACTTGGCTAGTTGCAATATTACGAAAACAAAGTATGTAGTCAGCAGTAACTGTTGTCAGTGACTTTGTCTCGGACTGCATCTCTGAGTTTGGCAGGCAGTGTGTTGCATTGTCTTACTTATACTGTTGTCCAGGTGGCGGAAAATTCGGGAACGTAACACTTTGTGGGTCAAGAGAAGAGAATAGTCCGGTTTACGTTTACTTATTTACTGACTTAAATGCGATTGAATAACTTTCGGATAACCCTTTTTTTGTCTGTGCAATGGACGTTATTTCACCTACCTGTTTGCAAACAGCCTAGGTGATCGCACTGTTAAAGGAATTATTCCTATGTATGTGTGTGTGTGTGGTACAAATTGCAGAATCGTTTGTGGCTGGTCGTAAATTCCTAAGACAGTTTGTCGGTAACGAACAGAAGTTTGTAGAAGGCAGTTTGTCCGTGCTGACGTCACAACACAAATTATTATGGTGTAAGATTTTGTTAATATAGATTTACAGCGTCTTATGATGTCTGATACCCTCAAAAACGTAGTTTTTCATTGTAAACTTTGCCGTCACGTAAGTTTCTAATACTGATCTCAGATGAAGAGTACGCGATCGGTCTTCATACGATGTACATCGGTAAACCTTCGCACTCGTTGTAAATATTATATTATCATGTTATTTTAAGTTATTTGTTTTTATATTGGATTTTAATGTTTTAAGTGTTGACAAGTGTATCAACTTTAAATGATACGCAATTATTTTTAAATTCTGATGATGGGACAAGCGTCCCGAAACATGTAAATTTTATAAAGACGCTGTTTCAGAAGTCGCAGACGGTAAGTCCAATATATTTGATTGAACAACACGTGGCTTGGTACTAAACATTTGGAATTTATTCCTTTTAAACATGAATACTGCAAGTCGTGCAAACTTAGTACGAAAATTTCAAAATATTAAAGTCCAATTACACAAAACTATTTTACACATTAAGTTCAACAAATCGTGTTTGGAGAACAATGTTATACCGAAATATGCTATTATAAGACTTAAAGGTTCATCTATTGGTGAATCAAAAACAAAAAATATGCTGAAATTTATAGAGTTAAAGAAGAAATTAAATCTCTATACATTAAAAAGTCAAACAAATTATACATTATACAAGTTACATTTACAATTATTAGATAACACGCATCCAGCCGTACTGAATCATTATCTGGATTTTATAAACAATGACGTCAGACGAATAGTTTATCAAATGCGTATAAAACAATCAGATATACTACAAAGGTTGTTGAATGATCAGTTACCGATATCCAACAATATCAAATGTAAACACAAATTTTATACGCGGTTACAGAATTTAACGTCCCTTGGTTTAAATACTGATGAAACTGATTTATTGAGTAAAGGTTTGAATTATAATCTTCCCGTACACAAATCGAGTCTTGATCGCAAGCAAATTATTGCAGAAATTATCAATGCAGAGACTGTTGTTAAGGCAATGGTTGATCAGAAAGATCAAGACCAGACACGTTTCTTAATAAACGAAAAATTCAATAAAATCGTTAAAAATCGGTATAATAATGTTCATTCCTCTATTCCTTTAACTAATAATAATTATAATAAAGAACGGAAAATTTTAATAGGATTAAAACAAAAATTATCTGACAATAAAGCTCTTGTCACTAAAGCTGACAAAGGTAATACTGTGGTTATTATGGACAGAGAGGATTATAACAATAAAATACAAAATTTCATTACTAACAACAACATTGATTTACTAAACTCTGACCCAACGGAAAATTATGTAAAACAATTAAATCAATGTATAAACAGATGCACCCATTTGTTTGATGAACAAACAAGAAGATCCTTGAAACCTATAAATTCAAAAGCACCCGTTTTGAGAGGATTACCAAAACTCCACAAGGATGCTATCCCCTTGAGACCATTAGTAAATTTCACCACTGCTCCGGGGTATAAAACAGCTAAAAAAGTAGTCACCATAATAAAACACAATATACAAATAATTAATGATCATAGCCTAATTAATAGTGTTGACTTTGTGAATAAAGTTAAAAATGTAATAGTTGAACCGGCTTACAAACTTATTTCCTTTGATATTGTTGATTTGTATACGAATATACCAGTAGCTGAGACCTTGCGTATACTTAGGACTAACCTTATTAATACTAATAAATTGGATATTAATAGTATAAATGAATTGATGCACATTTTGGAGTTAGTTCTTGATCAAAATTATTTTACCCACAATAATCAATTTTTCAGCCAACAAAATGGGTTAGCAATGGGTTCTCCACTTTCAGGTCTTCTTGCAGATATATACCTAAATAATTTCGAAAATTCATTCATTCTTACTAATAACAAACACAAAAATAACATAATATTTTACGGCAGGTATGTTGATGATATCTTTTTAATATACAAAGGTACACAAAGGCAAATTAATAATTTACATAATCATTTGAATAATATCAATAACAAAATGCAGTTCACACTTGAAAGTGAAGAAAATGGTAAACTGAATTTTCTAGATTTAACTGTTGCTAAGGACAATAATAAAAAGTTGCAATTTGACATCTATAGAAAACCCACAACGACTGACATTGTAATACATGCTACGTCTTTTCATCCTTTATCACAGAAATTAGCTGCCTTCCACAGTATGATTTATAGACTTTTATCTTTGCCCCTCGGTGATAAAGAATACCGTGAGGAATTAGACACCATTAAACACATTGCAGTTGCTAATGGTTATGATGTCAATATGGTGAACAACATCCTTCGAAAACATAAGAAGGGACATAGTAACATTAACGGACATAAAACACGCGAAAATACAACACGCAAATATATTGCAACACCGTACACATACCTTATGCCTCAGATTTTTGGGTCAATTTTTGGTAAAACCAGTAATATCAAGGTCACCTATAAGACCACTAATAGTATTATGAATAATCTTCGTGTCCGCAGAACTACCAGCCTTGAACACAAAACTGGTGTTTACAAATTGACATGTGACGATTGTGACGCCTTTTATGTGGGCCAGACAGGACGTGGTTTTTTAAAAAGATTTACAGAACATAGGCCGCCTGCACATTTTCACAGTTTGGACAATATCAAGTCAAAATTTGCAGAACACCTTATTTCCGAAAATCATAGCTACACTAATTTTAAAACTAATTTGAAACCCCTTCACATATGTAAGAAAGGGCGATATTTGAACGCTCTTGAAGAGTACGAAATTTATAAAGCACACAATAATACTGATACCAAGCCGCATGTTCTAAATGATAAATTAGTTTTCAAGTCAAATGTATTGTACAACACTGCCTTGCGCTATTGTCGTGGTGGGAGCGAGAAGTACGCGATCGGTCTTCATACGATGTACATCGGTAAACCTTCGCACTCGTTGTAAATATTATATTATGTTATTTTAAGTTATTTGTTTTTATAGTGGATTTTAATGTTTTAAGTGTTGACAAGTGTATCAACTTTAAATGATACGCAATTATTTTTAAATTCTGATGATGGGACAAGCGTCCCGAAACATGTAAATTTTATAAAGACGCTGTTTCAGAAGCCGCAGACGGTAAGTCCAATATATTTGATTGAACAACACGTGGCTTGGTACTAAACATTTGGAATTTATTCCTTTTAAACAAGAATACGTTCTCCTCAAACTGTTTAAAATCTCTTCTTCTAAACCTAAGCCAGTTTCATCGGGTTTTTCTATAAATCATAAAAAGTTTTAGTTAATATTTAAGTTGATGAGCCTACTTGCTTAATCTTCACAAACTGAGAGACATAGCCTATCTGATTATTTGACTCAGTTGGTCTTTTCTGCTAATGTCTTTGCAGTATGCATTATTACAGAAAAAATTTGGCAGATTAAATATGTTTCAAAATAATATTTCCAAGTTTTGTAGATAAAAGCTGAAAGATTCATTTTGAATTTTGGGACTCATATACTTCACCCTGTTCTTCGGACCAGTGACTATCTCTTGCAACAATAGATCGTAGTAAAATGAAAAGATCAGTAACTGCCAAAACGTTCAGCTTTTGGGCTGACTTATCTTCTCTTTATGGCCTCTAAAGGATAAATTTGAAGCTTTTTAAAAAATAATGTATAAACACTTGGTAAGTTTCACAGTTTTTATTTAACTCTGACAGCTGTTTCGACTTCTTAAGCCATTGTCAAAGAGATGAGCATTGTCACTCATCTCTTTGACAACGGCTTAAGAAGTCTAAACAGCTGTCAGAGTTAAATAAATTTGAAGCTGCTAATGTCAGAGTAACATTTACAACGCGATACAGTACGTTGGCCTGTTTATTAGTTTCCTTTCGTAGCTCATAACAAATAACGATGCTACGCAGGCCCGACCGGTGGCTTCGGTGCATTCTTAACTGGAATCACCGCTCTATTGTGTAATTAACCAAATAGTGTACTCTCAAGGCACATTATTAGGTACTGGTAAGAAACAGTAAAAAAAATAAATGTATTTGTTTTTTATATTAAATACATATGGGGAAATTTGGTTTTACTTATGTTCAATTGTTTGTACCCATTCTTAAAAAATGAAGGCAAATCTTTTCGCCCCCCCCCCCCGTATTTCGGGCCCGCCTGTTACACCACTGCGAGAGCGGTCTTCCGTATTAGTACGAGCTGCAATCGCAATATAACAAGTAAATTAAAGATGATTTTGCAAGAGCATAGTGTTCTTTAGATCTTTATAGTGAACTAATCTTTTGATGTTACAAGGAAAATCTCGGATGGACCGAAAGAGAAAATTGTGGAAACCGGAAGAAAATTGTGGCTTGTAAATGCGACTGCATAAAATAAGTTGAAAAGTCGAACACATTGAACCAAGAAAGGAAGTTAACACGGGCATAATTGAAACGACAAAGGCTAACTACTGGAATGGATAAGGATACAATAACAATAGAAAAAGCCAGAAGAAATACGATCCAAAATATATGGACGTCCACTACTTTCGCGGACATGTGTGAAGACGCCGGCCGGTGTACGGTGTGTATTCTAACCTTGACATGGTTTAAAGTTTTCAGTCCTTGACAGTCATCGATGTATACTATATGGATCGCGTGCTGCCAGGCAAAATGAACGGCAGAAAACGGTCCGAAGCACGTACAGCTTCCCACACAATGGTTGGTAATAAAGCGTTTGGCGCTAAGTTAACACGTGTATTAAACGAGTCATTCAGTCAGTAATGCACTTGTTTTAACAGTTTACAATTATTACATTTGGGACAGTTCTACTGAAAATTTGTGCTTATGAAGATTTTATTATTATAACAGTTTGTTTTTACTTTTGCCTAACTGATAACAGATGACAATAACTTAAGCGTTTACACGCATTTTACTGATTTTGTATAAAGCGGAAAATTAATTAGAGCGTCATTAGACGTTTTAAAGATTGTAAAATATATGTATAATTTATTGATTATATCTGACAGTAAACTTAATACCAAAAAATGATTATATCAGCTTGCAAAAACTTTGCCGGCACAGTGTTTAGAAAACATATTTCAAACAATGATTTTTCTGAAGACAGCCATGAAGTGAAACTTATCAAATTAATAGGGACATTATTTTTTTAAATCTTGTGCTATGATATTGCTAAGGAAAGAACCGCTGCAGCTACCTTCTCTAAGCTTGGTGTCCGTTAAAAGTTAAATAAATTTAAATTATTCAGTAATACTTAATGTAAACAATTTTATACAGTTAATACGTAGCTAATTAAATTAAATAAAAAATTAATGTAAATTAGCTTTGCTTATTGAACACTTTAACGACCATGGCAAGCGTATACTTACGCCAGCTTCTTTTACGCAATAAACATTTTAAAGTTTACGGATCACGTCTTTTATTCTTTGTTTCCCTTATTCTTATCTTTATTCGTCTGGATTCAACATTAAATGTTCATAAATAAGAACGCAACAGAACTTAGCGATAAACTTAAATAATGTGTCAGACAGAATACTGAAATCTTACAGTGAAACAAATGAGTTTATTTTGGAAAAGAACTTATTAAAAACCTCCCACTTTGGAGTCATTAATTGTTAAAACGACACAGCTATACCATTTAATGCAAAATATAATCCGCTAAAGCAGCAAAAGCTATAACAAAGCAGAAATGTCAGACTTTGTACAGGTACAGTATATAGCATACGCAGTGTTCTTGCCAACCACTGACGCAGCGGTCGGACCGAATTCAGTGAATGCAGCGCGCGATCCATATAGTATACATCGATGTTGACAGTCGAGCCAAGCCATTAACCTCACTCCAGTATAGGACGGTTTCCGTTGCTCTACATCGGTGCACGGTCTTAACTATGCTGCCCCAGAAAATTCCACAGAACTCCTAACGCTTAACGCGTTCCAGTAAACTTTTTTTTCATACTCATAATTAAACTTCTAAAAAGCGGTATCGACACAGATTTTCGAGTTTCAGAGTTGTAGTCTCTCACGACAACACGTTTTGTGTATTCCTGTCATATAAAATTTTTGTTTCATACAACTGTTGGAAGCAATCAATAAAAAGAAACGTTTGGAAGTTGCACTGGTGCTTCCATGTTTTGCGATTCTAACTTCACATCCCTAGTCCGCGACCACAACAGACATTTCTCCCCTAACCTCTAGTCATTAAACATGTTTTTGTAAATATTATTTTGGCTCAAATTTATAATCCAGTTTCATTTTTGAAGATTTTTGCATATTTATGGAATATTATTAATAACAAATAGTACTTGTTGACAAAGCAAATCTTCAAATATCTGTGGGGGAAGAAGTCAACATCAAGTTGGATTAAAGAAGTCCAAAAGGATTTAGAAAAAAATAGTACACACGCAGAAGAAGCAATTGAAGGAGTAGTTTTTCGGGCAAAAGTGTTAAAAATGGAGAGAGTCCAGGGTAGGAGAGAGAAAAACCGAGGTTCAAAGTGGACTGAAGACAGGAAGAGGAGACACAGTGAGGAGATGAAAGAGTATTGGAAAAAAGGAAAGAACAAAGAGTAAAGAATTGAAATTGGCATGTGGTCCCTAGATGGCCGATACTGAAAAAAAATATAGTACTTGTTATTTTTATACAAGTATACATGTATTTTTTTACAATGTTTCGACAGTATATTGACCTGCCATCTTCAGAGTATAAAATTTGAAAATAGACAAATCGTTATAATTTTAGGAATTATATACCTTATTATATTTATAAGGTAGGAATTTTTGTATAATCTGACAATGATAGTTAAGTATACTGTCGAAACATTGTAAACAAGTATTATTTTATACAAATAACAAGTATTATTTAATACAAATAAGTATTATTTATTCTTAATAATTATAATATAACAAGAATAACTATGGGAAAATAAATATGAATGGTATGGAGTATTAAAGAAACTTCGAGGTACAGCAAAAAACCGCCACGAGACCTTTTCTAGAAATTTATTTGTAAATACCCTATTAAAAAAAAATTAATCCGTTAAGAGTTGAGGGTTCAAAACCTTATTATTACGACGGTCTCATTGATCGTCGTATGGTACAGTGGAAAACAAAATACAAGACTCCAATCAAGTCACTAATCACCAGCTTTAATTATCACAATTAATAAATTGTATTCAACAAGATAGTCTCTTACAATAATTCAAGTAAAATTTGTCCACACGCAATAATAGTGTCGACTACAAAGAATCCCGCAATAATTATAACACAGTAACAATTCGCTACAAACACTCGATCCGCGCTAAGGAAAATCGCTCACGTAACTCATTTACAAAGCCAGCCTCTGTCCCTTATATACGTAGCACACGTGTTCTAGACTCTTTCCACCCTTACTTAATGCGTATTTCAAGTGTGCTCTTGAATAATATGGAACATACTATAACGCGACCTTGACTGAGGCAACACCTACCACACGGGGGGGGGATGTTTTAGGCTGTTCGATAGGGTTCTCGTTATAATATTTTGGGCAGGGACGGATTAACAATTAGGCTGTAACCTAGGGCGCAGCACTTTGGGGGGGGGGCGTAAAATTTTAACAAAAAAATAATAAAATTTTACAGCTAAATGTAAAATTGGTAATAAATTACAAGGATAAAAATTTGAGTTCATTTTGAACACAGGCGCCTGTTTGCGATAAATTATGATAAAACTGTACAGAAATAATAGAAGTGCTTTCCAAACTGTTTTCTCCGGTCATGAGTCATCGGCGGCCGGCGCTCATAGAAAATTATGCTGGTGACTTAGATCAGACATTTGCTGATGAGTGTGTGCATTTAGCTCAGTTTTTAAAAGACCATGGACCTGTTAACCCAGAACAAGAAGGAGAAGAAAATCAAATATATTGCAACTCACCGTCTGCGGCTTTTTGAAACAACGTCTTCACTATAAAGTTGACATGTTTCAGGACACTTGTCCCATCCTCAGAACTTAAAATATTCGTGTATCATTTAACGTTGATACAGTTGTCAAATAATTAAAATATTAAAATCCAATATAAATGTTTAAAAACGAGCGCCACGGTTAAACGATGTACATCGTACGGTGACTGACCGCGCACTCACCATTGGGATTTATTCCTTTTAAACAGGAGAAGAAAAGAAGAAAAAGCGATCTGAAGCAAAACCACTGGTGAATTTTTTGAAAACGCTTAACTTAGAATCACTGTTTTCTAATGTTTGAGCTTTGCCCATTTTCCTTACTATGCCCGTTACTAACTGCAGTGTCGAAAGATCTTTTTCAGTTTTGAAGAGGTTGAAGAATTATTTACGCTCAAATTTGCGCCAGGATAAACTGACCAGTGTAGCCCTCTTGTTCATTGAAAGTGACTTTCTGCAAGGACTTGATTTCAGTGAGGTGATTAAAACGGCACTGAGCCACACTATAAAACTGGCAGGGAAAACACGGTGCCCCCCCCCCCCCCCCCAACTCCCGGATGTTGTGCGATTGATCTACTGCGTAAAAAAAAACTTTATAAAAGTATTTTTAGAAAAAAAAAATTACTTTATTTTCCTCACTTTTTAAAAATACAATTCTTTGCTTTTTGTTTTAGAGAAAGGAATCCGAAACATCGTTCGTAATATATTTATTCGTATGTTATTCGTAATATATTGTAGACATTTGTAAATATTTGTAGACAAATATTGTAGATATTTTTAATTAATTCTATTTAATTCCAATTCTAATATCTAATTGTGATTATTGCTTTTATAATTAATTAAAAATACCATTACATTATGAGTAATTTAAATTGTAATAGTGTATAAATTAAGTTCTGTGATATTATTAATATTCTCGTTGTCTTTAAAGAAAAAATTTGAAGATGTAAAACAAACTATCTCAACTCCTTCACATATACAATGATACATACATACGCAAGCACAGGCGTGTGCGCACACACACTCACGTACACAAACACGTTCACTCAAATAATTGTTCTGTTGTGTTTGACATTACTTTTGTATTCATACACAGGTCCTGATGATGACAATAAACATTGTCGAAACGTACACACAAATAAAATAAAACTTTTGTATTATATTTTTTGACAGATCCTCACAAATCCTTCACCGAAAAATTATATAGGTAATATGGAAAACGAAGGAAATGTTGAAGTGAAGAAGGATGAAACGAGAACGCGCCGCTTCCATTCAAAATATTGGTTCTGTAATTTCTTGTTTTTCGATAACTTCGTCAGCCTCATAAAGCTTAAAGATTAAAAAACCAATTATGTGGTTTATATTTTTCGCATCTTGAAGTCCCATGTGGGTGTCTAACAGGTGACATTATTTTTGTTTTAATCACATTTTCTAAGAAAACTGAGAGTATCGAATGACAAGCGCGTTGTTCTCTCGTACAGGTAATCCCTAATGGGAACTGCATGTGACGTGACTTTCTTCATCAATTATGTCACACGACTCCCTCTGCGCGCCAATCTTTTATAAAACACGGTTTTTGAACGCATCGTATTTTCGTAGAAATTTGCATGCGTACTACGACGTAATCTTCAGATAGTAAACAGACACGTGACGCGTGTGTTGTTCGTGTCGCTACGGAATAAAGTTTACACGGTTATTTATGCAATTTGAATGTTCTTGTTAAACAATTTGTCAGACGACTGCACCAGAACCAAGTAAATATATAATAATAATAAAAAGTATAAAAACGCAATTAATCAAATAAGTTAATGAACCTATAGAACAGCGTTAAGGCTGAGACTTCTATGAGCAAGCGTCACGGATTCGATTACATCTAGCATCTATGCCTTCATTAGGTACGCTATACTCTCTCACCTTCCCCACGCGCGCGGTAGTGTGTGTATGTTAGAGAGAGAGAGAGAGAGAGACCGATCGATCAAGAAGATCATGGTCTGAAAGAATGAAAGTGAAAAGACTCCGACAACATGATGTTAGAAGAAGAGATGAGATTCGGGGTAGGAATCTCATTAGTCACCCGTTAACACACAACTCATTGGTCTCGTTGCAGAGGTGGGGTGGGGGTTATATAAAAAGAATTGTTTTTTCATAATTCAGTATCAACAAAGAATTTTTGTGTGTGGTAACTATGTGGCTTTTTGTGGTACCGGTATTTAAGTATATTCAAGTAGTTACTTTTAATTTTACTTGTTTTTGTAGACGACAGTATTATTACCTTAAAGACAGGATTACTGATGAACGTATAACAGAAAGGAAACATTATAGAGAAAGTGTGATTGCTAAAATGCTCGTGTAATCAGTTTTCGCGCGTTGAGTATTGTTAAGTGAATTCGGTGGACGCGCCGTACGTGTTGTCGCCCCCTCCACCGGTGACGTCATGACGCACATACACAAAACCACCCACCCAGCGACCCCTCCACGAGCCACCAGCTAACCCTTTGCTCGTTATACGTACATTTATTAATGTGACGGGGGTGGTTTGTCGAACATTAAACGCGAAATTTATGTAATCGAAGCGTCTAGCAGCGTCCTTCTGTGTGTGCGTGTTATGCAATCGAGATGACAACTGGAGTCACCAACGGCACAAGGATTATTGTCCGTTAATATTACAGCCGTTTGACGTTTTGTCGTGTTCTGGTGTCAAGCCCGCGTCAGTGATTGGCGTCTCTGTGTTTCGGTGTATAAACTTACTTCTATGTGATACGTGTGTTCTTGTATGTTGTGATCGAAACTGTGATCGATATCGTTTCTTTGAAGTGTGTTGCAGAAAAGCAAAATATATATTTATTTATAACGTCGCGTCGTTGAGAAATTAATAATTGTCGATGTGATGTTTGTTTTTGTGTCGTGTGCGTATTTTATTGCAGATCGATATTGTTCTTCTCGTATAGTGAGAACTTTTGAATAAAACCGTACCGTGCCGAATTAGTGTTACTCAGAATATAATTTTTTACAGAGAAAATTATATAGTTAATGTGAATTTCATTACTAATAATAGTTTTAATAATTGACAGATTAAAGAGGCTGTGATGAAGTATATATTTGCAAAAAAGGATAATATTAATACTAATTGGCTGCTGTTATTATTATTACTATTATTAAATATTGTTATTGTTCGTGGTTTTTATTTATTATGTTCCGTCTTTGGTGTTATTGTTAACTTCATCGTCAGCATCATTGTTGTGATCTTCCCCTCTTCTTCTTCTTCTTCTTCTTCATCGTCGTGTACTCCAGCTGGTATGTTATGAATTTATAATTTGTATCAAACTTTATTTTGTCTCGCGCGCGCGTTTGATACTGTCTGGAGAAAAGACGATTGATTTGTATAACACCCCCCATAAATTGTTAATTCAGTTTATTTTAATTTACCTGTATTCAGAATTTCTTTAGAATGTTGTTCCCCCCCCCCACACACAATTTTAAAACGTTAGGAATTCAGAAAGAATAAATCATAATTTTTCTTCAAGTTAATTCTCCAGCTAGATGCGGTCTGATCAGTTCATTTGTAGAAGTCATTTATTTGTTGATCTGTTAGTATATTGTACAATGATGAGAATTAAAATAAGGTTGTATGTGTAGTAGAAAGTATTATAATTTAAGTGTTTACCAATCTTTGCGTCACTTATTCTGTTAATGGCAGTTCACAGTTCCCTTCAAATCACTATAATTCAGTATGCCAATGTTTGTACTAGTTTTGTTTTTTCACTTTTCAGGCAGATGCAACTTTGGAAATGGAGCAAAGACATTTCTGCCAGGCAAGTCTTGAATACGTGTTCCTTCTACAGGAAGTGCAGGAAAGAAAGAAGTTTGAATTTGTGGAAACAGTGAGTATATCATCCACGTAGAATATATAATATACACCACATTATTGTAAATCAGTTAAATATCACTATAATATTGACGACTCGGAACAAAGTTTTTTATAAGTAAAAACGTAAAGTTTTACCTTACAGCCTAAACCGGCTTTCACCTATAGAAGGCTTCATCAGAGGCTGTCGTTAGTAGTATTAGTGACTACTAACGACAGCCTCTGATGAAGCCTTCTATAGGTGAAAGCCGGTTTAGGCTGTAAGGTAAAACTTTACGTTTTTACTTATAAAAAACTTTGTGTTCCGAGTCGTCAATATTATAGTGATATTTAGTTAAGTAACGGACACGTCATGGACAACGAAATCCAAGAATGTAAATCAGTTTTATCGCTAATAAGAACAAAACATTTTGTTGTGATTTAACACACATTATATTTTCATTGAGGATGCTTTAATCGTATAGAATGGGTATAAAATTTTATGTTAAGAAAAAACAAAATATTTATTAAGCGTAAAGAAATGTTTTCTCAATAATCTTCTTCTTTGGCTTCCTGTGCTGTTATAATTGTAGTGGCTTTTGGTCTGCTCAGTTCAGTAGACTTTGGGACTCTGTTCTCGTTTTGTGTAAACCAAGTAGTTGTTTTCATATAAAAACAGCAAATTTGGTTTCTTTATTCTCTTTTTGATCTCAATAACGAAACATAAACATTTTAAAATTAGATCAGTTTTATCACTGTACAGGAATCTTAATATATTACTATAAATTAATGTAACAATCTGAATTTATAACAGTCAAACACGGCCGTAAATAATATTTCTTTTATTTGTATTCATCTTCACTACAAGTCCTCATTTTGATTATTAGGTCTGTGACAAGTGAAAGTGTGAAATGTAATTGCAGAATAAGCAATAAGAATATCACTTATTGTGGTATTCAGCAAACTGAGTCCAAGTTGGCCTGGTATACTCAGTGAAAGAAAACGCTTAGATAATAGAATTTAATATAGAGTTTAACATAGAGATAATAGAGTTTCTTGACATCATTCCAGTGGTTAAATGGAAATCACTGAAATTTCAAGATATAATCTGTATTTACTGCATTGTGTGTGTGTGTGTGTGTGCACGCGTGCGCGCGCATGTGTATGATCATGCACACATAAATACACAATGTTTATATTCATAGCTCTAAGAAATCATAGATATATATGATTGTGGATTTCTGATTGTTTTTCTTTTATATGTTGTTATTATGTGATATATATGATATTATATGTTGTGACCTACGACTTCTTGGAATGGAAGATCTACAATTTAAGTAGATTAGTTTTGACTGTAAAAAGTCCGCATTACAATTGTAGTGTAGGTGTCGCTGTGTTATGAGCATAGACTAGCCTTTTGTTGTCCCACGTAAACATTAGCATTCAGTAAAGTTGGTAGATGACAATTGCTTATGATTTAAAAACAATTGTGGTATGGTCCACTCAAGAATGGTATTTTTTAAATGTGTATTGAAGGACTGCAGAAAATAAGCGTCAGAAGTGACTGGCGTTTTAAAAACAGTGTGTCCTTTTCATATTATGAAAAGTGTCATGTTTTTACCATATATAAGGAACATACATGTGGAGAGTTGCCGACAAGAAATGACTCCAAGCATTTGAGACCTGGTGCTCCAGAAGAATATTCAAGATAAGCTGGAGGGAGAAGATAACGAATGAGGAAGTCTTTAGAAGAGCTCAGGAGGAGAAGAGCTTTCTACGAAATTTAAAAGGCAGAAGAGCTAAGTCTTTAGGGGATATACTATGACACAATGGGTTGGTTAAGAGAATAATAGAAGGAACAATTGAAGGGAAGAATCACAGAGGACGACCCCATTTAGACTACATGAAACAGCTTATGGTCGATATGAACTGCACATCATATTGTGAGCTGAAAAGAAAAGCAGAGAAGCATGAAGAATGGCAAGCTGCTGCCAACCAGCCTATGGGCTGCTAACCTAGAAGAGAGAGGAACAAACATATTATTATGTTTACTCACAGCATCAATAGTCTGACTGTAATTTACGTAACTTATGACATCAGTTTTGTAGACCTCATATTTCCACATTTGTTATCATCAAATATAACCGATTGACTGCTTTTATGCATATTGTCATTTGCTCATTTTCACTTAGGCCTAGGTACACAGTTTTTCCTGTTCATTATAAATAGCTATTATTAATATTATTGTAGTGTTTCCTTTCTTTCCTTTTGCCAGGTTGATCAAACAGGTTTCTTCTTTGTTATAAAATTCCCTACGATTCACTGAATTAAGTACACCATGAGAATAGATAAATAGACATGCAGATGTGAAGTTTAGCTTTTCACAATCATCCATCTGTCGAATCTCCCAGGGGCAGCACTCAAGCTTGTGGTATTATCATGGTGTAACAAATAGTGAATGTGGTGAAGTGACTATGTGGGGCAATCCATGCTGCCCAACATTTGTTGTCTTCTCCATGTTTACAGCATGTTTGTTAATTGTTTTATATTCTGGCGCTTCGTAATCTTCATTGATCTTGGTTGATGAGATGCTTATCATATAATCAAGTACATAAGTGTGAACTTTTATGAGTTTTTAAAATATCAACATTCAGTCACTGTTATCGATTGTATTTAGAAATAATCGAAGCTCTTCATATAAAATGTTAATGATATTTAAGCTTTGAATTACAGACTTTTTGTAACACACAGAATCAAATCTATATTTACCTATAGTTTTTATCAAATCAAATGAAGTTTACAATGCTACGAAGAAAAGTGACATGATCCTTTATAAAGTTCAAACACAGAATAACCATCACTATTTACTACCAAATTATAACCTGCTACAGTCACGTAAACTTAGGAGTTAATATTTTTAAAGTGACTGACTGGAACATGAATACGTACAATTTTTCTAGGTAGGTGTGTATGTATGTGTGTGTGTGTGTGCGTGCGCGCGCGTGTGTGCATAACTATAATTATAAAACTCAAGGTTTGAGTCTTGAAACAAGACTTCATTTAACATTTTAAATTATTTTGATTTAGGTATAATGTTTTCATACAATTTTATAACATTTAGCTTTACTTATCAAAGATTTACCTAGTCCTATGCAGAAAGTGCTGCTGGGGAAAAAACGTGTATTGACTGCAAAAATTGTGTCTAATTGATTCACTGTCTGTGTGTTGCCTACAAATAGTGATATCTATAACATTGTTCTCTGCCCCGTCTTCTCCTTCTTAATAGTTCAAAAACGTATCCACTCCCATACTCAAAACAATCAGAAAAAAACATTATTTTTGTGTCTGCAAATAGCATAAGAATTGAAGAAGGAGCATATTGCCCTTTACCATTCAAGTACCAGGTATTGGCTGATACAAAAATACAGAACAGCTTCTCAACCTTTTTTTTTTTTTGTTCACGGCATACTGTCTTATGTAGTGAGTTCCTACGGCACACTGATGTACAAGTTGGCAACAATTCCCCCCGCCCCCATTCCTGTCACAAGGTAGGACTGGGTGCGGAGTCCTTTTGCTGTGTCCCCAGAATTAACCATCGACCTCTCTCTGGAGAAGGAAGAACAATTTCAGCAGACCGAACACTTCAGTTCACATATGTAGAACTATCACTTTTCAAGTTTAGGATGTTACATTTCCAAATTGCTTCTCAAGTGGAAGCAGTTGCATTTTTCTACCACCTGCTTGTGCGAGCTGTAATTTCTGGTACTAACAATCATAAGAAATAAGAAAAGCGTGAGACTTCTCTTAGATGAATAGGAAATTGGTGTGTGTGTGTCTTCAATAATCCACCACAAATTAAACCTTTGTAGAAGAAACAGTTCAACTTTTTCTCATCAATAACTCAAATCTTTTATTGTAAGTCATAAGCCAATAAGTCCCCTGTAAAAGTGTGTTTAAACTCTTAAATATTTTTCTCTTGTTTCTTTTCCAAAATAAATATCGAGTAAAATATATTAATTGCCGTGGGACACCCGTTGAGAATTGTGTCTAATCACTGGTTTAGAGGTATGTGATTGGTGTCCTCATGTAAGAGGCCCTTAACTGTGTTATAGTAAGCTGATATATAATAACTTATATAAATGCTTACATAAATAATAACGATATAGCATTGCCTGTAATATTGTCAGTTTGTGCTGCAGATATCAAGTAACTGTTTGCTTCGTGTGCACAGTTGTTGGGGTTCATGTTCGGTTGGCTGACCTTCTACCACCAGGGACACGAAGTAGCTGAAGACTTCAAACCTTATATGAGAGAACTACAGCTGCGTATACAAAAAGTGAGTTATTTGTGTGGTCGTTTGTTTAGCGAATCTTTTGAGTTTGTTTTACTTTGCAAACGTTTTCCGTATTGACGTTTTGTAGTATATTTACTATAGTTAATCTACGTTTAATTGTCCAAAAAGACTAAATTAACCAGAAAGTTTATTTAACTTACCAGTTTTGTTTTAACGTTAACAAGATTGTAAATAAATGACATTGTTTTACACTGAGATAGACAGTTCCTTTTAAAAATTTTACTTCAAAGATTAAATAATTCCGCGACTCATAGGGTGTATTTATACCAAATTCTTTAAAATAAAAAAGTTTATAAAGATACTGCTAGATTTCATCTTTTCATTTGCTGGATGGATTTTCACTGTTGTCAAAGACTAACGCTATCTTTTTGTTTTAGCCCTTGGGTATTTATATATTTCTTACTAAGGGACAGAAAATGTAAAAACCAGTAATAATGAAAATTGAGTTCAAGATTTTAGTCATTCCAGCTGATTGTCATTTCATATACTAGCGAAGAGGCCATTAGTCTTAATTTTCTTCAGTTGCTGATAACTAATAGCCCGTCAACACTTGTTTAACTAATGTTGATGCTTACCGTGAAAGTCTTATGTCAAAATTATTGTCGTTAATATTTACAACCATTGTTGGAAACAACCTTGTGCTAACAGTTATTTGAAACAGGTTCAGGTTCAGCCTCCTGTAGAATTGTTCACATAAAAATGTTATCTTAACTTTGTCTGTAACAACCCATCAGTGTTATTTTTCATTAAAATTTTTGATTTATAATTTGTGACTGTTTTATTGGTGTCTTGGGACTTACGCTATTTATAAGATATGGAATTAGTATCCATTTTGAAAGGAATAATGATTTGTTTTACAACCGTTTATACTATTTTTTAAACATCTTCAATTAATAGGTTTCACATATCATACAACCTAGTACTTACAGTTCTTTGTGATATAAAAGATTATGTAGGAATTTACTACACTTATTATTCTATACATACCGTATTCCTCCTGTATAGTATTTTCTCTTATAGTATTTATTAGCTGTAAATCATTTGCTGTAAGAGCGTGGAATAGATATAGTAATATTTAAGTTAGAACATCTTCAGGTATTGTTACAGTGTAAGTATCAGCGAGTGTTTTGCATAACTTTAATTTTTTTAGTGTGCCATTAATAGTTCATTAATAGTGTAACATATTAGAAGTGTAACAACTGTCAAACTAACACGGTGCATGTTGTGTGTTGTTTGTGTGTGACAGACGAGAGAGAACTTCAACTCTACCAGAGACAAAACAGAGTCACTCATGAAGAAGATGCTGGAGATGAGACAGTCGGTGAGTCATGGTTATTCAGTTCATTGTCTATACAATACATGTATTTTGATTTGTGTATGGTACATCTTGGTATTGATTTTGTTTAATGCTCCGTATGTTACCATGGATTTGAACAGTAAAATTTTTCATTAAAAGGCAAGTGAGGGTGGATAGATGATATGATTTAAGTGGAATTTATGATACTGTTAAAATAAAAGTCAAGGCTTTCCACTTCTGTCAGCTAGAATATTGGCAATGGATATTTTTAACTGCACATGGTCTTAGCATAATTGGATTGAAGTTACATTGAAGATATTTATTTGTCAGAAAATTTTGTTGAAAATACATATGAGTCAAGTAAAAAGGAAAATTCACATAGAAAACTTTAAAAACGTTCTAAGATCCCGTAAATTCATTTGTGACTTTGATGATTAAGCACCCCGAACTGTTTGTGTACTTCATAAAAGAAAAGTGGAAAATGAAAATAAGACAGAGAGAATGTAATATGTACACATGTTCTCAACCAATTGCTCTATCTGGAGATGTATATTTACTCGTATATGGAAGCTAATTGATTTAATAATGTGCAACTCAGTACTCAAAAAAACATTTAGAAGCTATTCTTTTGCATGGTATGGCAATTTTTTTCATGTTCTTTAAACATTTAAGGAATGTTGTTAAATTGTGATCCCGGGCTGTTTGGCCATGATCCAGTGCAAATATGAGCTTGTGGTAACATAAGATAGTGCATGTTAGTGACCACGGTACTGTGGTAGTGGCTGTGAAAGTCACTTATACTTATAAATTTCCTAAGTGCTTCAATGATGTCACCTACTCCTAGCACAGTAAATGCAGCACAGTCCTTGGGTTTTAATGCAGTTCCTGTTCCTGTTGCTTCCTCCCCCATATGTTACAACTTGTGGGAACATATATGCAAATGCTGTGAAATAAACCTGTTTGTAAATTTAAAAAAAGTTAAGTTTAGGTGAAATACACCTGGAAAAGTAATAAAATAGCCTAAAAATTAAGAGATTGAGAAAATTTGTCTACCGGGGGGGGGGTCCGGTCCCATTCGCTCCCTCCCTGTAAATATGCCCCTGCTGTCAGCATCCACTTTTGTGGGTTTTGTTAATAACCTCTTCAGTTTGTTCTTACCCAGTTTTTTCCCTATAGGAGACATCTCTCAGTTTATACTTCATATTCCGAACCGTTCTATGGATATTTCTTTGTCGCCTAATAAGCGATGTAGCCAGCAATCATTTTATTATTTTGCAGTTGTATCTGGAAAGTGTTTTAGGAGTCCAGTGGCTGTAAAATCATCATCATCATCACCGCCGCCCACCACCACCACCAACACCACCACCACCACCACCTCCTCCTCCTCCTCCTCCTTCTCCTCCTCCTCCTCCTCCTCCTCCTCCTCCTCCTCCTCCTCCTCCTCCTCCTCCTCCTCCTCCTCCTCCTCCTCCTCCTCCTCCTCCTCCTCCTCCTCCTCCTCCTCCTTCTTCTTCTTCTTCTTCTTCTTCTTCTTCTTCTTCTTCTTCTTCTTCTTCGTCAGTTCGTTTGATTTGTGCAGACCAAACATTTTCATCTTCATCTTTGCTATGCTCACGTAATGAAGGAACCGATTCTTGCACAGTTGCAGTCAGAATGTCAGAACTTCTGAGTCAGAAAACATGTACAGTTTTCAGTGTTAATCACATCACCAGTATTACAGCTTAAAATAACTCCTGAGTTCTTTGCGATACAAAGGTAGGCAGAGTGTGGTCATTAAATCATCCTAATTCTCAAATCTGAGAAAAGTGGATTTGATGAAGTCCTGGTAACACTGAGATATCATAATAGATATGTACCTGTCAGATTTTAAATCATTGAACAGACTATGAAAGCCTGATTATTCAATTTTTTGTAATATAATTTACAAGAGGGAAGTCATAAAAAGTATATATTTTAAGTAAAATCGAGCATATATAGAGGAAAGTGTGTGCAAATGAATCACCCATTGGCTGGATATATACAACTTGTGATTAGATGGTAAAACTTGAAATAGGGATTCCTTAAATAAACACTTGCCTTAAAATACGTTTCTACTGTTTAGTATCCAGCTCAGAATAAAATAGCAATAGTATTTGCATAATGTAAGCAAAATGTTTTTTTAGCAAACTCATTAACTGTGAAATTATTTACACAAGGTAGAATATTTTGTAGTCAGCATGTTTCTCGTCTCTTGACTGTGTTTAAATTTAACAGTAATTTGTATTGTCTGCTGTTTAGGCAGACCAGACTTGTATATAAACCAGACACAACTATGATTTTAAATTTTGTCTTTATTTTTGCTGAAATTGTGTGGTCCACACACGTACAGTGGAAGTGACATTTAGTGAAATTAAAGGTTTCCACTGTATATTCTAAATTTGTTACACAACACTGTACATTCTTGCTATTGACAGAAACCAGACATAGTAACTGTAGTATCATTTTAACTGGTAAATAGTTATATATAAATGACCATGATACATATAGTACATAATGTATCTGGTAAAACAGTGATTAGCACTTATTGCTTTATGTGAGTACTTCGGTAGGTACTGATGTTGTAGTCACCAGATAATGTTTTTAATATCACACAAATTCTGTTTTCCATTCTCTGTGTTTATTTATGGTTTAAATTGTTCCTTAACTGTTTTGTACATACTCAAATAATAATTAAAAACATTCAGGAATACGTGACATGTCTGGCATTTTGAATTGGCATATTTTGCTTATTTACATTTTGGTAATGAGGTTAATGTGTTTTCTACATGGTGTCTTTCTATTAATTTAAAATTAGTTTACAGTTTTTATTTCGTTTAAGCTTTGAGTTTGTCCAAATTGTTTCACAAGTCATGCCTTTTGTTTCGGCTTTTCATTTTATACAAACACTTACAACAGTTTTAGAAAATGTTTGTTCATGCATTTACTTTTTGATATATTCATTTATTTGAATTAAATCAGTGATGTCTTTCCTGTTATCAGAGCACAGTCATGAGTTGCGCCCCTTGGGCAGTAGATTAGGCAGTTAGAGGAGATGAGTGATTTGCATTGACAGGTTTCTTATAAATTCTTTCAGTGTCATTTACATCAGTGTCAGTATTATTTGTGACTGCTATACAACTAAATCTGATAGCCTGTCTTATGTCACACATGATCTTAAATTTATAATTTTTAATTTTGAAAACAATCTTTCATTCTCAGCAACAGTGACAGGTAATGTTAAGTAAATAAAATCAAGCTATCATCTAATTAGGAACTGTACTAATTCAGTGATATGTAAACAAATGTTTAGATTGTTGTGCCCTTATATTTATAATTTTGAATGCAAAAACCAGTTATGCAACTGAGCCCTTCACATGATCTCCTAGGCCTTGCTCTCAGGTGATGTGCGAACCTTTGTACTCCTTCCCACGCCCACCCATTGAGACATCCCTAAATGACACAGTTTTTTTATTTACTTTGAATCTCATATACCAAAAACATGGAAAACCTGAACATTCATTCCATTTTCGAGATTTGCCTCCCTCTGACTTTCATCTCTTCTGTGGTGCTCAGTGTTTTTCATAGATTCAAGTAGAGACTGCAGCTGTAAAGAGATATTTTGCAGATATTATGGAAAGCCACTTCAGAGAGACTGGATAATGGTGGTGTAATAAATGATTTGATCTTAAAGGAGATTATATTGAAACTAAAAATAATTTTGAACTATAAGTTACTCTTTCATCTATGTACAGGATCTTTTGTTGAATAACAATATGTCCAGATTTGTAGTGAAAATCCCTCTGTGTGTGCTGTTGAATTAGAGAACCATACTACATCTCTAAGTAAAAGAAACCACTGTTTGCATGATGACAGTATATTTGAAAACTCACTTCAGCATTTAATGTACTGTATGTGTTTTGTGATATTGCAAGAAAAATAATTGCAGAGCTAAACAATCAACAGTGTACAAAGAATTTGAACTGTTAGTGTTGTGTTAACTGGATCACTTCCTAAATGATAAGTGTATTTATTAAAAAAATTAATGGCACAGTTGATTTATATATTGCTTAGTCTCCTCTTAAGCCATCCTTATGACAAGTCACATCAACTTTCTTCAACATGTGGAAAAAGTAGATTATTTTAAATACTGAAGATATTATTTGCAATAAAAGAATGTGTTGTGAAAATTCAGAGGGTTGCATCAACTACATAAGTATTTGTGGAAATTATTTCGAGTCGTTTATTTATTTGCTTACATAGAGGAAATGATACTGAATATTATGTCTGTGTAATTATGTTGGTAGTGATAATACGAATGGTGATGATATGTGATGCTGTGATGAACTGGTGGGCTAGTATAAGTTACACACAAGAAATAGCCCCCTATAATGAAAAAAGGAGAAATAAAAAAAATTAGATTCATAACCAATGCAATTTTAATAGTATGTTCTTTGTATAATAGACTGATGATGCATATTTTTGTTTCAGAGGCCAGTAGATGCAGGAACGTCCAATAAAGTATACTCACGCGAGGGTTATTTATTTCTAATGGAAAAAAGTAAGTCACTGTTTTGTGTGTGTTTTTTTTGTAATAATAAAAACAGAATTAATTCAAAGCAACATATTTAGTTTATGTACTTAATTTGTAATCTGATATTACAACTGTTACCAGTGTACAAATTGTACAATATATGCTACAGTGTATCATTGTATCAGCTACATCATAATGTCTATTGTATGACCATTCAACAAACCACCAAACACACATGTACCGCATATATTTTCAAAATATCTACTTAATTAAAATAAGTCATTAACATCACTGTCTGTCTATTAATTGAACTATTGTAGTGGACACTTTTCACTAATAAAATGTTAACTGCATCTATCTGTCCTAAATTTCTTATTTTGCTCTAGACTGTCTTGGGTAGTAATCTAATGTCTTCCATCCTTATGACGTGATCATACTATCTCTCTCCAGGTACACCTAACAATGCCCTAATGATCTTAAACCTACTCTTCTCCTCAATTTATCGTTTCGTATATGATATTTGTTTTGTTATGCTCTCTGTTTCCCTGAGGTATTTTAACTACTTGGAACCGGGATTTCAAGTGCTAGTGCTCAACATACAGTATTTGCTACTGTAGTTGTGGATTGTTGGAACATAATGGTTTTGTACTTGTGTCTCTGTGTTTTGACATTTTATTTTGGAGTGCTTTTGCAGTATATGGAATATCATATGAGTTTATAATCCTCTTAATAGATCTTGCATTTGTTTCCAAAAGATACTCGAAAGTTACTTCCACTTCTCCTCATGAAACTTTTATAATGACTCAGTCACTGTAAACAGTAGTTTATTTACTAAAACATAATTGCTTAATTTTAGTTATACCTGCACTAAATTTTCTATGTTTTGAGTACACTTTAGTATCAATACATCTTGCAGCGAAAACAAACAATTGTACCAATTGTAAATCATCATATTGCTGAACATAATGTTTTAATGTGTGAAGTTAGGGAAGAACTAATCATGGATAGAGGTCAAAAGAAGACCAGAGATCAAAAGAGAGGTCAAAAGAGATAGAGGTCAGTGAGCAATAGAGGACAATCAACAATGGAGTCAACAATGGAGATTGTTGTTTCAGACAACATCATATGATATTTTGACTCCAAATAAAGAAAAAAGTCAAGGAAGAACGTTTTGCTTTTTAAGTTTATTGTTAAAAAAAAGAAAACTCGTGGTTTGACAAAATATAATGTTGGTGATAATCTCAACGTATGTAAAACCAACACAACCAAAGTAATCAGAACTAATCATAGTTCTCCTCCTCCTCCTCCTCCTCCTCCTCCTCCTCTTCCTCCTCCTCCTCCTCCTCCTCCTCCTCCTCCTCCTCCTCCCCCGGAGAACTGTTGTTCTCAATGGGTTTATTTTATTGCTATGAAATTATCTATTTTATGGTCCTAACAAACATAACATTGTACGTGAAATCATTATGCATTTTTTGTTAAGCAAACGTGCTATGGTTAAACCACAAGACATATCTGTACTGATTGTACTGGAAGCATATGCACAGTAGACATAAACATGTCCAAACGTAGTGAGAGGCAGAAAAAAAAGGAAAACCGGAGATGGGTTTTAGCAATAAAATTTAACTTTTAAAGAGAAAAAAGCAAGTTCTATCACATAATCTGAGACGTGTATAGTAATCCCAAAGGGCCACCGCACCATACTTTCAGTTCGTTGTTTGCTTTATTGTGCTTTACCCCCAAAATGAGTATTATTTTAAAGGTGTATTGGTTTTTCCGTTTTCCTTCAATTTGCTTGTTAACCTAACAATAACATGTTTTACTGCTACAATTCAGGTTAACATAATATTAATAGAATGCTCTGCATAAAAATGTATGATAACAGAAAGCTATTACGACCAAAAATAATCAATTTAATAGTATAAGACAATCAATTAATATGCTTTCCGGAATTTTAATAAAATTATAAGCAATATTCACTATGTTTTGATAACGGCTACATCATAATCAATATTGAAAGTTAGTGTAGTTCTGATATTGGGAAAGTGTAAAACAAAATAAAAATAAGTACGTAAGCCTTCAGTGATAGGAAGTAACTATGTATGCATGGCCCTGTCATCACGGAAGAAATTCATAGACACTGTTTGTACTTATTTTCTGGATATACATTACAGGTATATCTGGTAAGGGAAATGTGTAAACATTTAGGAGGTACCAAATGTGGTTATTACTGTATTAAGAACAGTGAAATTAAAACACTAATTTGTTACTATAAATTACTAATCACTTGTTTTGTGTAATTTTTAAATTTGTAATCCGAAAGTAATCGGATTGTTATTTTAGTTAAAATAAAAAAGACGTAAATCTGATTGTTTTGTGACACTCATAAAACACTCTCAATATGGAATTTTCAAATCATGTGTCTGTGTTCATGTCTGTGCACGTAAAGGATGTCGACAACGGAGTAATGAATTGGCCAATGAGAGAGCTTTACACGCTACACCCCCAACTCTATGCGTAAAAGAACATCAGTAACTCCCCCCCCCCAACAAAAAATGTTATAATGTCTTTAAAGTACAGGTACATAAGAATTAAGTGGACGTGTAGACTAACCAATTGTACAGTATTAAAAGCGTAAACTCAATATCTAACTTACTGTAAATAGAAAATGTATCAAAATGTACACATCTACAATTAAACATAGAAAGATTTCTTGTGTAAGCCATTTAGTGAGGCATTAAGACCATAATGTTCTGCAGATAGAAGGGAAGAATATCTGTCAGGCAAAGAGAACTAGGTAGGATGAAATGTTGTGGATGAGTAATACCAAGGAATGGACCAATAAGTATGGCAGAACAGGCAGCAGTTAGCAAATAGTCATGAGGCATGAAGACCATAATGTTCTGCAGATAGAAGGGAATATCTGTCAGGCAAAGAGAACTAGGTAGGATGAAACGTTGTGGATGAGTAACACCAAGGAATGGACCAATAAGTATGGCAGAACAGGCAGCAGTTGGCAAACAGTCATGAACAGATGCTACCTAGAGGAAGGAAAACACAGCATTAACAAATTTAATGTACATATGTAATGCAACGAAATGAAGGGCTTGTTGAAAGATGAACTCTAACAGAAAATACCCTTAGTAAAATAATTCATTTAGTTATAAAATAAATAAATTACCAAATGACCACAATGGGTACAATGCAATGTATAATCATAATAAATGTATAAGAAAAATAATCAAAGAACTATGTATTAATGGTTAAGAATAAGTGAGAGATAATAGTCACTAAAAATACAGATAGGACTGTGAGTATTAGTGGCAGTGTATAGTGAACAGAATAAAATCAAAACAAACCAAAAACACTGTGTGATTACATAAAAAGAAAATGTAGAGTGTGAAGGGACTGGTATTCAATATACCTAAGGAGTAACCATTCATTTAAAGGTTTCAGAATGTAAAGAACTAAAAGGTAACATTAGTAGTAGATTAAGTCAATTGTTTAATGTTCATAGAATACTATTAAGTTTTAAGATTTGTTACTAATGATTCCCTATTTTGTTATTAATGTTAAAGAGAAAATGCTATCGTTTGCTTCATTACAAATAATATGTCCAAACTTGTTTATAGTAATAAGAAGTTATTAAACAAAATAGTTCTATTGTTCAATGTTGATTAGAGTTTGAGCATGATGGCTTAACATTATGTTAATATGTTGGTTCCATGTTAATTATTTTATCAGAAGCAATTCAAAAAATAAGCATGCAATGAACAATTTAACTAAATATCACTATTACTTTAACGACTCGGAACACTAGGTTTTTTATAAGTAAAAGCAAAAAGTTTTACCTTACAGCCTTACTAGACACTCTAGAACAATTGGAAATATACAAACACACAAAAACAAATAAAAACGACATCCTAAACGAACAGACACAATTCAAATCGCACGCATTATTCGAACATATCTCACCCACACACACAGCATCGATCTTTCGAAATTCGATTTCGTCACCCACAACAAGACGGACAGCGCTACCTGCGGCAGCCTCTGAAGAAGCTTTTTAAAGGTGAAAACCGGTTAAGGCTGTAAGGTAAAACTTTTTGCTTTTACTTATAAAAAACCTAGTGTTCCGAGTCGTTAAAGTAATAGTGATATTTAGTTAAGTAACGGACACGTCATGGACAACGAAATCCAAGAACAATTTAATTTAATGTAATAAGAATAATAATATACCAAGCCACCAGACCATATAATATTTGTAAAGTGAAACATTGTACTATGAGGAAGTATTAAGTAATAGGCCAATGTCTATATAAAAAGTATTGTAAATCTAAAGTAAACCACCACATTATTGTAAATTAATAAGAAGTGATATAAATACCAAAATAGGCCTTAATTAAATGTTAACAACAACATTTTAATAGTTTAATATAATTGTAATATAATGTGGGAAGTGTCAGTACTTATATATAATGATCTATAAGAGAATTTTGTAAATTTCTAAATTAACTATTAGGGCACTCACATGTGTCGTGTGAGGTGTCAAAATGTTTGTATTTTTATTAGGAATATCATTCTGTTAACTAATTTAAGGTTTATTAAATATTAAATAGGGAGTAATTTGGAGTATAAAATGTAATAATCGTAAATTTTAAATAATCAGGGTCACATGACACTTGAACCCAACGGTATTGACCAATAGGAATTTAGTTAATTTTGGTCAAGCCAGTTGAAGGAAAAAGAAAAAATATTATTATATTGTTAGACACAAAACTATTCAGAACACCACTGTGCAGCTCTGAACCACAAAGTATAACGAAGAATCAAATCCAAGTGGAAGAAAAAGTATAAAATTTTATAAAACATAAAATCTAAATGAAAGAGGAAGAATTGAAGATAATATAAAATAATAAATAAAAGAAGAACAAGTGAAAGTAATATTTTAGAAAAGTGAATAATTAATTTCAATCATAGAACTGGGTGAGACTTAACCTTTATAATACCATATTTACAACTACACGACACCAAGATTAACTTAACCAACACTTTTATTCAATAGAACACTAGTGAAAAGAAAACAATATCTAATTTAAACACAGTGAACATTTTGTACAATTAATTTTATTGGAATAAACTGGTGGTAAATACATTTCACACAGAATTGGTTTGACAACAAGCTGCCACCTTGCCTGTTTACTTTGAACTCTGGGTAGACCCAAGATGCATTGTGTTGGCAAACCAAACTGAACAAATATTTTGTTACACTTTATTAAAATTAATGTTGTTGTATTAGTCAATAAGAATTAAATAATTGTAATGCATAGTACTGCTTTGTGGACATTTTGAACTTTAATAACAGTCTAAAGAACCCCGAACTGAGATATTATATGAAAATAATTTAGAATCAAACTGAAACCAAGAATCGATACAGTCAATTAATAACTTCGACCTTAGAGTCATTCAACTCAATGAATGAAAATAAAAATGTTAATAATTTATAATTAAATGCTTATTACATTATAAAAAGCCACACGTTGTTGGCGTCACTTTATTACTGTTAATTCTGTACATACTTGTTTTTACGTACGGTTTAAATTTTAGATTATTTTTGTTTAATTAATTGTTGTAATCCCCGTTAGTAAACAGCTTTGGAGACCTCTCGAAGTTCGTTCGCACTTCCGTTGAATTATATCGTCTGTGTATGTTAATGTGTAGTTTTTACAAAGTTATTAAATAATTCAAACCTTCACGTACCTTTAGTGTCGTACTGGAAGTTCAGTTGGTCTCAGTTTGTTTGTAAACTGTTAAGTTTTCATAAAACAGCATGACTGTACTGTTTGTTATTAAGTGAGCACATTTGATTTTTACCTGGGCGCCATATGGAATTTCTGGTTAATATTCCATAAAAAGAATTTATTTGAATAATAAAATAATTAATTTTGACTGAATTTAAATTATTTGTTGATTGAGTGATTAAAATAATATCATGAATTAATTTCCTTCTTATCTATTTATTTGATTTTAACTGTGGGCGGTTCACTCGTCTAAATAGGAGCCACCTTAACTGGTCGATTGCTTTGAATTCACAACTCATTAATTGTTAAAAAAGAATTAATCACTGTTCAAATAATTACTGACAATGTTTATTAGTTCACAATTCATTTGTTTATTGCTCACTATTTACTTGTTTCAAATTAATACATTCAAATTAATAATGCTAACGGATTACAAATCATCCGGCTTTTAACTATTTAAAACAGTTGGTTTGCAATGATAACTCTGATAATAATCGATTGTTTGTTTACAAGTATTTCATACCTCAAGGGTGACTTCTTTTAAATTACAGGATAAAACACCAATGCCTTGCGATACAATGCTAACAAGAGTTGAAATTAATAGGTTAGACACCTTCGATCATTTAAATTGATTGACGAAAAGTTCGTTTAACCTTGACAAATTTGAGGTTAACTACGGTAACGCTAATACATTAATTCTTATATTCGGAATATTATAATTCCTCTAAATAAAATAAAGACAGTGCTTAGTACTTATGGTATTATTGTTTTTGCGTTAGTATACAGGTGTATTATGTTTTATACCACTAACATCTTATTCATAAACAATGTAAATATATGGCACAGTACTCCCTGAATTATAATCTCATGGATTATTTATTAACACACTTCACGATCTGGTACACTGATCGTGATTTCACTGCACTGTTTACGCGTATGAACGATTATATTTTCTTGAATAATTAATTACTTGGTTAGGTAATGTACCTAACCTCGTTCGTTTAATTCGCACTTCTAGTAAAGATATCACTACTGGTTTCGATGCACTTTACTATATTTAAACTTCTTCACTTGTTGATTAATAAATTTTTATGATAATTTTGGTCTGGATTGAGTGGAAATTGACAAAATGTGTTTTGTTTACTCTTGCGTTTGTATATATACTTTTCTTAGATCACCGCTAGGCTGTGTTAACTGATCCCTAAGGTAATCCCTGATTGGTTGGAAATGATGTCATGATGAGGTCATTCTATTTTTAGCCATTACATAATTGTATTGGAAGCGTCATTTTGGTTGTTCATATTATTTCTTGTATTTATTCAAAATTCACAAAATTTATGATGCTAACATTTATATCTCAGTTTTTTTAAGTACAAATTAGGTTCTACTATTAGCACTGTATAGCTCATTTCTTTCTCGTTATTTTGATATGGCTTGATGCCAGTTTGGTTATATTTTTCATTAACAATTTCTATTTTAATAATAGCCTATTCTAAATAACGCATTGTTTACAGTGTCGTCTGCTAAACGTTGCAGATCCGATTTTAACATTTTCTTAATATTTATTTAACTATTCTTAATTTCTATTCTGAACATAATTATTTGATTGAAATGAACATATTATTATTTATAATTGCTGTATCCAGCTGAACAATATTAATTATTAGTACACATTTGTTGATTATCGTTTATAAACTTCACTATTCTTATTTCAACATTTTTTCTTATTTCCTATACTTTTATCATATTACTCATAGTATGGTGATTTACACATTTATTGTTATTATTATTCTCATATCTCCCTATGTTTTGTAGGGTCTCTACATGATTTTGATTTTCATGGTTTGTTTGGGTCATCATTTGTTTGTTATTAATTCAACTTTGTCTGCATTATAGACTTCACATAAGTTGTGTGTCTTTACTTTGAGTTTTTATTTATATTAGTTAATACTCATTGAGTAATTTCAATTCATCTTAAACCATTCTTTTGGTCTACATATTTCATTTTAAGGTTTTGTTCCTTGACTAATAGTACATTTTGTTACATATTTTATATTCTTATAACATTATTTAAATACATTTGGTTATCACTTTGATGGTTCCATTTAGATCATCTCATTATTATAATATATACAATTGGTTCTCTTGTCATCTTTCATTGTTCATGATTAACAATAATATCTTTCTTTATGTTTGTCATTCAAATTGGTACTTTGACATTATTCAGCTAATGTGCTGTTTCTAATAATACTACATGTTACAAATATCATTCTTGTCATCTTTTATTTTACTTGTACTATTGACTTCGTTTATTACTAAGCTCACTTAACAGTCTATTTGGGAAACGTCTTGACAATTTGTCTCTGTCAAATTGTCTGTTTATGTTGTAGTGTCATATTATGCTGATAGTAGTTTTACTGCTGTTCACTTGAAGGTCTTATCTCCTTTCATTCTTCCTTGTTAACTATACTTGGTTCTTACTTATATTTATTTTGGTATCATTCACTCTTCTGGTGGTTTTAATATTATGGAACGTTTTGTGACGTTACAAATTATTCCTAATTAATAGTGAATGAGTTTATTTATAAGATAAGATAAAGTTAAAGGTTATTTGTTCGAGTAAAGAAGAGTGAAACATTATTGGCAATTCGAACTTGATAGTAAATAAAGGATCACAAAGCTAACCTCCAATCAGCAACTCGAAACTACAATCGAATGCGAAAATCAACAAAACCAATTCCGCCATACAAACCAATTTTACTAAATTTTTCAAAACCATCAAACAAATAACAATTATTTTTCTTAAATAAAAGATAAATAATTCAGTTAAATCTCAGATACAAACCAACGAATATCTAATAATAATTTATAAAAAATAAACGAATTACATGGGACAAATCGTTTCAAATCATTACACGTTACAATATTTATAGTAAAACTTGTTTCAAATTTGACAATTGTTTGTCATGCAAAGTGATCACTGGTTGTCAGCTTTCCAGTATTGTAAGTTTGCATAAATATGTCGGCTGCAATAGACATTAATATATACTGCGACAAAACATATATTAGGCATAGTAATAATTGAACAATATAGTCAGTTATCTGGAGCAAGGTTGTATATTTTAAAACAAAATTTTTAAATGGTTTGTAATTCACAAAAATATTTATTTATTTTTTTTTTTATAATTGTCTCTGAATATCAGACTGATCTGTTTAAACAGAATGTCAACTTTTTACTTGAATGTTGTTTCCAAGTATGTTGATTCGTCTCACTGCTGGTCCTGTGATTCACCACAATCTGCTCCTCTCTCGTCTCCTCCTTTCTGCACACTCCTGCTTCGCTGGCACTCTTGTATGCACGCATGCCGACACACCGATAACCAGTCTACTCTTATCTCAGGGCACCGAAACTGGGCTGTAATTTAATATTATTTAATTTTGGTGCTTTAAGCGTGCACCTTCCCGCGTCTTGAGGTGTCCTCGCGATAACACAGGAATATCCCGGATGGATAAACCTTTCCTATGCGGAAATCTTCACTCACGCGAGACTAGCACTGTTTAAAATTTAAATAGTTTAATTTTTGAGCTAATAGTGAGTTCGTACCCAGTCAAGGTATTAGCTAACAGGTAACTCGTCGCTAAATTGTCCTTGATCACTCTTACATACGCACGTTTCTGTACGAAAAACTCGCACAGAGAGCACGTCCATAATATTCGAGCTGCAGGATGGAACTGACTCGATATTCGTCGGCGGAGACCCAATCTTAATGGAAATTGGGGCCGCTGATTGGTCAAAACAGCTATCACATGATTGATGGATAGAACTGATAGACAACTTCTTGAAAAGATTTGCAGATTTCCGCAGAAGCAGGTATAGATTTTATCTATAAATTTTCTGACTTCTAAAAGATAAGGAATTTATAGAAGTTGCTTTTTACTAACCAAATCCCTATTAATATAGTACGTAACAAGTCTCTTGACACCCAGAAAATATAGCACTATTTAAGCTGCTTGCGCTGCCCAAATTTCCGTTCGGTACGTTCATTTTTAATGGAGTTATTCATAAAATACGAATGACACGCGCACTCGCACATGACATGATCACAAATAGATTTATGGGCATTTTGATACATAATAGTCTTTTACCCAATTCTTATTTCAATACTTACATCTACATACTCAAACGAAAATCAAATTTTATCTAGTCTACAATGTCATAAACCTGCTATATCAGCATGTAGTCCTTGCTACAATTTCCTTTACTGCAATGTTCTATTGCAGGAATATCCCCTCCTCGTATCAAAAAAAATTTGTTTACACAAACACAATTTTTTTTTTAAACCATAAAAATATTACCATTTCCTTTTTTTTTAAAACATATAATCAAACTCAAAATAAATAAAATAAATACTCCTTGTTAAACTAAAATATTTTCTTCCAATAAAATTTTGACATCTGTCAGTTCCAGTATAAATAAGCATAAGCACGAGGTTGATAATCTGTTATCAAGGGGTAGAGAGGTAAGCTAGTATGAACAGTTCATGATGTCATAATACCTACTGTCCAGTCGCACACTTCTCAACATATTTACCCACATGGTTCAAACAAACATGAATTTACACAATTTACTTACTTAACAATTACCTTATGACACTCATTCTTTAATATACCCAGATACACAGTAGGTCCTAATCATGTTATTATTTTCTGTTTTCATTGAATTTCTGATTCTGACTGGTACCTTTTTTATTATTATTTTTATTATGTTTTATCTTCGGTTATGGTCACGACTTTATGACTACATATGTTGGGTGAATTTTGTTCACGATCCGGCTTTTTCCATTGCTTATTTTTATATTCATTTTGTTTAGGTGTGTTATTGATGTTTACCTTTGTGTGTACATTGTATGTTTTGGGATTCCCATCTACATTCTCCCATTTTGTTATTAACAACAGCAGGTCTTCTAATGTTTTGATTCCTTGTGTAATTACAGCCACTTGTATTCCCCTGTTGAAATGATGTGCTAGCTTGCTGACAATTTCAGCTTCTGATATTACCGGCTCCAGGTGTTTCGCCTTGGCTACAAGCTGGATCAAGTATTTCTCCTTACTTCCCTTACATGGAGTATACTTACCAAACTCCAGCTGTACGCGTACTTTCCGCTGGATTTCGTCGTTCCAATACCGTGCTTTAAAGTGGTTAACCAGATCTTCATATACCACAATTTTATCTTGGACGATCGAAAACCATTCAGCCGCTGTCCCCTTTAACTGACACACCACCCAGTTTATTTTGTCAGCATCGCTAAGGTTGTCAGCGATGTGCTCCATATTATGCTGGTATTGCTTAAGGAACTGTATGGGATTTTCATGCTCGAGGCCATAAAACTTCATGTACGTTGCAACAATGTAATGACGTCCGCCTTGTTTAAGCCCCGCGATGGAAGCCAATTTGTAACAACGAGATCTGTATGTGCTCTGTAAAAGTGTAAAGTTCGTGTGTTCGCCTCACACGTTGTTGTCGTTACTTTATGTTGACGCTGACTATGTCCGTAGCGATCTCTCAAATTACCAGTACATGGATGTGGGAACCTTACCTGTGCTTTAGTATGTGTGCGTAAATCCCGGGTGGCGCCAAATTGTTTTAACTGAAAACAATTAAAATAAAAACTAGGACGATTGAGCGTTCATGGCTATGACGGTATGGTGAATTCAATTACTCCCTCCTGTACGGGTTTATAAATCTCGCTGATAGTTCGCCGAGTTTCCGACGTGAGCGCTTACCGTCGCCTTTGCTCTTTGCTAAATAATACACAAATCATATAATGCACTTTCCTATGAAATAAAGAACAGTGGTTATAACTCTGTACTAGTTTATTAAATTGTGATTAGTAATTATTCAGTAATATACAAAATTATATTTTGTTATTAAACAAATTTGCACCGGCAATTATTATAAGACAAATTTCTCAAGGTTCGGCGAAGCGATTCTGAACGAACTATTTAGTCAGACATGGCGTCTGCTTTGTTGTTTACTATTAATTTCGTTCATGAATCTGGATTCTTTTGGTTTACGAAAAATATCAATTTGATTACAATAAAGTACACTACCTTACATTACTGGTACTTATATATTATAAGGTGTAATTACAATATGTTCCTGAAGTGTTATAAAGTGTATTTCAAAGTTCGTAATTTCTATACAGGTTATTATAAGTTTAGTGTTTTATTTTTTAATTAATCTTTGAAAGAAATAATATCATCAGTTTCTAGTGAGACTTCAAAGTGTTGTGAGAAAAAATTATAAATGAATTTAATCCATAAATTCGGGTAACTCAGCAATACTTATCAAATCAGTTGACTTGAGGTGTAATGTCATTCAGTTGAAATGGTTTGGGGTCATCGATAGTCATCAATCTTCCATCATTTTGGGATTTAAGTACGCCTGGGTTCTTTTTGGTATAAGTTGATTGAAATTTATTAATTTAGAATTTATTATTCTGGTATTTGGCCTCAATTGGACGTCCTAGTCCTTCATCATCTTCTTATTTATTCATTTTATCAAATTTGGATTACTTTTTATCGTTTTGTATTAAAATTTGAGTCATTTACGGCTTGGCATCTCTTCGTCAGAAGCTTCAATAATGGACTAACAGTTTCTAACGGAATATTCATAAATTACGTTCAGTCGTCATGGTAACTGATTGACTCTCATTGGCTGAACATGACTTAAGCCCATTGTTATAATATTTGAATTTTTATTCAAAATGACTAAATATCTTCTGATTGCTATTATTCTTCTGTCTTCTTATCTAAGAATGAGATATTATCACAACTGTTTGTATTTTCTTTCAAAGATCATTTTGACATCCCACAAAGCTGGGTTTGCTAATGTATTAATATTTTGACAGTTATGTTGATATTATCTAATTACATTTCTTTCTTATTTTAAGTCCTTAATTTAACATTTATCTCTTAATATGATTCACTAATTATCATTGACTAGTTATTTGCCTTGGGTTTGCTAATATCCTTGTTAATTTCTTACAATTTGTAGTTATTGGTTTTCTACAGTTAGGCATTTCATAGGCCTAGGTAGTAATTGGCTATATTTTCTTAATTTATACAAATTAAATATTATTTTACCCTGATATATGTTTTGTTTTGTTTTACAAATGATTTGTTTATTTGTTGTATTGTTTTGGGTCTGTTTTATAATAATTGTATGTTTTCACTGGTTTCCATATTATGGAAATATAATATAGACAAACGTCTATTATTTTCTAACTGCTTTTCCAGTATTATTAGATTTATATGAATTTATCTTATTTCTTATTTATATTGCCATTGTTTATAATTTGTCTATTATTTACTATTCTGTATAAACTATAACATAACATTTAGGCTTATGGTCTGTATAATTCTTTCAGCCATATTCCTATTCATAAACTTAATCAAACAATTCTTTAACAGTTATTATGCTACTCTTGTTTACATTTGGTTTATTCTTACTTATTTTTTGGTGATAAACATCATCACACCATTTACTTTATCTAACTAACTATCCTTTAGAACATAGGATGTTTATTGATTTTGCATTTATATTCTTTACCATATTTTTTCTTATATAAACTTTACTCGCTAACCATGGTAACACTAACTTTTGACTTTCCATGGGATTCCTTTCCTGAATACTATTGTATTCCTCATCTACAATTAATCTTAATCCTAATAATAACAATATCCTTATTTACTATCATTTTTCACCATTAACCTTTAGTGTTTATCACTGGTTTTTAGGCGTCTATACCTATCAATAGGGTTTCTATTTATTTTGAGGGTTTTACACTGGCACTTTGCACTTTTTATATTATTTAAGTGTTACTAGTGGGTATTCCCTAACATTAAATTCTATTTCTCACTTACTCATGTTCACTATTTAACTATCTCTCACTTTACAATGGTTAGTTATACTGTTAACAAGTTTCATATCATTTGTAGCGTGACAGATGTATGCATAATATTGAATGGCAATTGATCATTAGAATAATGAAGTTATAATATTTAAATTTGGAAGAAAGCATTAAGTTTAATATAAAAATATTAATTCATAGCAACTGTGGAAAGAAATCATTATTATAATGAAAATCCAAGTTCAAGTAAAAGGAGTTACTAGTGATGAGTCATCCAAGACCAGTCTCATAACCAAAGGTTTTCAAGGTATAACCCAGGAAGGTAAAATAGTAAATAACAAAGCAGTACTGAATATGACCAAACCCACAACGAGGAAGAATAAATAGAAGAGAAACCCTAAAATAAGCCAAGATCAACCAATACAGGTTGAGTATTTCTGAAATAAAGAAGAAGATGGAGAAGATCCCAAGAAACCTGATGGCAACAAGAAGAAGATGGAGAAGATACCAGTCCCAGAAGGCAGGAGAAAAGAAGACTGAAGAAAGAAGAAGAGGGCAGCATCCTGAAGAAGATGTCATGCTCTTATAAAAGACACCCAAATCCCTATATCCCCAAAATAAATATCTAAAAATAAAAGTATAACGAAATAAAAACCACATGTATATAAATTTAAGAGAGAGGAGTGTATAAAGTAAAAGTTTCCTGTGAACTAAGATGAAACAATAATATAGTACCCATGGAACAAATCTCCATTGAAAAAACGCTAACCAATTTATTATGTTGATAAGACTATACGACCATTTAGCATTAACATAATATATAAGTGAAAGTGAACCAGTGATAGTTTTGGGTATTATAAAAAATGAACCTTGTGTTTCATTCTTGGCAATCACAAACATTGGATGCAATGAAATATGCATTTTTCAATGACTTAAAATGTGTACGGTGACAATATGTTGTTCATAAGACATGAATCTGTTTAAAATAACATTTTTGTTTTACATGAAAAAAGAAAAACAGATTTCATAGTGCTTTTTGAACGGTTCATACTATTTATTTGTTAATGACAGGGTACAATTCCCCAAAGACAAGGTATAAAAGACTGTATAAAAACTGTAGAATCCTACTTATAATAATAGTTAGAAATAAGAATATAGATATAAGGTTTTAATGTATATAGTACAAGAATGTTTAAAAATGTTTTAGATATAAGGCCATTTGTTTGGGTCTGAAACAACTAACATCAGAACTATAAAAATAGTTACCACTTGTAAATAGCAGAGAGTAATTAAGATGTTAGTTAGTACAAAACCTTTGTTGTAAACCATATTTACATGTTGGAAATGGGAATTTTGTTGCAAAATGTCTGATTTGAAGACAACCATTTATTTAAAAAAAATGTTCTTTATTCTGTTTAACTATTATTTGTATTGTAACCAATACTAATTGTTTTTGTGTAATTTGAAAGCATGTTTAATTTATAATACTATTTGTAAAAGTCAGAGAGGGTATCACACATCATATATTGTTTGTAAATTATTTTGTAAGAAAAATTGTTAAAAAATCATAGGCCAAAAGAATGGAAACCAAACTTCATCAAAACAGAGAAATTGCTCATTTAAATGCAAATAAACAAAAGGGGTTTAGACAAAATAAACTTGAGATCATGCCATATAATTGCACATACCATTTAGAGAGATTTTAATAAATTATATTCAGAATTATAAATAAAAATGAGAATGACTAGACTCAGAAATTTGGACATGGGAGTCGTATATTTCAGAATAATGTCTCCGAATACAACTAATTCAATTAATTACCAGAAAATAAGGGAATATGAACCTTTTGATACAATATAGGATTATTAATATTAAATATAACTGATAAAATGGCTGAATTTATATAATGACAGGAAGTAAATTTTGATGTTTTGACTCTTCACAGTATACCAAACTGAAAGTGAAATTACTATTTTTTGGACAGAAAACACTATAAAATGGCAGTATTTAATCTGAAAATAACCAGAATGAACTGAAAGATTAATTTAAATCAAATCTAGTGAATAAAATTGACAAATAACCAAAGTTTAGGCATTCATATAGTGAAAATGTAAAAATGTATACAGGATGTGAAAAAATATTTGAACAATGTTAAGGATAATATTATATGGGCTAAGAGTTTAATTGAAACTGGAGGAAACAGTTAGTTAATTATTGGTTGTTGAACGGTTAACATGACATACGTCTAATAACGTGGATAACCTAACCTATAATCGTCATACAAAGCGAGTGTATAGTGAGTTATTGTGAAATCGCGAGTGACTTGTAAAATACTTCTGAAACTATCATATTATAACAGAAACGATCAAGTAACACTCCATAACACAGAACAATATAAATCTACTCCGAAAAACACCATAAAACACTAGAAAACTGTATAATACATTAAACCAAATTAGTGACGGAATCGGAGAAAGTGTTTGACTTATAATTACACAGACATACTAAATACAACCCAGAATCACTACACCAGTCACTACACAACATATAACAAGAGATTTGCAGACACAAGAACAGGAATATTACGTCAAAATACATTATTTGGAATGCAGCAGCAACGAGCAACATTTTCATCGACTTGACGGCAGCCATCTTTCTTTGACAATCCCAGTGCCTCTTCTTGGTTCAGCACAGCTGTTTGGTGAAAACAATTATTATATTTACAATTTATTATTCAATGTCTGTGTTTATTAATAACTATTAATTTGATTGTAACGTTATACTTTTTAAATATTAGCCCGATTTCTCTGACTTTGGTAATAACTGGCTGTTTAAAGAACCCTATATAATTTTTATAACATATACTTGTAACTTTTTTCGATATCCTGAGAATCGATACTAATCGATAAGAGTCAATATTGCTGTTACTTAATAAAACATTAATACTTTTCAATACTTAATAGTTCTTTATTTCTTCAATAATACTAATTACCAATAATATAATTCTAATTGATAATCTACAAGGACTTTACCACCCGTAAGTGAAGATAACCTAAAAAATAGAAAGGTAAACAAATATCGATTGGTTTACAGACAGTCTTATGAGTGGTGATAGATTATTTAAATTATACTAAAACTTTAATAAAAATTTTCAGAAGAGCATTACACTGTTTAAAACTTCACAGCCCTATATTAATTAATTGATCCTAATTAATTAATTAATAAAATTAAAATTTTTTTTATTATTTTTTTTTATAAACATAATTTTTTTTTAATTTTCTTCAAAACAATAATTTTTGTTTTGAAACTTTCGGTGAAGCTGAGCATATATATTTCTTCATCAACTTTACGCTACTCGACCGGTCTTGCTACCATTGGGACTCGACCAGCTGGGAAACTTAAGGAAGTGTTTCAGGCCAGTAAGACGTCGAGAGCCACACCAATCACACCAATTAAACATATTACAATACAACTTATTTATTTATTTTATTACAAATTGGCTAGTCCAAAGAGTGGGGCTTGATTAAATCGGAGTCACATACTCCATAATAGCTTATATCATCAACACACATCTATATTTATTAAATTTGTATTTTATTACAAATTGGCGCACAACTTTAGGGGCTTTAATTAGTCGATTGTAAGGCCAATACATTCTGCCTAATCACTAGTTGGAGCTAGGCAACAGCTACAAAGCCAGAGAATTTCAAGGGAAAATGCAACGACGTGCAACATCTAAGAAACGGGCGGCGGAGGCCGAGAAAGAAATAGAAGTTGACATGGACAACAAGGAGGCGACGCCAGTAGAGGTGGGAGAGTCGTTACCGCCGGGGTTGTCCAAACGACCGGTACAACCAGAGGAACAACCCGAAATACCTACTCAGACAAGGGAAATCAATGTCCGGAAGGAATCATTGGAAAAGCCGACACGAACGGAGGATGGGGGTATACAAGAGATGATCAGAGCAATGATGGAACAAATGGAAGAGAACAGGAAAAAAGACAACGAATCATTAAGTAAAAAGATGGAAGGAATGGACAAGAAAATGGACGAGAATAGTAAGAAAATGGGAAGTGATAGCCAGTCCTTAAAAGAAGATCTGGGAAATAAAATCGAAACGACAAACAAGAAGCTGGAAGAATTAAAGAAGGATAACCAATCCACAAAAGAAGAGTTGACTGGGATGAACAAGAACATGGAAGAATTGAAGGAAGACAACAAGAAGATGGAAGAGAAGATGGAAGAAAATAGCAAGAAGATGGAAGAAAACAGCAAGAAGATTGAAGAAGAGATGGGGAAGAAGTTAGAAGAATTGAAGGAAGACAACCAATCGTTCAAGGAAGAATTCAAATCGACTAAAGAAGAATTGATTAATAAAATTGAAAACACCAATCAGAAAATAGATGAAACCAGGAAGAAGATAGAGAAGAACAACCGACAATTGAAGGAAGAGTTGAAAGAAGATAACAAGAAGTTGGAGGAGAAGATGGGGGAGAAATTGGAAGAATTAAGAGAGGACAATCAAATTTTAAGAGAAGAATTAAGGGAGGTCAATCAGGAGAATTTGGACAAACTGGACGAAAGAATGGAATTGTTACGAGAAGAAATGAATAAGGAAATCAAGGTTAACAAAAAAGCGATGGATAAGAAGATGGAAGAAGAAAATATAATGGTCAATCGACAGATTCGAGAGATTGATGGAAAGTGCAACCAGACCGAAAAGGAGGTGAATGAGTTCAAAGAAGTGGTGAACATCAAGTTCACAAATATCGAAGAACATAGTCGTAGGAAGGTAGAAGAACAGAGGAAGGAAAATCAAGAAGAATTCGGAAAAGTACGCAACCAAGTCACAGAGCGATGTAATGATATACAAGAGACCATGGCCAATATCACCGGTCAGGTGCGACAAAGCCGAGAGGAGATGGAAGCGATTAGAAACAGACCGACTCATTTCACCGGATTGCCCGTCAACGAAAGCCGAGAGTGGCTCAACTTCCGGCAATACAAACGCAAGCCGATGGAGTTCCTGGCTAGGGTAGAAGAATATTTGACCAAGCATAAAATTACCCAATGGAGCCATAGCAGGGAAATATTCGACGAGTCTTTCCGAGACATAACAGATAATTGGTGGATGGCCAACCGGAGTGAAATTTCCGACTACCAACAGTTCCGGAAAATGTTTAAGACAAAATACTGGTCTGAGACCACCCAGAACTTGATCCGAGACAATATTTGTAATGGAAGATACAGGTCACAATTAGGTAGCAGTATGACGGCATATTTCTTGGGGAAGGTGTGTATGGCAAAACACCTTGAGCCAGCAATCCCAGAAGAATGTTTAGTGAATAAGATATCTTATCACTATGATGAGGACATTATCAGGGCCCGGAGAGGTAGCCAGATCAAGACGATCCAGGGAATGACCGAGTTATTGGAGGGATACGAGAACGAAGAGTATTATCGGCAGAGCAGAAAGAGAAATGAGAGACCAGAAGTAAGGCCGACTACCTACCCCAATAACGGCAATAACCATACAAGTAACCGGAACCAGCCCAGTAATTACGACGGCCATAACAACCCGCCGCGTAATAACCAGTTTAACAGTAATTTTAACGGCGTTAGGAATAACAACCCCTACCCAAACAATAGAAACAATTTTTACCAACATAATAATGTCCCATACAGTCAGAGAAATCCATATCCCAACAATAATGGTAACAGGCCTTACCCACCTAACCGAAATTACTATAATGATAATATTAATAATAATAATAATAGCAATAGTAATAACCGAGTGTCGCACCCTAGGGTAAATTTTATAAGAGCAGAAGATCGCGGACCCAGGAGATATTATCAACCGAGGAGGAGCAGCTTCCACGGCGCTGACCGAAGATGGCGGAGTGCGGAACGAGACGGCCCAAGATACGAACAGGAAAGACGAAGTACCAGCCTGGAAGATCTTGGCAGACAACCGAACAGGGCGTTAAACATCAACCAGGGTACAGAACGTCAGGAGACAAACCAGAGTTTCCCGAACGATGCCTCGGTCAATAATAACTCAAACAATGAACAAAATACTTTAAACGAGAGGAGGCAGTAATCAACAACGATGACCCGTTACTGCTTATACTTCCTGGGTTAGAAAAGGATGATTTGCAACAAGCAAACAATGATAAAAACATCACTATTATCAGTAACCATTATTTGAAAGACATACGAACTGAACTGTTGGAAGAGAACGAGAAGAGTCTCAGCAACAGTAATAATGAGATAATTTATATAACAGCGGAGGTGGAAGGAGTTCCCGCTAAAATAATGATAGACACAGGAGCTAATATTTCAATAATAAACTCCAATGAGTTGGAGAGAATACAATATACATGTGGAAAAACTTTGCCAATGTTACCAGTCAACAACATTGTGTTGGTAGGTGCAACTGGCCGCCAGAATAAAACCATTAGGAAGCAAGTTTCCTTAAGTGTCGTTAGCCGTGATATAGCTTTAGACATGGAATTTTTAATCGCCACCGGATTACCATTTGACATCTTAGTCGGTTGCGATATTCTTCGTAGATATTCGGCAGTAATCGATCTTAATTTAAATAAAGTATCACTTTTCCCAGTCGGAGTAACATGGACCGCAGATCTGGTAGGAGGCACAACTATACTTCCCAGCCCTATACATCAACAACTTCGTAAAATAAATGTTATTAGAAACAGCCCTCTTTACAAACCCATAATATACAATCATGGAGGAGAGGATTTATGGTCAGTTAAGATCCAAGAAATACGGAATTTCCAGTGCGGAAGCGATAACAAGAAAATACCAACACATCTGGCTGATCGTCTAATCGCTATATATGAGAAATACAAGGCGGTGTTTTCTGATGAACCAGGGAAGGTAAAAAACTACCAGTGCCAACTTCGTTTTAAAGAAAACGTAGAGTTTAACCGGAGGTCATATCCAATAGCGCAGTCGCTCAAAGAAGCCGTGAGAACAGAGATAAACAAGATGATAGATAATGACATAATTGAGATTAGTCAATCACCTTACACTAGTCCAATTATTGCTGTTCCGAAGAAAGACGGACAAGTCCGGCTCTGTTTAGATGCGCGTGAGTTGAATAAGACAATTGTGAATGACAGAACTTCTCCCGGTGAAATAGAAGAAATCTTAAAGCGTTTTCATGGTACTAGATTTATTAGCACCTGGGATACGGTCTGTGGGTATTGGCAGGTAGAGCTGCATCCACAAAGCCGCCAGTATGTAGCGTTCATTTTCGAAGGGCGCAATTACCAGTTCAAGAGACTGCCCTTCGGACTTGTCAATTCTGTCGCCATATTTGTGGCATGCATGGACCAGATTTTGGGACCAGAAGCGCTCCAATTTACCACCGTCTATGTTGACGATTTACTAATTACATCCGGAACCTGGGAGGAGCACTGTTACAGAGTGGAGTTTGTACTAAACAAACTAGCGCAGAACAACATAACATTGAAGTTGGAGAAATCCAAGTTCATAGCGCGCGAGGTACAATTCTTAGGCTTCAACCTAGACGACAGAGGTATTACCCCATCAGCAGAGAAAGTGGAGGCAATTCAGAGGTTCCCGCAACCAAGAAACAGGAAACAACTGCAATCTTTCCTCGGACTCTGTAACTATTACAGGAAGTTTCAGAGCCGATATTCCGAGTTGACCGCCAAGTTTCAACCACAGTTATCTGCCAAAAACAAATGGACTTGGGGTGAAGAACAAGATATTACTTTCCGATTGATAAAAGAGAAGTTTCTGGAGAGTGTGATACTTCGTCACCCAGATTTTAAGAAACCGTTCTTTCTAAACTGTGACGCTAGCGATCTAAGCTTAGGAACGACATTATACCAGGAAGATGAGGAGGGACAACATCTGGTAATAAGCTTCGCTAGTCGCACACTGAACCAGTGCGAAAAGAACTACAGTGTGACAGAAAAGGAATTGTTGAGCGTGGTGTTCGCATGCAGCAAGTTCCGGACGTACATTCTCGGATATCAAGTCACGGTACGAACTGATCATAAATCCATCTCGTTCCTTCGTAGGTGCAAATTGAGTCACGGCCGATTGGCTAGGTGGGTACTCGCCCTACAAGAATATGACCTGAAATGGGAATACATTCCAGGAAAGAAGAACGTGGTAGCAGATGTGTTGTCACGTATAAATCTGGAAGATCAGACTTTCGAGGGAGAGAAGGAGAGCTTAGTAAAAATTTATAACATATTCACGACCAGAGCCGATTTACAAGCTTTGTTAATAAATATCCGAATCCATCAGCAGTCTGATCCTAAGCTGAAAAACATTGTGAGTCGTTTGGAAGCCAATGATGAAACCATTTCTAAATATTACCACCTTAACAAGGGAATTTTATTCATAAAAACCGCATTGGACGATGAGACATGGAAGGTGATAATCCCGCACCAAATAGAAAAGGAGGTCATCATCGATTACCATGTCAGGTATGGTCACATGGGAGCGTTAAAAGTGATACAAGCTCTAGAGGAAAATTGTAAGATCAAGAATATCAACCGCAAGGTGAGAACATACCTCAAGTCCTGTAAGATCTGCCAATGTGCAAAAGTAAACAATGAAAAGACAGAGGGTATCATGATACCGATAACTTCCAACGCAAAACTGGAAAAAGTGTTTTTGGATATATGCGGGCCATTTCCCCGTAGCGGTGGTCGGCACAGATATAAATACTTGGTAATCATAATGGATCACTACACCAAGTATATAAAGCTATATCCGGTTAATCGGGCAACAACAGCAAAGGTTTTGGCGGTGATTATTGATTTGTATATCCCAGAGATCGGTAGACCATCTTCTATTATTACCGACCATGGTACACAGTTTAAGGGGAGGAGATGGCGAGACACTTTATTAGCACTTGGAATCAAAACGTATAAGACATCAGTCTACCACCCAAGTAGCAATCCGGCTGAGAGAGTACTAAGAGAAGTGGGTAGGATATTGCGCTCGTACTGTCACAACCAACAGAAAAAGTGGCAAGAGTACCTAGCAGCGACAGAAACATTCCTAAATTACGCCCACCATCCAGCTATAGGAATTCCACCGTACTCAGCCATGTATGAGAAGCCGACTCCCCGAGACATTGAACAAATCATTGAATTTCCAACGAACAACAATAGGAAATTCAACCAGTTGAAGTTTTACAATAAGGTAGCAGAAGATCAGGAAAAACGGCAAGCCAAATACCAGAAGGCAATAGGGCGAATTGTAACATATAAAGAGGGTGAGAAAGTCCTCCTAAAAAATAGAGAGCTGCCTAGCACCTTAGAAGGCATAACCAAAAAACTACTATTACTTTACACCGGACCATATGTTGTGGTAAATGATAAACAGAACAATACATATGAGTTGAAGGAAATCGTTTCAGGAAAAATCAAAGGAGTGTACAATCAAGCTTCTATGAAGAAATATTATGAAGAATGAGTTGTGAGTTTTAGAATTTTGAATTTATATATATTTTATTTTAAAAATCCTAAAATAATGTAAGTACATCTTACAACCTAATATTTTGAGAAGAACATTCTGGAGAATTAAAAGAATTTTTTAATTAATTTTTTAAAAAATTCAGAAATAATGTAAGTACATCTTACAACCTAATATTTTGAAAAGAACATTTTGGAGAATTATAAGAAGAAGGAATTTAGAATTTTTAATTTGGAAAAAATCCTAAAATAATGTAAGTACATCTTACTACAACCTAATAATTTTGGAACAAACTTTATGGAAGAAAGAAAAAGAAAGACTTTTGAATTGAAATATAATTATAAAAATTTAAAATTGAGTAAGTACATCTTACTACAACCTGATAATTTAGAACAAAACTTTATGGAAGAAAGAGAAAGAGAGAGAATTTTGAACTTAATTATACAAAAAATTTAAAAATGAAGTAAGACCAACTTACTATAACTAAGTTTATGAGAAAAACTTTATGGTAAATAATTAAGAAGAATTTGAATTTGGAGAAATACCAAAACTTTCAGAAATAATAGTAAAATCACACTACTATAAACAATTCTGAATGAAACAATTCTGGGAATAAATGAATTAAACAGAATTTGAATGTTGATAGAACGTCAGAACTTTGAAACAAGATAAGATCAACATATTACAAGGATTTATGAGAAATATTTTTCTATTAAATAAAAAGAATAGTTTGAATTTTACATTAAAACTAACCAAGTTCCAAAAAATAATTATGTGTCAATTATGATTGAATTGAGAAGAAAATAAAGTGGTTAATTCAGAAAAGAGAATTAACGTTAATCCAGAATAAATGCTAGACATTCACAATAGCATTTGAAGGAGTAGAGAAGAATAACAAGAAAGAGTGTAATATGCCAGAGAAGGAAAAAATTTGGAAGCAAAGAGACTAATTACCTATGAAACGATAATGAAAACAGTTAATTAAGAGCAAAGAAGAACAACTCATACCAAGAAGATGGAGAAGATGATTTTGAACCAATGATAATAATAAGACCTATATGAAATGCAAAGAGAAGAAATACCACATGAAATATAATATAAATGAATTAATGTTAATGAATGCGAAGGCAGATTAATAACTTTCTAAGAGAAAGGAAAGAACCAAAATGCTTAAATAAAATGATCAATATAACAACCTGAATATTTAATGTAAAGATACAATGTCAAAAAATTAAATATAATATATTAAGACCATTCAAATAATGAATACGAAAGACTATTTATAAAGACCATGCTAATACTATGAGTAACCAGAAGAAAGTATAAAGAGAATTCAGATGGAGAAGAAAGAGAGTTACACTGTAAACAGTAACCAGAATTATTAAAAGAAAGGTTTTCAACCATAATTAAATTAAATATATCAGACAAGTTAAGAGTTTTGAAAAAATATATATGTAATGAGTATAATAATGATTATGAAGATTTATTAAGATAGAAAATGTGAGATAATCTGAGAGACTACAAAGTGGAGAATCCAAAAATATTTTTATTAGTCGAAAATGAGACTACTTTTTATTTATTTATTCGATGACTGACTGAAGATAATTCCAGCAGCATTATGTTTTTGAGCAGGGATGGATATGCCCCTGTACTCAATTTATAGAAGTGGTGTATGGCCAGCAGAGAAGTAGCGTACAGTGCCCCTCTGATCTGCCCCATCCCACGTGATAGGGAATGTTAGGGAATTAATATCCCAAGGATACAACACGAAGTTGATATAGAAAGAAAATGTATTACAATTATAATATATCTCAGAAGACACTAACTATCCGAAAAGGATCAGTAGTAAGACAAGTAACCATATATATAAAATTAATAAAACTCTAATATAAAAAAGTCGATATAAAAATGGAGAAGAAAATGAATTATAAGAAATGATGAAATTATCATAAGAAATTATTTCATCCATAAACATGTCTGAAATAATTACTTCTGGAGGAGAGCAATCTGTAGCGTGACAGATGTATGCATAATATTGAATGGCAATTGATCATTAGAATAATGAAGTTATAATATTTAAATTTGGAAGAAAGCATTAAGTTTAATATAAAAATATTAATTCATAGCAACTGTGGAAAGAAATCATTATTATAATGAAAATCCAAGTTCAAGTAAAAGGAGTTACTAGTGATGAGTCATCCAAGACCAGTCTCATAACCAAAGGTTTTCAAGGTATAACCCAGGAAGGTAAAATAGTAAATAACAAAGCAGTACTGAATATGACCAAACCCACAACGAGGAAGAATAAATAGAAGAGAAACCCTAAAATAAGCCAAGATCAACCAATACAGGTTGAGTATTTCTGAAATAAAGAAGAAGATGGAGAAGATCCCAAGAAACCTGATGGCAACAAGAAGAAGATGGAGAAGATACCAGTCCCAGAAGGCAGGAGAAAAGAAGACTGAAGAAAGAAGAAGAGGGCAGCATCCTGAAGAAGATGTCATGCTCTTATAAAAGACACCCAAATCCCTATATCCCCAAAATAAATATCTAAAAATAAAAGTATAACGAAATAAAAACCACATGTATATAAATTTAAGAGAGAGGAGTGTATAAAGTAAAAGTTTCCTGTGAACTAAGATGAAACAATAATATAGTACCCATGGAACAAATCTCCATTGAAAAAACGCTAACCAATTTATTATGTTGATAAGACTATACGACCATTTAGCATTAACATAATATATAAGTGAAAGTGAACCAGTGATAGTTTTGGGTATTATAAAAAATGAACCTTGTGTTTCATTCTTGGCAATCACAAACATTGGATGCAATGAAATATGCATTTTTCAATGACTTAAAATGTGTACGGTGACAATATGTTGTTCATAAGACATGAATCTGTTTAAAATAACATTTTTGTTTTACATGAAAAAAGAAAAACAGATTTCATAGTGCTTTTTGAACGGTTCATACTATTTATTTGTTAATGACAGGGTACAATTCCCCAAAGACAAGGTATAAAAGACTGTATAAAAACTGTAGAATCCTACTTATAATAATAGTTAGAAATAAGAATATAGATATAAGGTTTTAATGTATATAGTACAAGAATGTTTAAAAATGTTTTAGATATAAGGCCATTTGTTTGGGTCTGAAACAACTAACATCAGAACTATAAAAATAGTTACCACTTGTAAATAGTAGAGAGTAATTAAGATGTTAGTTAGTACAAAACCTTTGTTGTAAACCATATTTACATGTTGGAAATGGGAATTTTGTTGCAAAATGTCTGATTTGAAGACAACCATTTATTTAAAAAAAATGTTCTTTATTCTGTTTAACTATTATTTGTATTGTAACCAATACTAATTGTTTTTGTGTAATTTGAAAGCATGTTTAATTTATAATACTATTTGTAAAAGTCAGAGAGGGTATCACACATCATATATTGTTTGTAAATTATTTTGTAAGAAAAATTGTTAAAAAATCATAGGCCAAAAGAATGGAAACCAAACTTCATCAAAACAGAGAAATTGCTCATTTAAATGCAAATAAACAAAAGGGGTTTAGACAAAATAAACTTGAGATCATGCCATATAATTGCACATACCATTTAGAGAGATTTTAATAAATTATATTCAGAATTATAAATAAAAATGAGAATGACTAGACTCAGAAATTTGGACATGGGAGTCATATATTTCAGAATAATGTTTCCGAATACAACTAATTCAATTAATTACCAGAAAATAAGGGAATATGAACCTTTTGATACAATATAGGATTATTAATATTAAATATAACTGATAAAATGGCTGAATTTATATAATGACAGGAAGTAAATTTTGATGTTTTGACTCTTCACAGTATACCAAACTGAAAGTGAAATTACTATTTTTTGGACAGAAAACACTATAAAATGGCATTATTTAATCTGAAAATAACCAGAATGAACTGAAAGATTAATTTAAATCAAATCTAGTGAATAAAATTGACAAATAACCAAAGTTTAGGCATTCATATAGTGAAAATGTAAAAATGTATACAGGATGTGAAAAAATATTTGAACAATGTTAAGGATAATATTATATGGGCTAAGAGTTTAATTGAAACTGGAGGAAACAGTTAGTTAATTATTGGTAGTTGAACGGTTAACATGACATACGTCTAATAACGTGGATAACCTAACCTATAATCGTCATACAAAGCGAGTGTATAGTGAGTTATTGTGAAATCGCGAGTGACTTGTAAAATACTTCTGAAACTATCATATTATAACAGAAACGATCAAGTAACACTCCATAACACAGAACAATATAAATCTACTCCAAAAAACACCATAAAACACTAGAAAACTGTATAATACATTAAACCAAATTAGTGACGGAATCGGAGAAAGTGTTTGACTTATAATTACACAGACATACTAAATACAACCCAGAATCACTACACCAGTCACTACACAACATATAACAAGAGATTTGCAGACACAAGAACAGGAATATTACGTCAAAATACATTATTTGGAATGCAGCAGCAACGAGCAACATTTTCATCGACTTGACGGCAGCCATCTTTCTTTGACAATCCCAGTGCCTCTTCTTGGTTCAGCACAGCTGTTTGGTGAAAACAATTATTATATTTACAATTTATTATTCAATGTCTGTGTTTATTAATAACTATTAATTTGATTGTAACGTTATACTTTTTAAATATTAGCCCGATTTCTCTGACTTTGGTAATAACTGGCTGTTTAAAGAACCCTATATAATTTTTATAACATATACTTGTAACTTTTTTCGATATCCTGAGAATCGATACTAATCGATAAGAGTCAATATTGCTGTTACTTAATAAAACATTAATACTTTTCAATACTTAATAGTTCTTTATTTCTTCAATAATACTAATTACCAATAATATAATTCTAATTGATAATCTACAAGGACTTTACCACCCGTAAGTGAAGATAACCTAAAAAATAGAAAGGTAAACAAATATCGATTGGTTTACAGACAGTCTTATGAGTGGTGATAGATTATTTAAATTATACTAAAACTTTAATAAAAATTTTCAGAAGAGCATTACACTGTTTAAAACTTCACAGCCCTATATTAATTAATTGATCCTAATTAATTAATTAATAAAATTAAAATTTTTTTTATTATTTTTTTTTATAAACATAATTTTTTTTTAATTTTCTTCAAAACAATAATTTTTGTTTTGAAACTTTCGGTGAAGCTGAGCATATATATTTCTTCATCAACTTTACGCTACTCGACCGGTCTTGCTACCATTGGGACTCGACCAGCTGGGAAACTTAAGGAAGTGTTTCAGGCCAGTAAGACGTCGAGAGCCACACCAATCACACCAATTAAACATATTACAATACAACTTATTTATTTATTTTATTACAAATTGGCTAGTCCAAAGAGTGGGGCTTGATTAAATCGGAGTCACATACTCCATAATAGCTTATATCATCAACACACATCTATATTTATTAAATTTGTATTTTATTACACATTATAGAGTGATTTATAATATTTATTCTATATTTATTTGGTTAGTGTACTTTGTTTGTCTTTACTTTATTGGATTTGAAAAAAATATCATTTAAATTGATTATTTAGTTGATACTAATAATTATCATTTTCATTTGTTATTTATTGGTTTCTTTTTCATTACTTTATTTGAGTGTAACATTTCTCCTTTTTCTGTTCTATATTATTCATTTGTGTCTTTTCATTTCTTCTCATTTTATTTCATTTATACTTTGTTAGTTTCCTTTTCATTTACCTTCTCATTTGGTTTCATTTTATTTCATTTTATTGAGTCAATCACTTGGGTTGGGTCATTGTCGTTTGTTGTGTCTTAGTCATTTTATTTTCATTAGTTATTTAAACATTTAATATAGTTGATTCATCGTTTTTTCCCTGGTATTAGGGTGGCTTTTTGTATTGTAACAACGTGTTAATGTCGTCCTGTGTTTTGTATACGTAAGTGACCTGGTTTGCGATTGGAGTAGTCTGTTGTATTTGTTTTATTTTCTGTTTTAACACCTCTAATTTGTTTTCATGTGTGTTTATGGATTCATTTACTGCGGCCATCTGTTCTCGCATACATTCCTCTACCGCAATCATGCGCATCTCACATGCTGTTATGCGTGTGTTGTTTAATGCTATTGCAGACTCAAACTCCACGTGGATAGATTCAGCTTTCTCCGTGATTTTGCTTTCAGCAACTTCAATTATGGCTTTATTTTGGTTAGCTTGTTCGTGAATAGCCACGAAGATTTTTTTATTTTGATTTTTAGCTTCGTCTCTTACAGTTTTTAAGTTTTTGTTTAATATTTTATTATCGTCTTGTAATGCTTTATTATTTTTATTGCTTTCATCATGTACAGATTGAATATTAGCTAAGATTGCATTTAGTGTAGTTTGTAACTCAGCTGATAGACCTTCCGCCATTTTGAAAGATGATAACCAAACACAACAAACAAAGTTTATCTTAATGACCTAATTTATGTACGCCACAAATATTCCTTACGTCTACGTTTAATGTCCCTAATCTAAATTTTAATCGCAACGCACAGTAAACAGTCAGAAATCATATAACACAATGTCTACATAAATCCTTAACCTATACATGCACAAATAAGATAATTCACTCCAGATAACGTTCCAGTACTAATTTACGATTCTAACCTAAACACTAGTCTTTCTGAGCATATGCAATATTTAAATGATACACACTCGGAATACAATTTTAATATATCATACACTACAAAAATTTTTTTTATAATATACTATTTTCTCGTGCCAAAAATGTTGGCTAATGCAATTTAGTACTATGTAACAGGTTATATTTAATATATTTCTTGCACTTTTACTGCCCCGTCATTGCGAGCGCCATTTACTATACGACAAAACATATATTAGGCATAGTAATAATTGAACATATTGTAATATAATGGTTTGTAATTCTCAAAAATATTTATTTTTTTTTTATAATTGTCTCTGAATATCATACTGATCTGTTTAAACAAAATGTCAACTTTTTACTTGAATGTTGTTTCCAAGTATGTTGATTCGTCTCACTGCTGGTCCAGTGATTCGCCGCAATCTGCTCCTCTCTCGTCTCCTCCTTTCTGCACACTCCCGCTTCGCTGGCACTCCTCTTGTACGCACGCACGCCAACACACCGATAACCAGTCTACTCTTATCTCAGGGCACCGAAACTGGGCTGTAATTTAATATTATTTAATTTTGGTGCTTTAAGCGTGCACCTTCCCGCGTCTTGAGGTGTCCTCGCGATAAGACAGGAATATCCCGGATGGATAAACCTTTCCTATGCGGAAATCTTCACTCACGCGAGACTAGCACTGTTTAAAATTTAAATAGTTTAATTTTTGAACTAATAGTGAGTTCATACCCAGTCAAGGTATTAGCTAACGGGTAACTCGTCGCTAAATTGTCCTTGATCACTCTTACATACGCACGTTTCTGTACAAAAAACTCGCATAGAGAGCACGTCCGTAATATTCGATCTGCAGGATGGAACTGACTCGATATTCGTCGGCGGAGACCCAATCTTAATGGAAATTGGGGCCGCTGATTGGTCGAAACAGCTATCACGTGATTGATGGATAGAACTAATAGACAACTTCTTGAAAAGATTTGCAGATTTCTGCAGAAGCAGGTATAGATTTTATCTATAAATTTTCTGACTTCTAAAAGATAAGGAATTTATAGAAGTTGCTTTTTACTAATCAAATCCCTATTAATATAGTACATAACAAGTCTCTGACACCCAGAAAATATAGCGTTATTTAAGCTGCTTGCACTGCCCAAATCTCCGTTCGGTATGTTCATTTATAATGGAGTTATTCATAAAATATGAATGACTTGCACACTCACACATTTAACTCGCACATGACATGATCACAAATACATTTATGGGCATTTTGATACATAATAGTCTTTTACCCAATTCTTATTTCAATACTTACATCTAATTTACATACTCAAACAAAAATCAAATTTTATCTTGTCTACAACGTCATAAACCTGCTATATCAGCATGTAGCTGCAGTGTTCTATTGCAATACGTTTTGTTTTGTTTTTATAGAGGCCTTTGGTACAACATGGAACAAACAGTACTGCATGTATCAACGTGATAAAAAAGAATTTATAATGATTCCATATAATCAGATGACTGGAAAATTCGTAAGTATCATAAAATAATATATCCCTACATCCGTAATTGTAAGATACATTTTGTACTAGACGTAAGCAACAGATTTATCAGCAGTAAATAGTATAATTAGAACACCGAATGTTGGTATGTGTTTGATTTTGTGAAATACTTTAATGTTACTTTCAATTCTTTCACCACTCAGACATGAATGAATGAACATGAAGCAGACATTACTGGATATTTTATTGTAAACTCTGCTGTACTTTATACTTCACTGGCTTAGGGAGGTAATCTATAATATAATTATCATATTGTTGATTTTAATATGTATATGAAATTTAAATTTTATGTATTTCATCCGTAAGTTTCAAATATGCCAGTGTTTTAGCATCTATTATTTGTGCAATATCATCATCCCATTTATACAGGCTTCAGTTTCAATATACGTCTAGTTCCCAATGCTTGTAATGGTGTGTGAGACATGATAGTTCTAATGTTACTCCATTCTTAATTATTATGATGGGTGTTTGTTGTGCAAACTGACTCAGCCATGTTACTAACTTCATTCATATCGTATGATTCATACACGACTGTATGTTTCCACGTTATTTGTTTAAAACAATACTAAATGTTCTTTGTTTAAAATGCTTCCATCATTAGTTAAATTACTTAATCATTTTCACAAATTTACAAATTCCCCCAGAGTTCACAAAGTTACAAAGTTTTACAGAGTTGAAAATTTCACAAAGGGTTGCCACAGAATTATAATACTAATGCCATTATAATACAAACAGTAAAGGGGCCATCCATAAATTACGTCACACGTAAAGGGGGGGAGGGGGTCGATGAAGTGTGACATTGTGTGACAAGGGGTGGGAGGGGTCCTAAGTTTCGTGACGTCACATTTCAAAATCTAATATATCTAAGTATTAAAACGCGAAATTTGAACTGTTAACGAAAAACTTAAAAATATTTCCAACTCTATCTGTATAAACATAATGTTTAAATTGTTTTATTGGTGAGTTCACACTCGCTCTAAGTACTATTGTCACGCGCCGACCACATGAGCCCTTTGACAAATGCCGCCACACGCACCGCGCCTCGCCGTGATTTCATTAAATAATTGCTTATCTAATCCGTCGAGTGACTTACTTGTAATTCCGCTTGACGTGTTTCAGGGCATATGCCCCATCTTCAGAATAATTCCTCTTCACAGAACGTCAGACATTAAGATTAAAATGTAATAAATTAAAATTAAAATCCATGGTTAAAATATTAACTCGTCAAAATATTAAAATATACTAAATGCACAGAGGAGCACGCACGATCACAATATGAGTTCACTTCACGTTATAGTCGGTGTACACCGCCGCGATGTTACTCGTGCACTGACTGTCTGAGTAAACTGTTATCTGCGCAACGCATCTTTTATCCTAATGGCCGTGTCGTACAAGGGATTTGACTTGAAGTTAAGTTGGTCGTTTAATATGAATCCGCCGTCTTGTGAGTTGTTCGTCTTTTTAATTTGTTTAAAGGCCTTGTAAATTTCGAATTCTTCTAATGTGTCCATATATCTGCCTTTTTTGCAAAAGTGTAATGGTTTAAAGTTGGTGTCAAAATTGCTGTAGTTATGATTATTATTTACGAGGTGACGTGCAAAGTTGGATTTGAGAATGTGGGTGTCGTTTTTTGGTAAATGTTCTTGGAAGCGTTTTTTGAACGCTCTGCCGGTTTGTCCAATATAGAAGCTGTTGCAATCGTCACATTGGATTTTATAGACACCTGTCCTCTGTTTTATTGGTTTTGCAGCTTTATGGTGAAGAATTTTCTTAATGTTGTTATCAGTCCGGAAAGTTAAAGTTATATTCAATTTTCTAAAAATGTTGGTTAATGTATGGGGTAAAGTTCGGCCGTAAATAGAAGTCACGTACGTGCTGTCTCGGTTACTACTCGGTTTTGTTTTCTTGTTATGTAACTTTTTCCGGTGTTTTTTGATCAAAGCATCGATCATAGAGCACGTATATCCATTGGCCTTAGCTATGTATTTAATGGTGTTGACTTCCTCCTGAAAGTCACTGATTTCTAACGGTATGGTGAGTAATCTATGTATGAAACTGTTATAGGCGGCCATTTTTTGCGGAAGAGGGTGATGGGAATCCGCGTGTATCGTGGCGTCGGTGGTGGTAGGTTTTCTATATATTTGGTATTGGAAACTATTGTCAAACCTTGTTATTGTTAAATCGAGGAAATTAAGTTTATTTTCTATTTCAACCTCGAGGGTAAATTGTATGTTCTTGTTTATATTATTTAAATAGTTTTTTAAATTATTGATCTGTCTTATGGTACCGTTAAAAATGATGAAGGTGTCATCTACATAACGTGTATATGATACTATCTTGTTATGCCATTTGTTTGCGCTGCTGAACATATGTGTGTTTTCGTAGTGGTTCAGGTATATGTCCGCCAATAATCCAGAGAGTGGGGATCCCATCGCTAAGCCTTTCTTTTGTATATAGTATTTTCCATCAAATATAAAATAGTTTTGATTTAAAACAACTTCCAATAGAGCGGTTATCTCATTAATTTCATCAGGACTGCGTATGTTAGCTACAATAAGATTATACTTGAGAATATTTATTGTATCCTGGACGGGTATATTTGTATAAAGGTCTACTATGTCGAAAGATGCGATTCTGTAATTAGGTTTAATTTGGATGTTTTTCAGTTTGTCGATAAATTCAGTGCAACTTTTTGTGCTATGGTCATTCTTTAAGCTTATACTGTTCTTTATTATTTGTACTAGTTTTTTACTGATTTTGTAACTCGGAGCAGTGGTGAAGTTCACAAGCGGCCTAATTGGTACACTGGGTTTATGAATCTTTGGCAAACCAGTAAACTGGGGAGCCTCTGCATTAATAGGTTTCAATGAGTGACGTGTGGCGCTATTGAACAAGTGCGTACAACGACTAACTGTGTTATTCAGGGCTTTAACGAAATCGGCTGACGGGTCGGCATTTACCATTGTAATATTATTATTTTCAATGAATTGATTAACCCTTTGCGAATATTGGTTTTTGTCCATTATAACGATAGTGTTTCCCTTGTCCGCCTTTGTAATGAGTGCATCATTGTTGGATAATTTGTCTTTGATTTGTTTTAAAGTTTTAATTTCGTTCATATATTTAAAGTTTAGTTTAGTGATATATTTAATATTTAGTGATTTCATTGTTTCTATTTCATTCGACAATTGATTTTCGCTGAGTGAACGATGTCGTTTTCTTAGTTCTGCTATTTTGTGATTTTCAACTTTATGAAACAAGTTTAAAATGAACAAAAAGAGTGATTTAGGTAATCTTTACCGTAAACTATATGAAGCATACAGTGCAGCTTATGCTGATAAAAAAAAAAAATGTACAAGAAGAAGTTAACACCTTATGAAAAAGTTTGAAAAGTAGTGACAATGTTGAAGGTGAAGTGGAATCTAAAATCAAAGAATTGCGAATAAAAATGATGAAAAAGAAAGCGACACTTATGAATTTTTTTTCGAAAATTCCTTCGTCGTCAACATCACGAATACAACTAGAGCCCAAGGAAGTAAAAGTAAGTTCGAATTTTATAATAACAACCAAACTAAACTGACTAGGTATACTGGGTCGTTCCGCGGAACACTAAATATGTATACAGGGTGGAAACGATAAGTGATCTCATCGATTATTATTTTTTAACTATACAAGATATCGGAAAACTGATCACTGATCCTGAAAGTGCTTTACAAGCTCTATCAAGGCTGACTACCTTAACATCGTAAGGTAGTCAGCCACGCTGTAGTAGGCTTTTGCTATTAACTTACGTTTTACAAGAGCTTTAAAGAGTCATGCCCACTTTCATACATTGGTTTGCACCGAAAATTAAAATAAATTTAGAAAGCTTCAATGTATTTAAATGTTTAGAGTATATTACCAGGAATAGATTGCTATACTTGAAATATTTTTAAAACACCGCATAATTAAAATATTTCGAAATGAAAATATCAGTTTTTCTATGAACCGTAAACATTTACATACAAAAACTTATTGTTATCCCGGGGTTGTAAAAATATTTTGAAACTACTCAATTAATTCAAATTAATAATTATAATTAACTCTTACCTTAGGGTTCTTCCCAGAGTCGTACAGACGAAACTGCTGCAGAAAGGATTATTTGAGTTGATTGGTGAACATATAATAACACAGTTTATTCTGGCTAAAACAACTTATTTGGATTTTATTTAATGAAATTAGATAATGTTTTACAGCTATGCAATAACGTATCAAATGCTATGCTGGTTAATTACTACATTGATTAAATGTTTCTTTAGTTTCCTGTTAAATGGAAATCACATATAAAGTATCGATATGTCAAAATGAGAAAAACAATTCTTACAATTACTATATTTCTATGACTACAACAAGGTGTTAAAATGTTTAGTACCCAGTACTTTGTCTCACGCACTCATTCACACTTTTTACATTTTTATCTTTTAACCCCGTTCTTAGAGCTCTGTGTTTACGTAAGTGTTATGTAATGCGTCTAGACAATTGTTTAGACTAACAAATGTATTGCTGGTTAAACTGAGGCACCTCACAGGTGAAAGCTGACAGTTTGAAGATTGGAACTGAATTGATATAGAATAAAATTAAAACTGGGGTAGCGCACAATTCTGTACCGTTACAATTTCAAGTATGTAGAAATATTCTTTAGGAACTCAAAATCACTTTTAAAGTCATTTTATCTTCTCTAAAAATCTTTTTTTTTTTTTGGTGCAAAAGTGGGCATGATTCTTTGTTTAAGGATAAATTTTGAATATCAATTGGAATTTTATTATAAAAGCGAACGCAGTTGCCGAGGAAAGAATAGTTAATCTTGTGTAACCTAGTCGTGGGCACAGTTAGTTCATGTTTACTTCTGGTATTATAAGTGAAAGTCACCGACTTTTTTAAAACAATTAATATTTTTGTGTATATATAGTATATTTTCATAGATATATTGGCCAGGCAATGTCATAATATTTACTTTGCCAAATATTTTTTTGGCAAATGGTATCAATAATGGTTAATAATGGAAAAATATAGTGTGAAATGTCCATATTCAACATTTTACATGTTTATTTTTAATTGCAGGGAAATACTATACAAGGCATACCAGAAGACACTAAAGATATTGTTATACAATCAAGTGAATGCCAGTTACTTCAAACAATACCTAAACCAAAGCCTAGTCAGAGCGCTTCTAGGAATAAAATTGTAGTTCTAGAATCTGAGCTCAATAGCTTGTTGTTAGCACGCGATACTGGTATAGCTACAGATGAAGCAATAAACAGAATAGCAACTTTGAGGAAAGATATTCAGCAGGAAAAAAACATATTGAAGCGAAAGATTAGCGCAGCGGAACGACAAAAAAAAAAGTCGTGATTCGAAAAAACTAAAAATTTTAGAACTTTGTGAAAATAATACCAACCTATCAGCAGCTCTAAAACTTCGAGATACTGTTGGTTGGCCTAGAGTAGAAGAAAACCAATCCGGTATACTTGAAGTCATAAAGGACATTGCAGTTTTTGGTGGCGCAGCTGATGATCGACGTCGCACTGAAACTATAAGGTGCTGCAAAACATTGGACGACTTACAAGCCGAACTTCATAAACAAGGATATAATATCAGTCGATCAGGGTTATACTTGAGACTTCTTCCCAGACGAGTCAATACAGAGGAAGGAAAAAGACACGTCGTAACTGTTCCTGTTAAACTATGCAAACCAGCTCTACGCTACATTTGAAACATAAAGATGGCACATTCTGTACTGCTACGATAAGAAACCTTGAATCTTTAGCTTCAATTTTGGGCCCTGATCAAGTTTTCTTTTTATCGATAGATGACAAAGCACGCGTGCCATTAGGTATTACACCAGCAAACGCTCAAGCACCAATATTAATGCACATTGATTATCGTGTAAAATTACCGGATCATGATTTCGTGGTTGCGGAAAAACATAAACTTATTCCCTCTGTTTATGCAGGTATTGTAATAAAGAAAGATGGTGAAGGGAAACCTGAAGCTGTGACACACTCTGGGCCTACATACGTAGCAATTCGTAGTGGAAAGCATTCTTCCTCTAATGCAGAGACTCATGCCACAGACATACATAGACTTTCTGAAATACCTGCTTTCGAAAACTTTATGAGAACTCGAGAAGGTTTTGTAAAACCCGTATTTATTTTTACTTGCGATGGTGCTCCCGACGAAAATCCACGATACGAGCGAGTTATAGTTTCAGCTATACAACATTTTAAAGATTTTGACTTGGATGCTAGTTACATTGCCACAAATGCTCCAGGAAGAAGTGCTTTCAACAGAGTGGAACGATGAATGGCGCCTCTTAGTCGCGAACTTACTGGTGTTGTATTAAAACATGACAATTTTGGTTCACATCTCGATTCCAGTAATCGAACTACTGACTTGGAGCTAGAAAAACGAAACTTTGAGAATGCAGGTATTGTGCTGGCTAATATTTGGAGCCAATTGGTCATTGATGATTTTCCTGTGGTTGCCGAATACATTGTGCCAACAGATACTAGACTGGATATTGAACAGGCTAAGGTATTGAAAAATGATGCGACTTGGTACGCAAATCATGTGCGTGAATCACAATATTTATTACAAATAGTAAAATGTGAAGTTGTCCCGTGTTGTGGTGTGCGACGATCTAGCCTTTGGCGATTATTACGAGAGGGGTTTTTACCACCACCTGTTTTAATTAAACAGACGTCAAACGGGTATGTAACCATAGAAAAAGATGACTCCGAAGGAAAATTTGCTCCACTGTTACTTCAGCTATCTTTGGATCTCCGAGCGTCATCACATTTGAAGCAAGTTCCGTATGATAGCTATTGCCCCAGCGTCGAGGCATACTTGTTTAAGCGATCGTGTGTCATCTGTGGTCTATATTTTGCATCATACAACGCCACTAACCAACACAAGCAATCACATAAAAGGCAACAAGAAGTTTTGCCCATCGCGAAGATTCGTCCTCAAAGAATTGCTGCTAGACGTGCCAGAGAAATTCTTTGTTTGATAATGATGATGCTATATGGTTGGATGAAAAAGATGTTGACACAACGAATGTTCCTGACATTAACAACCCAAATGAGAACGAAGTGACTGCTATGCCAGTTATAAATAATTTAAAGGAGTGGGTTCAAAGTCCATGGACTGAAGATGATTAAGTTTGTATCTTTCATAATATAATTAATCGTTTTTTTGTTTTTTTAATTTTTCAAATGTTTGATGTTGATTTTATAAAAAAATAATTTAAATGGAAATAAAACTAATTTCGGAACTGCTGTTTTAATTTAATAATTTCTAGATGTAAAATTGCAAAAATGATGTGATGTCACACTAGGGAGGGGGGAGTCTCACAAATGTGACCAGCTGTGACAAGGACGGGGGGGGGGGGAAATGATGAAATTCGTGTGACGTAATTTATGGATGGCCTCAAAGTTTAAATATTTGAAAAGGTGTGGTGAATGTGTATGTTGTTAAACTAAAATTAATGTAAACAGAATTATCACTGTTGCACACCACTATAGAAAAATTATTCCGATTAGCACTTTCAAGCTTCACAGCTCATCGTCAGATCGGAAATGAACAAACAGACGTGAAACCTAACGTCTGTTATGTGATGTTTGGTTTCACATCTGTTTGTTCATTTCCGATCTGACGATGAGCTGTGAAGCTTGAAAGCGCTGATCGGAATAATTTTTTTATAGTGGTGTGCAACAGTGATAATTCTGTTTGTGATTTTAACCACTAACACAACTTTCTTCACTAAAATGAATGTATGTTAATATAATGTCACAGTACATATATTAATGTAACATAATTAAAATTAGTAAAATATTTTGTTAATTTGAGTATGTTTTTATATTTAATTCATGAATTCTTATTAGACAAGTAGCAAATATTTGTATTTTGTTTATTTTTATGTGGTTGGATTGTTTATTTATGTACAAAAGATGAAACAAATTTCACTAAATTTTATTATTAGCTGTTTATTTAGTGTTTTGCGGTTGTTTTACTGTTAACATCCATATGGTTTACTATTAAGATGTAAGCTTACAGACTGTGAATTCGTCTTATTGAGCGAATAATGTACGACTGAAACAGTGTCAAAATAATGAGCTGTTTTGTTTACAGAATTCATCAGAGAAAATGATCTTAGGGTCTTGTGTCAGAAGAATGTCAGATTCGATAGAGAAGAGGTTTTGTTTTGATCTTACACCAGAGGACAGGCAAGTATATTCCAAGATATAGAAGATTTTACAATAGAATTGTTATTTAGCAAATAAAATGTTGTTATGTGGATATAGAATGTGTAGTCAAAAGACAATTAACAAGCCAATAGTGTTTTTAATAAACATGCATTTTATTAAATTAATTTCATGTATTTTTATATTCATGAACACAGTATGCTACTGTTATCATCGTCGTTATCTTCGGCAAGGATTAAACTAAAATTGTTTTGTTCCGGTCTCAAGCAGATAGACTAGAGCTGTTCATTGTAACACTTCTTTGGATGTCCTACACCTCTTTGTCTTTTTGGCTTATAATTCAAAACCCAAAAGTTGTTTGGGGATACAACAGTCAACCATTTGCTTAAGATATTTCAACAATTTTAGCTGATATTGGGCAATCCTGTCAAGTATATTCATAATATTCAGTTCCTGCTGTACATCTATATTTATTTTGTGACCTTGAAGAGTATATCTACATTCATGAGAAATCTTATTCCAGCTACTTGCACATGACTGGCCTCAGATTTAGTTAAAGTCCAATTCTCAGACCTTTAGAGAAGCATGGGGAGGGCGATCACTTGTAGAACTTCAGGCATGTTTCTGTGCTTGTTGATTATAAGTTCTTCTGATGGTTTCCACACATATGGTTTGAATTTATGTAACTTCATCATATCATTGATTGTAATGTAAGACACATTATAGCCCAGATATTCAAAGTTACTGACCTGCTGCAGGGCAGAACCATCTACAGCATTTACAACTACATTTTTGCTCATATCAGATCAGCTGTATGAAAAGTCATCACCTTGGTCTTCAATGTGGAGATCTGTAATCAGAAATCCTTGCAGATTCGACTCGATGAGAGTATAGCCATCTGCAGGCTGCTTTCCTAGTTCAACAGAATAGTCTGGTCATCAGCAAACAACAACTGCAGAGATAATAATGATAAAATGTTATGGAAAGTCCATCTGCCAATTGTGTATGACATTGTCTATATATAAATTAAAAAGATAAGGTGACAATGGAGAACCTTGTCTTACTCCACAACTGATCAGGCCTACACTATGAGCTGTGCTCCATTCTTCCTATCTCATATAAAGATTTTATTTTCCACCTAAAGACTTTGTGTGGCTCTAATGAGGTACTGCAGGATCTCTTCTTTGCCGTTATTGCCCACAGCCTGCCCCTATTAACTCTATCAAATGCCTTTCCAAAGTTGATGAAATCTATTTATCTGGTATTCTCTGTGCTATTTGATGATCTGGGATATTATGAAGATGCAATCTAAACACGATTTTTCCTTCCAGAAACCATGAGAGAATAGTCTCCATTATTCCATTCACTTGTCTTGCAAGAACAGATGCATACAATTTGTAGTGCATAGAGGCTGACCCTCTGTAGTTATCATACCCATTATGATCTCCTTTCTTGAATAGGTAGGATGGATCTCCTTTCCCATCTTCCAGTCTTCAGGAATATGATCAGTGGTCCAGCACAGACCACTTTAATAAAGGTCAATTAACGATCATGCAGCAAGGCTGGTGCATACTTTATAAGCTCAAAATTCAGCCCATCACTACACACCAATTTTCTAATTTTACAGCATTCTAGAACATTCATCCGTTGTAGAAGAATTCATCCATTGGTATTGGATCCACAAATTCATTAATGTCTGCAAATTTTGTTTCCTCCATTGTTCCTGGGTCTACAGCTGCTCATAATATCTAAACCATTTCTTCTCTGTGGTGCTGCTGATCTTCCTGTTTGATTTAAATACCATAATATTTTGTAAGCGTTGTCCTGTCTACCCTGCACATCGTGGTCTATATCATAGCCTATACATATTTGTCCCAACTATTTATTTTGATTTTTCTTACTTCTCTTCTGGCAGTGGCACAGCGGAGTATATTCAAACCTTGTCTGATCAGTCTTTAAAGCTAGATGTTTCAAATATGCCAGTTTCTTAGCATCTATTATGTGTGCAGTATCATCCCATATACACACAGGCTTCAATTTCCATATACATTTAGTTCCCAGTGGTTTTAATACTGCATGAGACTTGATAGTTCTAATATTTTCCCATGCTTAATTTACATTATTACTAATGGGTGTTTGTTTAAACTGACCCAGCAGAGTCTGGTACAGGTACCAGATGTACTATCATCTTGAAGTAGATGTACTTTGAAAATTTGTTTGGGGCACTGGCACTTTATGGGTCATACCTTTCCCCACCTACCAGGACCCCTGCTAATATTGCAATGTAATCATTGAATAATAATATGTGATGTTTGCAGGCCAGGTGTGATATACACACTGCAAGCATTGTCTGAAGAAGACCGGAAGTTATGGATGGATGTAATGGACGGCAAGGAACCTGTAAGTGACATGATGAATGACTTTGCGTCCTCGCATGGGGTATGTACGCACGGTGCTTTGGTTACCACTTCTTGCCTTTCCTGTCTTACACATTAATGTGTATTTCTTGCCAGCTTTTGTCAGTATTAACTGCTAGGTGACTACTAACTGAATATTAACACTTTCAACACCATGTTTTTTTTCTGTTTTTTTTTCATGTCATTCCCTGGTGAACCAGGGGTTTTAGCTTTTTTTTTTCAAAAAAATGTAGCATATGTATCTTTTAACAAATTAATACTTACTTTATTTCATTGTTAAGCTCCTTCTATGCAGATTTGATTATATTCTTAGTATTTTGATCAAATGTATTTAAGTCTTAACAAAATAGTCTTAACATACTCTTTCATCAACAAAAAAATTTTAATTGAGAAAGTTGTGTGAGTGGTTATAATCACAAACAGAATTATCACTGTTGCACACACTTTAGAAATTATTCCGATTAGCGCTTTCAAGCTTCTCAGATCATCGTCAGATCGGAAATAACTTTTTTTGATCGGAAAAGATCAAAATTTTTTTGAATCTTCATTATGTAAACTAATGATGCTTATATTTACACTCAAACATTAATTTCATTAGTTTCTATCAAAAATAATTAAAAACAGTGAAATTCTTAACAATTTCATCAATTGGCAATTGTAACAGATTCTCTTTCAAACACAGGGGAGCTGGCTAGATATCATTATCAGTCCTGTCACTTGTCAATATTTCCTCCCCATTTTGCAGCCCTTCTTATTTTTGTCATGCATCTGCATACAAGGAAAACCAATATAACAACTACTGAATGGAGTAATAAAAATAAAATACAATATGTATGAAAAAAACATAACTCATTTAGGTTATATGTATGAAGTTATATTTCTGTTTTGTAATTGGAAGATTCATCAGGTTTGTAAGTACATTCTTATACATATAATCAATTTTGGAATTAAATTTATTAGAATTTTCATCGTATATTGTTTCATCAAGTACAGTACAAATTCACGTGTATTTGATATTTTGTTTATGTTGGAAACACGCTGTGCCTAGAACCTGAACACTGATTACTTCAGTGGTTTGTAGGAGACACCTATGGGTAAAATATTGAACTAAATTATAACAGGCAGAGAGAGAGAGAGAGAGAGAGAGAGAGAGAGAGAGAGAGAGAGAGAGAGAGAGAGAGAGAGAGAGAGAGAGAGAGAGAGAGAGAAAACAATGAAAAGGGGAATAACTGACAAAGGGAAATAGGTCAAAGCTGTTAGACAGAGGTAAGGATCATATCTTGAGAGCGAGTGAGAAAGGATTGTTTACAGAAATTAATAATAATAAAATGGAAGACTGATTCCAGGGAAGAGAGGTTGAAGCAGAAAGTATGGAACTCTGGTGGATTTGATAACAGGATGAAAATACAAGTTTAAATATAATGCAGTATAGGAGTGGATAGCAACAGTTCAGTTGTCTTCAGACAGAATCATAGTTGACAATCATGGTGTCGGTGTGTGGTAGAAGTATGAGGGGTAACCCAAAAATAAGGTCTCCAAAGTGCTAGAGCCGCAAGGAAATTTTTTGGGTGGCAGTTGGCACCACTGCTGTATTAGGCCATCCCTCCTATTTTAAACAAGCAGTCACTGAGCTCGCTATGTCGATTAGTCTTGGCTTGGCAGCCTTTATCAATGGAGCTCCCGATCGCTGTTCCCACCAATTGCGGACTTCGCGAAGTCATTCGATTTCTTAACGCACAAGGTGTTCAACCTATTGAAATTCATAGACAGATGATTGAAGTGTATGGGGCAGGGTGTATAGATGTCAAAAACGTCCGCAGAGTTTAAAGCTGGTCATACAGAAATTCATGATGAAGAACGAAGCGGGAGACTGTCAGTGTCAGACGAGATGATCAGCGGAAAGTTGAAGAAATCGTGAGTGAAGATCGGAGGATCACTATCCACAAGCGAAGTTTCAAAATCCACCATTCAGAGGATTTTGTCTGAAAAGTTGGGATATCGGAAGGTGTGCGCAAGGTGGGTCCCGCGAATGCTCACAGAAGACCACAAATGGCAATGCGTCGAAGCTGCCTGCGAATTTCTTGAGTGCTATGCGGACGAAAGAGACTACTTTTTGAATTCCATTGTCACAGGTGACGAAACGTGGGTTCACCATTTCACACTTGAATCCAAATGACAATCACTTGTGAGTGGCGGTATTCAACTTCGCCAAGGACGCGAAAATTCAAACAACACAGTCTGCCAGCAAGATCATGGCGACTGTGTTTTGGGATCAGAAGGGGGTATTGTTGATCGATTTCATGCCTACTGAGACCATAATAAATTCAGACGCATATTGTGCGACTCTCAAAAAACTCAAACGGGTGATTCAGAACCGGAGAAGAGGAATGCTCAGCAAGGGCGTGTCCATTCTTCACGATAATGCTCGCCCTCATGTCACCCGTGCAACCGTCGATCTTCTGAACTAATTTGGATGGGACATTATCACCCACCCCTCTAGTGTCTGGACTTGGCACCCAGTGACTATCATTTGTTTACACATTTGAAAGAACATATGGGTGGAATGCGATTCAATGACGATGACGAGGTGAAAGAAGACATCAATAGCTATTTCAATGAATTGGTGACAAACTTCTATGACACTGGCATACTAAAACTGCCACAGCGGCTCAAAAAATGCATCGAACGTAACGGCGATTATGTTGAAAAATAGTGTGTTGTTATGCTTCACAACCATGTAAAAAGTTTGAAAATAAATGTTTTTTTCTACTTTCAAAAAATATGGAGACCTTATTTTTGGATTACCCCTCTTAAGTGCATGACTTAAGACTGGTGTGCAGTCAACATATATGGTGGTGGCTTTCAACATCAATTGATAATGCATGTGTTCATGTTCATGTTGCATGTGTCATTTATTGGTTGATGGTTCAGACATATTGATATATTTATTTCATGCTATTCTCAAGACAAAATTAGAAATACATTAGTTGGCTACAAAGGTTTTCCTACAACTTATGACAAACTGTAACATGGAGACAATTGCTTTGTTATCTGTTAAGAAAGTATGGATCAATTTTGCCTAATTATTGAATTGGTTACATGACCTGTACAATGATTAAAACGAAAAGAAGCATCTTACAAACAAACAGGGGAGGAAAGCAGCAATGAACTGTTATATACTATAAAGGCTGTCATGTTAATTCAACAAAATTTAATTATAAATAGTCATAATATATTTCTGTTCAACAATTTTGGATCGTGGTATCTGTTACAAGGTATGTTTATCATTATTATGGCGTCCTGTGTATCCAACAGATAATTCTCTAATGTATTTAAATTCAGAGAATCCATATGGGGTATGTCGGGAAGTATGCTAGTAGAAAAGGAAACAGAAAATCATTTTTTTAAATTTATATTTATAACATGTTTTAAACACATTAAATTATTTATTAACAGTTTCCACCATTATTGAAGCACTTATCATAGTGTAACACGAGTGTTTGTTTACTTTTTTTTTTTTCGTAGAAATCAGTTGCTTTCCTACTTAGACATTTCACAGTTTACCATTGCCATAAAATTCTGATCACTAATGCATGCTGGCCATTAAATGCAAAAAAGAGGCAGAATTCCTTAGACTAGGTTAAGATTACACAAAGGAATGATTCAGTTGGTGATGACACATTTTGTGTGCCTGAGATTTTGGATTGTTGCTGAGTATTATTTTGGAGCAAAAGAATGTCAGAAGTTAATATCATAATTATCCTAAGCCTTTGGATACCAAATGGAATGTAGTTTTTCCATCATTTCACAAAAAAAAAAATTGATATTATTATTTTTCAGCATCATGACATGAATTCCATCAAAAGAATACCATGTATATCAGATAATATCATACATACAAATTTTCTTATTAGATAATGTACTTGAATATTTTTTTTCTATTGACAGACAGGATAATTCTGTTGTGAAGTCTGTTATTACAATTCAAGTGAAATCTGGCACAACCATGTATCATTGTCTACCACAGTATGGCTCAAAACTCCATGCCCTTCTTCCTAGTAAAGTGTCAGATATACCAGAGTTCTAGCAAGATATTTTTTATCGTTATTGTCTTCTGTGCAAAACTGAAATATGGACGCACTTTTTAATGGTTTCAGTGATAAGTGATAATGCATGAAGTACAGAGTACATAATTTCATGAAACTTTGAAGCCGCATCCACACCGGCCACACTGCACTGCACCAAACCAAAGTGACGTGGCACAGCACAGCACGGTCTGTTCTGATGACAAACCGCGCCATACTGTGCTATTTTGAGTGACAACGAACGCGATCCAGATGTGTCAGTACATCAAAGGAAACTTTGTTCGTACGCATTCTATTTGGACAGTATTTTCGTTTACTGAATCTGAGTGGTAGTTACTGATTGTAGTCGACAGTGATTTTAGTGTATTCATTGTGATTTAAGTTGAAAATGAGTTTCAAGTGGAACCATCAAGAGATCGAAAAAGTGATTGATTGTGGGATCCAAAAGACAATAATTGTCACATAAAAAGTAAACAAAACATGATCATAAAAAACATAAAAGCAGATATGCAAAGTCTTCCAATGACATATGACAAAAATTGTTAAACTGTTCATTATTGCCAATAAGCAATTCACTTAAAAGATTATTTCACCACATAATTCCCGACTTTTCAGTACTGGTGTCACCCAATGTGATGACGTTTGCCAGAAATGTTTCTTTGTTTTTTCTTCAAGTGGTGATAAATAACTATGAAAGCATCACTTACAAATTTCACATTTTCATATTCAACCATGCATGCACTCACAGTGAAACTTGCTGCGCATCCACAATATGCTGTTTTGTGCATTTCTGTGCTGAGCTGAGCCAAGCATGTTGCGCAGTGCAAAGCTGCTTGGTCGGTATAGACGCGGCTTAAGAACACAGTAGACGTTATGAAACAATATAATATGTCCATACAAGTGTATATGTTGACCTTAAAAACCAAGTCATTATTCAACAAAGATGGTTATTCACTTCAAACATCATCATGCACATTCCCCCAGCCTTTATTAAAGGCATGTATCCAATCTGTCACTAGCTATGTTATTAAATATTATTCAAATTAATATTATTCAAATAATATTAAATATTAACAATTTAAAAATTATTCAAATGCCATTGACAAAATAGTCCAGGTATAAAAACTGATGAAACAGATACAGTCATTCAGGTTAATTAGCCATTTCTTCAATACATTGCTGTGCTCTATTTCTTACTCCACTTTACATTTTATTACACGTGTTATTATCTTGAGGGGTAACACCCTGCAACGGTACAGAATTGTATGCTAAAAATATAATAATTTAAATCAGTTTTAATCTCAAAGTAGTTAGTGTTCACCTTCGTGGAACCTCGATTTAATCAACCACGCATGCAGTGTTATTACAAAACAACACATCTGTGTTTTGTCTCTGGACTCAGACAGGCCGAACATATTACGTAATGACATACAGTTTGTGGCAGTCGTGAATCACAGAAAAAATGAAGCCAAGCCGTAGATGATTTCACCAGGCGGAAAAATGTTGCAAAACTCACTGTCCAGATTATAGAACATTTTAAAAGAACCAATTGGAGCGCAGACTGGCGATCACGTGACCAGACTCACCCTTGTGAATCATTGCCCTAACGCCAGCTTAAGAGTTAGTTAACTTATAACACTGACCGCGCGGTCAACCTGTAAGTGCTCGAGCAATTATACAGTCGGCCGACTAAATAACGAGTATCATTTTAATTTATACAGTGGTGATGAATTGTCACAACAATGGAACAAATTTAATAGTTTAATCAAAAAAAAAAAGACTCGCGGAGTGAACCGGAAGGTTGAATAGACAGTTTGTGCAACTCACAGAGACACCAGCGGAATGGTTAAGTACAATCAATAACAAATTGATCAAAATTTTAAATCTTACAGTTTTAAAGTTGCAACTTTTAGAATACATAACCAAATTTTAACTTAAAACCATCAACAGAATTTAAATTCATATACAGGGATGACTAAAACAATTTTGAGATCTCAATAAACGGGGAAAAGTAACAATGTAAAGCAGAAAGAGAGAGAGAGAGTATGAGAGTGTGTATAGCTATAGAGTCAAAGTACTGGGTGACTAGTAAACGTTATTCTAAGTAACCTTGTTATAGTATTTAATAATCAATAAATTTTATGTTTTTGGGAAATTTGTCTTGAAGAATTTTAATATTAAGGATATTAAAAAATTGATGGATTGTTGAGTAAGAATAAAGAAAGAGGGCTTGTAAAACCATTCTGTGTTAGCGTAATTATTTCACAATCAAAACCAAGTAATCCTTCTGTAACTGGTTTCGTCTGTAGGACACTGGAGTGAAACCCGAAGGTAAGATATTAACATTTGAAATAAATTCAATTGTTTCAATGGCGCCCGAACAGGGACGGTGAGTGTAATTTATTACACAAACCAGACCTAATTCTAGTTGCAGAAACGAGTACTTGGGGTTGAGGGCGGTTGTGTAGTTTAGAAAACATAATCGTATATGTAAATACAATAATTTCATAATGGAGAATAATGAGAATAAAATAAATAAAACTGACGTAATTGTCGGTGATGAGTTGGAAAATAAGTCGATGTTTATAAATAAAGAAAATATATTAACCGAGTTAGCTGAAAAAAGCGACTCAGGAATACAAACAGATGTAACGCTAGCAAATGAAAGTAATTTTGATAATTTTACCGAATCAAAAATAATGAATGAAGTTGAAATTCATTCAACGCCAATTTCAGTTAGTCAAAATAAGAAAGCTGATGACGGTGGTATGTTAAAAGATTTGTATAGTATGATATGTAGTATGAAAGAAAGTTCAGAAAAGCAATACACAGTGTTAAATGAAATGAAAAGGGATAATGAGGTTAAATTTAATGTACTAAGCAGTGGTGTTAATGAGTTGAATGAACAAAATAATGAAGTAAATATTAAGCTAAATGAACAGAAAATTAAATGTGAAAGTAGTTTTAATGAATTAAACAAACGCTTTGATATAAATGATGTCAGATTTGATGAGCTAAAGAGTGATATTAATAACGTGAAGCTACAAAACTCTAACATTAATAAACGCATAAATAACATTGATAAACATATAAATGATATAGATGAACGATGTAATGTTATTCAAGAACAAGTAGTAGAGTCTGTAAATGAGCAAGTCGGAGAACAAATTAATGAATTTAGGAAAGTGTAGAAAGTAAACTTAACGATGTAGATGCACAAGTAGTAGAGAAGATAACAGTACAAGTTAGGGAACAATGTAGTAACATAGAAAGTAATTGTGAAAGCAAAATAAATGAATGTAAATTTACTATTGCAAACAAAATTGTAGAAAATAATGAGAATAGTGACAGTAAGATTAGCGAAACAGAAAGTAGCTATAAGTCAGAAATGTAGCTATTAAAAGGTGCTGTAGAAATGGTAAATAATGCCAGTATTCAATCTGAACGTGTAACTAACAACAAGTTTAATTTAATTGAACAAAAACTAATCAATGTCAAAGATGATTTAAACACGGTAATAAGTAAAAAACTAGATAGTGTAAGCGAGCGAGTAGTAATCACCCGCGATGCAGATAGTGAGATAGAGTTAAAGTCATTTAATGGGGACAGTAGGGGGGTACACCCTATGCAATTCCTAAAGAGAGTAAGAGACTTTAATCGATTTCGTAATATTAATTGGGAGATGAAATTATTAAAAGTTTTAAAAGTTATGAAATGCTTTAAGGGAAGCCCCGTGGTTTGGGCGGAAGTGCATAAGGGAGATTGGTTAAATTTCCAAAGTTTTGAAAGGGATTTTAGATGTAAATACTGGTCTGAAGAGGACCAAGAAGTGCTTAGAAGTAAGATAATGGGGTCGGGCAATTTCGGGACTCATGGTAACAATGTTACCATTTACGTGATGAAAATGTATAATGAAGCCAAATATCTTGAACCGCCATTACCGTTTAGATCATTTGTACGCCATATAAGTAAACATTTACCAAGGGAGGTGCAAATTAACTTAATGACGCGGGAAGTGGAGGGCGTAAACGATCTTGAACAAATATTAGATATTTTCCAGAATATCAGGGACCGGGAGATCGGTAAGCGCTCAAACCCGTCAGTGTTGCACACCAATGACAATCATAATCGATCTAGTGGGACAACAACCACATATAGAGGGACAAGGGGAGGTTACAATAATAATAATAATAATAGATGCAATGACTGGCGGTGTGCCGAGTGCCATTGCGAAAATTACGCCAGCAGAACGACCTGTTATAGGTGCAATAAAGAGAGGAACTGTCAACGAAATAACACTGAGCATAACCAAAACAATCAACAACAACGAGGAGGTAGCAGTAACCGAGGAGCACTGGGAAGTAGTGGAATTGCTAACAGAGGTCGTGGTGGGTATACTCCAGGCCGTGCCACAACTCAAACAGAAAACTAGCAAGGACAGTGGGTGAAGGGACCCCACCATTGTCGACAAGGGACTGCGGGGTCCAAGACAACGGCTATCTAAGTAACGTTATCCGCACCGACCTGTCCAAGGAACTGATGGAGGAGGATGACACAGAGGCAGCAAGATTAGAGACCGGACTGACCGAAGTAAGAATCCAAATTGAAGGTAAGGAAATAAAAACCTTAGTAGATACAGGTAGTGAAGTTTCTGTTATTTCCAAAAACATACTAGAGGAATTGCAAGAAACAAACAAAAATATCCCATCTTTGCCAGTTGCGGGGGTGACCATTACCGGGGTTAGGAGTAAACGTGTAACTAAACAAGTACATTTGAGCATGGTAATTAACGGGGTAGGGTACGATAACACATTTTTAGTAGTACGGGGGTTAAATCTGGAGGTTATCCTGGGGAATGATTTTTTGATAAAGCATAAAGCAGTAATTGATTTTCAGAAGCGGTTGTTAGTACTGAATAATGAAATTGAACCAGTTCAGATTAGTTTTGAGCGGGTAGTAGATAAAGTGAGAATTTCGGGAGTTAAGGTGATACTAAATCGGGGTAGTAAACTAGAAACGGAAGTTAATATGTATGCATGCAGAGAGAGAGAGAGTTAGGGGGTGACATAAATGAAGAACGAATTTGGGAGGATAGAGTGGTGAAGTTTTGTAGTGAGGGTGACGTCGCAGGGAGTTCTCAGCGTGAAGCGTTATGGCAGGTAGTAGAGTGTTTTAGAGAAGTGTTTGCCGATATACCCGGGAGGGCAAGAAATTATGAATGTGAATTAAAGGTGAGGGAACACGCACCCTATACACAAAGAAGCTATCTGGTGCCATATTCTAAGAGAAGAGCGGTTCAGGCTGAATTAGATAAAATGTTAGAGGGGGACATAATAGAGAGATCAGTATCACCGTATTCCAACCCGTTAGTAGTAGTTATTAAAAAAGATGGTCGCGTCAGATTATGTTTCGACGCCCGCAGGATTAATCAAATAATTGTTCCGGATCGAGAATCGCCCGAAGCAATAGATGAGATATTTCAAAAATTTAGCGGAGTCAAATATATGATCTCATTAGATTTAACCGCGGGGTATTGGCAAGTCCCGTTAGCATGTGAAGTAGGAAATATACAGTGTTCCTTTTCAGTGGAAAAAATTACCAATTTAAACGGTTACCTTTTGGGCTGAATACCAGTGTGGCCAGTTTTATAAAATGTCTAGATGAGATTCTACAGCCACAAAATTTAGATTTTTTAACCATTTATGTAGATGATATACTGATAGCCTCACGCACATTCTCAGAGCACGTGGAACATTTAGAATATGTATTAGACAAATTGCATAAAGGGGGGGGGGTTGACCATCAACTGGGAGAAATCTAAATTTTTACAGAAAGAAATACATTTTTTAGGTTTCATAATAACACCAGCAGGGATAAAAGCTAACCCAGAGAAGGTAGAGTCAATTTTAAAATTCCCGGAACCCAGGAATATTAAACAGTTGCAAAGTTTTTTAGGGTTATGTAATTTTTATAGAAAATTTCAGAAAAACTATGCCCATATAACTTCAATGTTGAGTGTAGTGTTACAAAAGAATAAGCAGTGGAGATGGGGGGGAAAAAGAACGAGATGCGTTTAATGAGATAAAGGACCATTTTATGAACATAATCATGATGAATCACCCTAACTTTGAACACACATTTTACTTACAGACAGACGCCAGCAATATCGCTCTAGGTGCTGAGTTGTACCAGGAGGACGACAACAAGGAACACCACACTATCGCTTTCGCCAGCCGGACGTTGCTAGCTGCCGAAAGGAATTACACAACAACCGAGAAGGAATTACTAAGTATTGTCTTTGCCATGAAGAAATTCCGAACCTATCTGTTGGGAAATTCTACCACATCCGGACTGACCACAAGGCATTATCTTTTTTAAACACCTGTAAATTGACACACAGCCGAATAACCAGGTGGGTGCTAGCGTTACAAGAGTATAATTTTACTTGGGAGTATATAAAAGGGGTGGAAAACAAGATACCTGACACTTTATCCAGGGTAGATACAGAGGGAATGAGAACAGTGTCATTCTCGGTATGGGCATTTCGGTGCTAGGAAGTGTGTAAATGTACTAAAAGAATCATGTGTATTCAAAAATATGGAATGGAGGGTTAGAACTTTACTCCAGGGGTGCGATTTATGTCAGAAGTCAAAAGTAGTTAATTACTGATTAGAGGGAGAAATGAAATACATTAGAGTCGAGAGACCCTTTGATTTAGTTGCGGTGGATTTGTTTGGCCCTCTACCAAAGGGAAGGGGAGGCGTAATGTACATTTTTGTGGTATTAGATACGTTTACAAAATTTGTAAGATTATATAGTGTAAAAAGGGCAACAAGTAAAGTATTAAGTGAAAAAATAACGAAGGAGTATATGATTAAAACTAGAAAACGTAAAATAATATTATCTGATCATGGACCCCAATTCATTAGTGGAATTTGGCGACAAACTTTGGGTTGGGAAGGCATCATACCTAAACACACGGCAGTATACCATCCTCAGTCGAACCAGGCCGGAAGAGTCATGTGTGAATTAGGGAGAACTTTTCGGGCATATTGCCATGCCAAACACAACGAATGGCCAATGTATGTGGGAAAATTTGAAGAATGGTTGAATTGTACTACTCATGAATCAACTGGGTTTACACCTTACGAGCTGGTCAAGGGGACACGCCCACCTAGAATTCTGGAACAGCTGTTCAATTATCCACCGGAGAGCAATGCCCGAGGTTTGAAGGTAAAATTAAAACTCGCAAATGAAAATTTATTAACTAATGGAGAAAGAAGAAAACGGCGTCATGATGCTAAAGGCAAATGGACTAAGTATGAGGTAGGTCAGTTGGTATTAGTGAGAAGACATGATTTATCAAGTGCACAGGATAAAGAGATAAAGAAATTCTTTTTGCTATATGAAGGACCGTATAAAGTAATTGAAATTAAAATGGATAATGCATACGTTTTACGAAATCAAGTGATGCGGGAGATAGTGGGTACCCATAACGCCACCAATTAAAAAAAAGTATTGGTCAAAATAAGATAATAAAATAAATCATGTAATTGTATATAAAAATTTAATGTTTTCAGAAGGGACCCTCCCCCATTTTCGGGCGCCACGGTCTTACCAGCCCTGGTCGTGGATTTTGGATACATAGGGACAGACCATGGTTGTAACCACCTCCCATTGAGGTGGGGCAAGGATGGTCTTTCCCTACCAAATTGGTAGAAACTAGAAATTTTACATAATACAATTAACAGGGAGGGGGACCCCTAAAGTCCGTGTTTAAAGAAACAGAAAAATAAGGTGCACAAATTGGCACACCCCACGGACCATTGATTGCCTTAATTTTAAATTATAATACATTAAGGTAATCCTCAAGTTTATAAACTGGTGTTATTTGCGGATTGTAAACTCATCCCTTAATAGATAGGTAGTGGAGAAGTTTCGTGGCTGAGGTAACAAACGGAAATAATAAATTTTCGTATAGTCTGACTGAATTATGGCCTATAGAAATGGGGTCGTAGATTAGCGGTTGCGGTTTGTTTTTTATTTCCGGAAAGGGGGGCAGATAAGGAATTCAGGGCTGCCAGAAGGGTTGTTGTTCACTTTCATTGACGTTGGGTTCTGTTCGTTTTCAATCACATCTCTATAGACGATAATTCTGTACATACAATATACAACCTATTCACTGGTAATTTAAGAAAAATAATTTGTGAAAAAATTTTAAAATAAAACAGTCATATAACCTAAGGGTTAAACTATTATTTTGGAGTACCTGCTATGTTAGATTATGAGTAGAGAAAATTGGGGTTAGAATGTGATTATGTAAGAATTCAAGGAAAGTTTTGAACTAAATGAGGTGATGCTGGTAAACTTCATTGAAATAAAAAGGTGAAACTAAACATTAAACTAACTAGAATCATTTTGAAAAATGTAATTAAAGTAACTGAAATTGTTTTGGACATATGAGGTAATGAAATTGAATCAGGGTTGGCCTTGGATTAACTTAAAAATGTGAATTTTAGTGACGCGTTTAAATTTATTTTGATCTGAATCTTGACTGTAATTGTAAAATAAATAATAATTGATGAAAACGCAATGATTAAAATATTCATTTAAATTGAAAACTGCAGGAAATTTTTGTGTGAATATAATCAAAAATGTTTAGGCTGAGATAGTGTTTGTAAAACAAGATGTCCATACAACTGTTGATGTAAACCTGTATAAATAGTCAATCTATGTTTTATGTTTAACTGTAGATTCCCCACCTAAGTGCGGCCATGACCTCACCGGATCATGACCGTGAAAGTAGTTAATTATGACAAATCATAAATTTTAATTGTTATAACTGACTTGTGGTTTGTTTTTGTTTTGTTAACCCGGTGGTTTGTTAAAATTAGTTGGGGGGTTATTTTGGGGGGAATCTACCAATTTTTGGAACAGGGCTATTTTCACCCATATAGGGGTGGTAGTCCATTAGGGGTGTATTCATAACTGTTAGTAAGTATGTTGTACTGAATTTTTATTGTAATGCCGAAGCAAGGATGGGGGTGGAATAAAAGAAAAAAATGTCCACCCCTTCCGCATCAGTCCTTGTGGAAGCAACTGGGCGCTACAGTCCAGGGGGGTCATAGTGAGTGTGGATGGGGGGGTGACCAAGTTACAGGCCACGAGGGAGATGTGGTTTACGGCTAGGATGAGGCCGGCGATGGTCAAGAAACCTAGTGCAGAACACAGTAAATTGTAACATGTATCAGGGGTTAAGGGATTTGAAGAGGGGTATAATCTGTATTTCATAGTTATGATTTACTGGTATTTTGTGTAATCAATGTGTTATTTTGGATGGGTAATAGAGTTTTGTGAACATTATTTAATTTGTATGATATTCATATGTATTAGATGTAAGTATACCGTAAGTTTATATGGCCATGTGGACATTGTATTTTATGAAGGCCAGTTATAGGGTTGATTGAAACCAGTGTAACATGTTGATGATGAGTTGAAATCATTGTGATAGTGTATGAGTACGGACTTAATAATTGAAGTTGAATTAATTAATTTAACAGATGGATGATCTAAAAAGTTGGAATAATTTATTTTTGACTTGTATTGAATAAGGTGGTAAAGTTTTGTTTGTAACCCAATGTAAAATCCAAGGTGAAAAATTTAGAGCAATGTAAAAATGGTAATGTTTATTTGGAATGCTTATCATGTTGTATCCTGCTTATGCAATTGTGTATGAATACAGAACAGCTGTCATTGTAGGCTAACCAAACTAAATGAAAAACCAGTACTTAAAAAAAAAATCGAACCAGTACTTTGATAATAATGAACCAGTACGACTAAGAGGAAACGAATCAGTTGGGGATATGGAATGATGGAAGGCCATTTGTTGATATTTTAATTTAATGTTTCAGAGTCAGGTGATACTGTGGTGGGTGCCTATCTGATTTTATGGTGTTGGGATCTCGAGCAGAGAAGTCCAGTAAGGTCGGATGGGTGCAGCCACAGCCACCGGACCAGGGGGGGGGGGTAAGTACCCAGGATCTTAGTAAGAACTACGGGGGGTTGCAGCGCCATATCTTCACTGGTCCTCTTAGGTTTTAGGCAATGAGAGTTTTTATGCTTCGGCATAAAACCTCTCATTGGAGGGTATTGTAACGGTACAGAATTGTATGCTAAAAAGATAATAATTTAAATCAGTTTTAATCTCAAAGTAGTTAGTGTTCACCTTTGTGGAACCCGATTTAATCAACCACGCATGCAGTGTTATTACAAAACAACACGTCTGTGTTTTGTCTCTGGACTCAGACAGGCCGAACATATTACGTAACGACATACAGTTTGTGGCAGTCGTGAATCACGGAAAAAATGAAGCCAAGCCATAGATTTCACCAGGCGGCAAAATGTTGCAAAAATCGCTGTCCAGATTATAGAACATTTTAAAAGAACCAATTGGAGCGCAGACTGGCGATCACGTGACCAGACTCACCCTTGTGAATCATTGCCCTTAACGCCAGCTTAAGAGTTAGTTAACTTATAACTCTGACCGCGCGGTCAACCTGTAAGTGCTCGAGCAATTATACAGTCGGCTGACTAAATAACGAGTATCATTTTAATTTATACAGTGGTGAACAATGGAACAAATTTAATAGGTTAATAAAAAAAAAAAAAGACTCGCGGAGTGAACCGGAAGGTTGAATAGACAGTTTGTGCAACTCACAGAGACACCAGCGGAATGGTTAAGTACAATCAATAACAAATTGATCAAACTTTTAAATCTTACAGTTTTAAAGTTGCAACTTTTAGAATACATAACCAAATTTTAACTTAAAACCATCAACAGAATTTAAATTCATATACGGGGATGACTAAAACAATTTTGAGATCTCAATAAACGGGGGAAAGTAACAATGTAAAGCAGAAAGAGCGAGAGAGAGTATGAGAGTGCGTATAGCTATAGAGTCAAAGTACTGGTTGATTAGTAAACGTTATTCTAAGTAACATTGTTATAGTATTTAATAATCAATAAATTTTATGTTTTTGGGAAATTTGTCTTGAAGAATTTTAATATTAAGGATATTAAAAAATTGATGGATTGTTGAGTAAGAATAAAGAAAGAGGGCATGTAAAACCATTCTGTGTTAGCGTAATTATTTCACAATCAAAACCAAGTAATCCTTCTGCAACTGGTTTCGTCTGTAGGACACTGGAGTGAAACCCGAAGGTAAGATATTAACATTTGAATTAAATTCAATTGTTTCAACCCACACACATTAATACCTTTAAAATTCATGTTGGTATGTTGGTATCTTTACAATTAAATATTGTATTTTAATAAATCTGAGTTGAATTTTTCTGTGCATTAGTACTACTGAAAACACAAACTACAGGCCAGAATGGATAAGCTGTTCAATCAATTAAAACATATTTAGTACTCAGCAACAAAAACCATCTTGTTTGTAATTACTGTGGTTTGCCAGTAACTGAAGTAATATCCAATTGTTAAGATGCATGAGCCATATGCAAACAGGTGTTTCTTGTATAATTTGATCCAAGGTACCACAATGATGTAAGGTGTGACATTCACCACCAGGTTGTCATATCACCACTGCATGTAAGAAACATGACAAAATCCTGAGCTAGCTTCCAATTCAACACAAACTGCTTCTGCATTATGGATTAATATTTTCAACTTTTGCAGCCACTGATTAGTATATTATTGTTTAAAAGGAATAAATCCCAATTTTAGTACCAAGCCACGTGTTGTTCAATCAAATATATTGCAACTCACCGTCTGCGGCTTTTTGAAACAACGTCTTCACTATAAAGTTGACATGTTTCAGGACACTTGTCCCATCCTCAGAACTTAAAATATTCGTGTATCATTTAACGTTGATACAGTTGTCAAATAATTAAAATATTAAAATCCAATATAAATGTTTAAAAAAAAAAAAGATTGAGACGAGACACGATTCTTAATAAATGAAAAACTCAATAAAATCATTAAAAATTGGTATAATAATGTTCATTCCTCTATTCCTTTAACAAATATCAATTATAATAAAGAACAAAAAATTTTAATAGGATTAAAACAAAAATTATCTGACAATAAAGCCCTCGTCACTAAAGCTGACAAAGGTAACACTCTGGTTATTATGGACAGAGAAGATTATGACAATAAGATACAAAATTTCATTGTTAACAACAACATTAATATACTGAATTCTGACCCAACTGAAAATTATGTAAAACGATTAAATCAGTGTATAAACAGATGCATGCATTTGTTTGATGAGCAAACAAGAAGATCTTTGAAACCTATAAATTCAAAAGCACCTGTTTTGACGGGATTACCCAAACTCCACAAGGATGGTATTCCCTTGAGACCATTAGTAAATTTCACCACTGCTCCGGGGTATAAAACCGCTAACAAACTAGTCAACATAATAAAGCACAATATACAAATAATTAATGATCATAGTTTAATTAATAGTGTTGACTTTGTGAATAAGGTTAAAAACTTAATAGTTGAACCGTCTTACAAACTTGTTTCCTTTGATATTGTAAACTTATATACGAATATACCAGTAGCTGAGACCCTGCGTATACTTAAGATTAACCTTATTAATACTAATAAACTAGATATTGATAGTATAAATGAATTGATGTATATTTTAGAGTTTGTTCTTGATCAAAACTATTTTACCCACAACAATCAATTTTTCAGCCAACAAGATGGGTTAGCAATGGGTTCTCCGCTTTCAGGCCTTCTTGCGGATATATACCTAAATAATTTCGAAAATTCATTCATTTTCACTAATAACAGACACAAGAATAATATAATATTTTACGGCAGGTATGTTGATGACACCTTTTTAATATACAAAGGCACACAAAGGCAAATTGATAGTTTACATAGTTATTTGAATAATATCAATGGCAATATGCGGTTCACACTTGAAAGTGAAGACAATGGTAAACTGAATTTTCTGGATTTAACTGTTGCCAAGGACATAAATAAAAAACTACAATTTAACATCTATAGAAAACCCACAACGACTGATATCGTAATACATGCTAAGTCCTTTCATCCTATATCCCAGAAATTGGCTGCCTTCCATAGTACGATTTATAGACTTTTATCTTTGCCCCTCGGTGATAAAGAATACCATGAAGAATTAGACACCATTAAATACATTGCAGTTACTAATGGTTATGATGTCGATATGGTGAACAACATCCTTCGAGAACATAAGAAAAAGCATAGAAACATTAACGGACATAAAACTCGCGAGAATACAACACGCAAATACATTGCAACACCGTACACACACCTTATGCCTAAGATTTTTGGGTAAATTTTTAATAAAAACAGCAATATAAAGGTCACTTACAAAACCACTGATAATATTATGAATAATCTTCGTGTCCGTAGAACTAACACCTCATTTCCAAAAATCATAATTACACTAATTTTAAAACTAACTTGATACCTATTCACATATGTAAGAAAGGGCGATATATGAACGCCCTTGAAGAGTAGGAAATTTATAAAGCGTATAATAATACTGATACCAAGCCGCGTGTTTTAAATGATCAACTGCTTTTCAAGTCGAATGTGTTGTACGACACTGCCATGCGTTATTGTCGTGGTGGGAGCCAGATGTAATTCAGTGCGCGGTCAGTCACCGTACGATGTACATCGTGTAACCGTGGCGCTCGTTTTTAAACATTTATATTGGATTTTAATATTTTAATTATTTGACAACTGTATCAACGTTAAATGATACACGAATATTTTAAGTTCTGAGGATGGGACAAGTGTCCTGAAACATGTCAACTTTATAGTGAAGACGTTGTTTCAAAAAGCCGCAGACGGTGAGTTGCAATATATTTGATTGAATATATTATTATTATTATTGTTAGTTTAACAGACTTCTTTGCACTTGCATTGTAAGTATCAATATTTACATACATAAGTATGTAATCCACATTTTAATATTTATTTTTTGTTAAGTAAATTTTATTGGCATGATAATTTCTTATAAAGTATTTCTGAAATGTATTTGTCTGTGTGCAGACATATGGACTGCCAACAACAGGGAAGCCACAAAAAGTAGAGGACAAGTGTCTTGACGATATAGGATTCACTTTTGTACAAAAATGTATAGAAGTACTTGAGGCGAGAGGTAAGTGCTAGTGACAATGTGGTTTAATTATGTATAATAAATCAGTGGTACATTCACCATATACAAAAAAAAAGTTAAGTTGTATACATTTTTGTTCACTGATGTATACACAAATATTTTAACAAATACTTTTGAATATGAATCTAGTAAAATTATTTAACATACAGAGCGTATAATTTAACATACTATTATGATATTATCCAATATAGTTTCTTCTGCAAGTAGTATACTACGTTTTTGTCGTTTAAATACCTGACCCACATTTCACTGAAACACATCAGGATCATCAGTGGTTTGTAAATGAATCAACAGCAATCGAAATAATGTGAACTATATTGAATAATATCATAATATTATATAATTACTCCAAGAAACTTTTGAGTTACGTATATAGAAAACTTAACATTGTAACTATTGTAAAAAACGTCATGATTACTTCTTTAACACTTGTACGACAAAACAGCTGTCTTATGTCCGCTTTACTGGACGCCATTTTGTCACTGTGGCCAACTTATGATTTTGTTAATACGTCATTACTTACCGAAATGTGAGGCCAAGGTCCTTTAGATGAACCTGAGACCAGAATGGGGTTATTCGAAGTAAATAACGTAGTCTGACTCGTATTAGATTGATTGAAATCTCATTTTATTGACACTAGCCAAAAAAAAAACCTTTTTTATCTTTTCCATTACTTTACAAATCTCAAACAAAAGAAAATGTTAACAAACATAAACGTAAATTAAATGAGAATTTATATCTTTTTCATGATTAAATACTCTTGTTATACATGTAAACAAATATAGAAGTAAAATTAAATATTACTATGGCAAACCAGTACCTTTTGTATTACACACACACTTTCATACTATTTAAAAAAACCCTTTTTGAGATCTCAAATTTACTTATGTGATGGTAAAAATGAAGCTTTCTAAAAGGACATAATTTTGAATTTTAGTTATCCCCCAACTAGTTACTTATCTGTTTATTTGTCCGAAAGAGTCCAACTTCCTGACGTACTTTCCATCACTCCGCACATTTTCTTACTTTCACCGTATTTTCATTTATTCACCTTTTAAACTGAAACTGTTAATACATTTTGTACTATTTAAACTGATTTTTTATTTTTTCACACTTTTACATTTTTACGAACCAGTTAAACAAGTGAGTTTTAGCCGGTGGGCGCCCCTAAATTTAACACTCGGGCTGCCCACCCAAAATTACGTCTGTATAGCCCAAGACGGTAAAGAGATCTGGCGCAGAAAAACTGCTCACTTCTAGTTTTGTGGAACGTTGATCATGTGGTACTCCCTCACTGCTAAACGCTCCCCACTGACAGTATTTTAAGGCTTGGCATACCAAGCCCACATTCCAAAGTTATGTAATCATGGGCTAGGCTTGTGATGTATTGGTGGCGTTATCCAAAATGCAAAGTTCAAAGATCAATTTGCTACATAAAGACGCATTCCACTGTTCAATTGCCGATTCTGTAGCTAATTTATGTAGTAACTTTTCCCCAATAAAATTATTAATATTCCCAATATGTCCTTGGACTGTATTATCTGTACCCTTACAATACCCCCTCAATGAGAGATTTTATCCCGAAGCATTAAAACTCTCATTGACACTCACATACTTCCTAAGAGGATCAGTCCAGATATGGTGCCATAACCCACTTTACATTTTATTAAAACTATGGGTTTCTTACCCCCTAGTCCAGCGACTGCGGCCGCACCTGAATGACCTTACTGGACTTCCCTCTCGAGATCCCATCACTGCAAGGCCAGTCAGGCACTTGACGCCCCTGCTCTGACGTGTGTGCCAGCACAGGACCGCCGCCACAGCATCACCAGACACTGAAACATCAAATCAAACTATCAAATAATAGCCTTGTTTTATATCATATCCAGAACTGATCTGGTTTCCCGTTAGCTGTACTGGTTTGTGTTAAAAAAGCACTGGTTTTTTCTTAACTTCTATTACATATTTTATATCAACAAACTACTTAACTTCAACATTTTATATGACCATCTCCTTATTACTTCTTATCCCCAATTCAAAAATATATTTTTGATTCCAATCAGATTTTACATAACCGCTTCCCCTTACTCTTTCACTCAAATATTTCATTATAGCTCTACCTTACAATGCTCTAATTTTTTTTTCACTACTAACTCTATACAATACAAAATCTTGTTACCAAAAAATCAAAATGAAAACGACATCATTAATACAGTCAATCAAATGTATTTCATCCTATTATCGTGATTACCTAATCACTCTCCTCTATCTTATTATCTCTTTACTCCTCCACATCATTTTATAATATCCCCCCTAACCCTGTTACAATTTGGTAAATAACCTCACGGGTAAACCATGCAAGGCATTTACACATATGCATAAATGCTATATTTATGCCCCTGGCTTGTAACGGCCAGCTCCTTTCCACACACTCTATTGACTTTTATGTTGGACTGTAGCGCCCATTTGCTTCCACAAGAACTGAAATGTTTATGGTGTAAACGCTACTTACACCGTTCTTGCTTCGGTGTTCTAAAAAATTCGGCATTACTGGTATCCAGGATACCAGTAATCCTACTAAAATGATTCATATGCCCATAAACGGTCTACCATCCCATTCGATGGTAGCCGCTGTTCCCTAGTTCTGTTGATTTCCCCTGATTCACCCCTCGGTTAATTTCTACGTTACACCAATTTCAAAGGCAACCAACTATGGTCAGTGTACAATAAGTCTGCCCATAGCTGGTGAGGTTGTGACCACCCGAAAGTGGGGAGTCGCAGTTAAAACATACAATACATGTTTTGCATATCTCTTATATCTACACAATTACCTTATATTCAAATAAACACCTTTATGTTTTCTATAATAAACATAATACAATATAATAAACAGTCAAATTGAACATTACCATTATTACATTAACACAAACATTTCACCTTTAAATTTGCATCAAAATTACAAACATTACTACTTTAATTTCAATTTTCTATTAAGGATTCCACTTCTTATATCATTATTTCAACTCTGCATTTCCATTCAACATTTTAATCATCTACCCTTGATTATTCAATTCAAATCTCAACAAAAATTTAACTTCATTACCAAAATTCATCTGTTACAACACTTTAAATTAACTACATCATTACAAATTAATTTAATTCTATCCTTTTCAAAACACTGTAAATTACTTCAATTAATTTATTCAAAACAATTTACCTTCATTTAATTCCCATCATAAACTTTAATTATATGCTGTTAATTATCTCATCTAACAAAACACTATTACCCCACCAAAATCACAAATTGATTACATACAATACAAAGTACATAATAACAACATAACCTTACTCTAGAATACATATTACATATACCACCAACACAACTTTATATACAATATTCATCATTAAATGTTCTTATTTGTCACAACTCATTACATTATTCAGTCCAGTATTAAACCATTACACTCTCATAATTAAATGTTCATCAATAATAAATGTCTAACCACCATCGTCATAAATTAATCTTATATTATTACAACACAACTCATTTTTAATTAGATTTATTTTGTTATTATTATAATAACCCTTTAACCTTGTTTTATTCGTTATACCACAAGAATAATTTATCAAATTATTCCACATCGTTGTCTCATAAAACCTGTCTACAGCAATATTTCTATTTCTGTCTCCGTCAGTATTTTTTGCTAAAACCAGGTAAGTTATATCACCATCATAATTATCTGCTACTACAAGTACACTAATCCTCCTGCCAGGTAAGTGCTTTTTATCATCAGCATTATCATCGTCTATTACTGCACTAACTACATCACCAGGTAAGAACTCAAAATCATCAACTCTATCTATATCTAACACCCCTACTAATTCTCTAGAACCTCTATTTATATCAAACAACACTACCTCTCTCCCTCTCACAAAATCACCTTCCCACTCCCATTTCCCATTCTCTCCCTCACTCTATGCAGAGGGCACTACAACTTTATAAAAACACCTCCTGGCTTTTCCAGGAACACTACAAAAACTTAAGGGACCATTTTGAGACCTTCCGTCTCCGATTGAGGAACACTCGTCCTCCTTAAACACATGTCAAACCATTATTTCACATTTTACCCGGGAAAAATTTACCCTCTGCCCCACTTCCACAAAATAACTCTCTTTGTATTCTCTCTCAAGCACATCTATACTTATCATAACTCTCTCACTACCCCCTACTAACTCTATATTCTCATCATCACTATTAATTTTTTCTGTATCACCCTTAGATACCCCTTTTTCAACTATTTTACCACTATTACTTGTTAACTCAATATTACACTCATTAAATCCTTAAATTTTTAGTGATCGTCAATCAGTGAATGTTTTAGTGGATGGTTAGTGAGGATCGGTCAATAATACAACTTTTTAGTTATTTTGCGTCGACGTTTCGACAATATTTATTGTCATCTTCAGGACCTGTGTATGAAATACAATAGAAATATCAAACATAACAACACAATTAAATATTTGGGTGAACGTGTTGGTGATGTGAGTGTGTGCGTGCGTATGTATGTATCATTTTTTTATGTGAAGACTTATGATAGTTTGTTTACATCTTCAAATTATCTTTAAGAAAGCAAGCAAATTATAGTATGAGAGAACTTAATTTATACAGTATTACAATTTAGTAACCATCCACTAAAACATTACACTCATTATTATAATTACCACTTACCTCGTTAATTATTCCTTCGTTATTCATATTTTCATTTGCACTTAACTTGTCAACCTTATTATTCGTTATCATTTCATCATTATAATTATCACTTGTATTAATACCATTATTATTATTATCCCTTGTATTTCCGTTATTACTTTCACATCCGTTTTTACATTACATTTCCGTTTTTACTTTTCTCGTCGTTTTTTATCTCCACTGCACTTAAACTAATACTATTGTTTGTAAAAGTATCGTCATCATTATTACCTACACTATCAGAACTACTTACCTGGTTTAGTTCGCTTTCTGTATTCTCTTTTAATTTATCTGTCTCTAGTTTCTACCTTTCATTTCGTTCTTTCATATCATTAATCATTTGTTTCTGTGAATTTATTAACTCATCAAAACGTTCTTTCATATAATTCATTATATCGGCCCATGATGGACCTACTCCATTTTCCTGTACCTCGGCCATGCTTACAAAATTTTTATATAATACCCTTTATATTACTCAATAATTATTCACATTAACTTCAAATACCCGCTACATAAAATCGTCACTAATATATAAACGTAAACAAATAATAACTTCCCCAGTTTTACATTATCACAACGTAAACTTTGTAGCACGACAGATTATGCACAGTGTTTTAATTTAAAAAATAATCATATATATAATAAAAATAAAATGACATCAATGAAAACTACTATAAAAATTAGTCGAGGACCGCAGTGTAGTGAAATAATAGTTCAAAGAGATAAAATAAATTAAAAACAACCATGCAATATATAAGAAATTATAGAAAAATAATGATAGGCCAATGTATAAAGTAATTATACCCAGGTAGTATAGGAGCAGTTCAGGAAATGCCCAGGATAGACAAACATCCATAATAAAAGAACAACTGTTAGAAAAACAACCACATGTAATAAAATTAGAAAACCCCAAAAAAGATGAAAATAAATAAGAAAAGTAAAATGCAATAAAATAATAGTAAATGTAAAGTATGTATAAGTAAAATTGTCTAGAGGTTTAATTAAAAGTGTACCAGTGAAAGTTATTTTTATAATGAAAAAACAAATCTTAATGATCCTCTGCAAATAAGATTCTTGATCTTATAAGACTAGAAAACTTAATAGAGATAAGATCAAAGAATAACAGTGGACCAGTGCAAGTTATTTTATTATGAAAATATACTAATGATAATCCCAGGTAAGTGCTATTTTTTATCTCACAATATTAGATAATATGACAAAAAATAAGATGAGATAATGCACTAAATAGAGAATTGATAAAGGGTACATCCCTGAAATAAAACAAAAACAGCAAGGACTGCATGAAAATTAATTTTAAGTAATATTTTAGATGATGAAAAAACAGATGTGTTTTGTTTATATGAATAGTTCATTGAACTCAAGGCTTAAATGTTTGATATTGGATATAATTTTTGTTGTTATAAAATATTTATTATGTTTAATGATATTAATTGATAATAAACTTACTGTAATTAGATGAGGGTAATTTAGTTAAGATTTTATAAGAATAATATGTCAGAGAGGGTATTAGCAAGCTGTAATAATAATAAACCTTGTATGTGAACAGATGTAAAATCTAGGCCAAATGGTAAATCTCAACAACCTTATAATTAGTAAATGAGTAAAGGAAATTAATTAAATTGATGAAAATTATATAATGTAAATCAATCTCTGTGTATTTTAACTGTAACAATACTTTGTAAAGGTATTGAAGAAATGTATAAAATATTATTAGAAAAAATGCAAGTGTAATAACACTGGAATCTAAGGGGAAGATCTAAATTAAAAATAATAGGTAAATTAGTTAACCTAATCATAAAATTACAAAGAATTAAAGAAAAATAACCATTTTAATTCAATCAGTGATCTTATTCATTGATAGTTAGAACATAATAGAAATTGTAAACCATTTAATGTGACAGGAAGTACAGTTAAAGCCTAAATTCAAATATACAGTAAATATGATTTTTTTTAGTTAAAAATGCTATAAAGTATATCATGTTTGATATCTAATAAAGCAGAATTAAATAAAGAAATTGATTATGTAATTAGTATTTAATAAAATTAAGTAATAAGCAAAATGTAATTAATCATATAATGTAAAGATCAAATATTTAGGTGGAAATGCCATCTGGTTAAAACGATGTAGATTTATATTAAATCGGCCAGGACCTATTGTATGGAGGAAAAAGATAGTTAGTTGATTGTTACACGTTGAGACATACACTTCGAACGAGCTCAGAGAAATGAATTCATTCTGAAAGAGAGAAGATAATTTTTGGTTATAACTAAACCTATCAAAAATACAACAGAGAAGTGAAAAATACGATTAATAACCACTGAGAGAACCTGGAATCAACCAAATTAAGTGATTTATGAAGATATGAAGTCGTAATCCAAATAATAGACAATATAAACTTGAATTAAAAATTTTAACAACACAAAATTCGACATTGTAAAATCTCACATCCATTGGGACAAGAACACATTGAACACTGATTGCAGTGCCGAACAACTGACCACTACTCCCGAATAATTACACTGTGATGAAGAGTAATTAACCACTACTACTTGGAAGAGGAATACACCAATAACCAACATTTATTTGGAAGAATTCTGCAGTGAAGACACTTCATTTACATTCAGCACGGGGGCGGCCATTTTGGACTATTCCCAGAATCCTTTGCGGTGGCAGCAGAACAGCATCACGAGTTGGGTTCGAGCAATTTATCTTACTAACATTGTATATTCAATAATATTTTGTATTTTAGATAATTAAGCAGTTTTTATTGTAAGCATTATACTTTTCAGCTTTGCCTTTCTCTGACTATTATAAAATAACAGCTAAAAGAACCTGCAATTTAACCTTAATATTTTATATACCGAATTTACTCGCCCTGAGATACGAGTTTGTTATTTGTCGATTAACTAATCGATTCAAAATCGATTAGCCTCAATAAGTTTAATAAATTCATTGAATATTATAATTTGGACTTTCATTTATTGGTAGAAGTATAAATAAAAGAGTTTTAGATGATATTTGACAACTGGACTCCAAGAAAAGAAGAAAATAACATCACGGAAGGAGTACCCTCATAGAATAACGAAAGACCGCTAATCGATTATTACAGGAGATAATCTGATTAACGCAGAAAAACAATTCTGGTTATTCTAAGCCATTAAATCAATTAAATTAATAATTAAAAGAAATAAAATTACATAAATACATCAGAATTAAGTAAATAATTAATTAAATAAATAAATAAGTAAAAATTTTTAACAAAATTTTTTTATTACAAAATTTTTGTAACTCCGATTTTTAGATATGTTACACCTTTTAACATATCTATTTATATTTTAATCATTTACCTCAAATAACACACTCTGCTCTCCACGGTAGGCCCCGTTTACATAATTTTTATGTTAACGTCCCTGTTCGCGATGCCATTTGTAACTATTTTAAAAAACTTCATGGTTACTTCTTTAACACTTGTACGACAAAACAGCTGTCTTACGTCCGCTTTACTGGACGCCATTTTGTCACTGTGGCCAACTTATGATTTTGTTAATACAACGTCATTACTTACCAGAATGTGAGGCCAAGGTCCTTTGGATGAACCTGAGAGCAGAATGGGGTTATTCGAAGTAAATAACTTAGTCTGACTCGTATTCACATTGATTGAAATCTCATTTTATTGACACTAGCCAAAAAAAAAACCTTTTTTATCTTTTCCATTGCTTTACAGATCTCAAACAAAAGAAAATATTAACAAACATAAACGTACATTAAATGAGAATTTATATCTTTTTCATGGTTAAATACTCTTGTTATACATGTAAACAAATATAGAAGTAAAATTAAATATTACTATGGCAAACCAGTACCTTTTGTATTACACACACACTTTCATACTATTTAAAAAAAACCCTTTTTGAGATCTCAAATTTACGTATGTGATGGTAAAAATGAAGCTTTCTAAAAGAACATAATTTTGAATTTTAGTTATCCCCCAACTAGTTACTTATCTGTTTATTTGTCCGAAAGAGTCCAACTTCCTGACGTACTTTCCATCACTCCGCACATTTTCTTACTTTCACCGTATTTTCATTTATTCACCTTTTAAACTGAAACTGTTAATACATTTTGTACTATTTAAACTGATTTTTTATCACACTTTTACATTTTTACGAACCACTTAAACACGTGGGTTTTAGCCGGTGGGCACCCCTAAATTTAACACTCGGGCTGCCCACCCAAAATTACGTCCATACGGCCGAAGACAGTAAAGAGATCTGGCGCAAGAAAACTGCTCGTTTCTAGTTTTGTGGAACGTTGATCACGTGGTACTCCCTCACTGCTAAACGCTCCCCACTGATAATATTTAAGGCTTGGCATACCAAGCCCACGTTCCAAAGTTATGTAATCATGGGCTAGGCCTGTGACGTATTGGTGGCGTTATCCGAAATGCAAAGTTCAAACATCAATTTGCTACATAAAGATGCATTCCACTGTTCAATTGCCAATTCTGTAGCTAATTTATATAGTAACTTTTCCCCAATAAAATTCACAATAAAATTATTAATATTCCCAATATGTCCTTGGACTGTATTATCTGTACCGTTACAACATACATATTTTTACATGCAGGTATTAATTTGTTAACACATTTTTAATATGTACCTACTTTTGTACTGTGTCAACAATGCACGTACAGAGCCACAATATCCTGATTGTGTTGTGAACACTTCTATTTTTTGTAACTTAAATGTTTCATTATGAACACATCGGTAAAAGAACTGATTCCTATATCCTCTTGCTTTTGTTTTTATGCTTTTTGAGTATTCATGATCTGTGTCAAAAAATTTAAGAAATAGGTCCTACTTTCATTAGTTTATATAGAATGTACACAATATTATTACGGAAGCTATCACAGCCGGAATCATTACTTAAAAGACTAATTTCTGGGCTGTTGTGATATGGTTGATTGCTCAATCATGTTGTCATAACTTGATGTTTCAGCCACCCACGGCCTTCTGCAGTATTAAAAATCGTTCAATGAAGGGATGGTAGGCCAAACGTACCCCTAGTTGAGGCGAAAGCCAACTAGTCACCTCACTACTTGCCTTGCCACAACTAGTCGCTTTCACCTCAACTAGGGGTACGTTTGGGCTACCATCCCTTTGTTGAACAATTTTTAATACTGAAAAAGGGCTCTGATGGGTGGCCAAAAGTCTAAATATGACAGCACCAGTGAGCAATCAACCACAACCCAACAGCCCAGGAACTAAGGATACACAATATTTTCCTCTGTTGTTAATCTTGCAAGATTGTTTCTTTTGTTGCTTTCTCTGTGCTCTGATAGGCATATTCTGGAATAGAATACAGGCTATGTAAGATGTTTCTGTAGGGACCTAAGGGACTTTTTTGTGAAAATATGTTTAAACAAGGAGAGGTAAATGTGCAGAAACATTGTCATGGTGCGCATCTGTGTCTTGTTTACCCACAGTTTATGGTCTCTTCTTAGTCACTGCCTCTCACAAATACTGCGTTACTGCCAAGTAAAAATCTTTATTGACTATTTCACTATGAGGAACGAACTCTTCACGAATGACACCCTTTAAATAAAGAGTAGTGTTATATTCAAAATTACATCTAAAAACCAGGCTGTTAGGTTGTGGTCAGTTGCTATGAAACAGCATCATGTCGGCAACATTTTGATTCCCCCTAGGGAATCTTCCTCAGGCCGCCAAAAAACGACAGAGGCATACATCTGCTGCTGTTGTCTTCGTACGCTCTGTTGTTAACAATCGACCATGGCGTAACAGTCCAGTGTTTAGATGTAATTTTGAATATGTTGCCACCGGCCATGCAACCTTTAGACAAAAGTAAAGAGTAGTGTTTTTCAACAGTAAATGGACGTCTCCACATTTGAACTATTTTGATGGACATTGTTTTATTTTGGCAAAGATGTCCCCACCCACTGCAATGACTGCTTTTGTTTTTCTTTCCCAGTTTGAAAAAAATTTACACAAACATACTGTTACGACATCATAGAACAATCTACCTGTTTGTCGAATGTGCCGGAAGTATCTCGCTCTAATGTTCAAGTGGTTATTAGTTAAGAGTGGTGTTTTATAATCGGACGGTATAATTGTAATACAATTGTGTTTACTTTTAGTGGACATTTTATTGTGTGTGAAAAATTTTCATTTTATTTGTTGTAGAGACTGTGTTGTTAATTATGAACTGTTTAACTGTAAAAATTAAAGGTGTGATTAGTGACTTAATTGGTGTCTTGCACTTATTTTGTTTTCCACTGTACCTATGACGATCGAGTAGACCATCGTAACAATACTGTCCTTGAAAGTTTTCATTTATGCTAAAAAAAAAGCTTCAAATGGATATAGATCAGAAACTAACAGCATGCTAATGATGCAGGATTAAGATATGCAGCACATCACACCTCAAATATATAATACAGAATTTCTTAAATATGCGTCTAAATGTAACACTGTGGCAATATTGGGGGTATATTGCTTCTTATCATGCATGTTTATAGTTGTATTGTATACAGAAATAGTTTGGGAATTCAGTTGTTAGTCAGTAACATTTCACCAGTAAAATTATTTTTGAAGTGCCCATAAATCTCACATTTCACTAAAGTAAGTTACACAATACATGAGATAATAAACAAGTAAGTAAATAAATTAAAATATAAAAATTGAGTTATATTTGTTGATGTAACAGCATAATTTAACATTTTTTGTTATAAGTTATTTTATAATTGAGCAAAATCTATTTAGGTATCATGATTTTTTTGCTGTTGTGAAACTGATACATGCACATGTGCGCATGTGCTTGCGCGCGTGGACACACACACACACACACATAGGCTTTATTAACTTTCCCGATTAAAGATGGTGAAGAAAAAATTCTGTTGTTTAAAGGTTGGTTGCATATATGTTTACACACAGTATTACAGCTGTAAAGTATGAGTGTCTGATTACAGTACTAAAAATAAACAAATAAATAACAAAAAGCAACCTAGTAATAATAACTGTTATTTAAAATATTCTTCTGTAGAATTTAAAAATAGTGTCCGTCATGCCGGTTATATGGCCAGCACCTAATAAGCCCAAACCTCCTTTTTATTAGGAAGTAAGCAATCACGTCGTACAGAACTGTAGCCAGATACAATTTAAACTGATGTAGCATGAAATTGTGTGGTGTGCACTTCATAATTATAAAGTTATTCCGGATGTGAAAACACAGGTTTCTGTAAACATATCATTATTAATTACATTTATTATTGCATCACACAGCATTATTATGAAACATTATATATATATATATATGAAAATTTTATATCAATAAAAAAGATGCTTGATAACTATTTCACAGATACGTAACTTTTATAAATGCCAACAGTTGATGAGAAGAAATACTTACTGAAGATAGAACCTCATCATAAGATATAAAATTGGGGGCTTTTTTTTTTTTAGAAGTAACACTGTTGCACACCACTATAGAAAGAATTCCGAATTAGCACATTTCTAACAAGCTTTATAGCTCATCATCAGATGGGAAATATCTGATCTGATGATGAGCTGTGAAGCTTGAAAGCACTAATCGGGAAGTTTTTCTATAGTGGTGTGCAACAGTGTTATTTTTGTTTGTGATTATAACCACTAACACAAATTTATTAATTAAAAAAAATTTTTTTAGTTGAAGAAGAAGGCAGTTGTTTTGATCGGTCAGATCATTTATAGACAATCTTCATAAGAGACCTATACTTTAAAAACAAAGTTTATATTTGTGAAACAGTCACTAGGTGATTTTATTCTTCATGACAAATCATTATACTGCATATTGTTACGATGGTCTACTTGATCGTCGTAGGTACAGTGGAAAACAAAATACAAGACACCAATTAAGTCACTAATCACCAGCTTTAATTTTCACAGTTAAACAGTTCGTAATTAACAACACAGTCTCTTACAACAAATCAGATACAAATTGTTCACATGCAATAAAATGTCAACTAATATTAAAACACAATTTTATTACAATATACCGTCTGATTATCAAACACAACACTTAACTAATAACCATGTGAACACACTGAATAATCACTTGTAATCGCCTGACAATAAACTCGAACCGCACTGTAATATATCGCAACTATAACTGAAACTGAATGTCGTTGAGTACTGGTATTTATACCCACGCTCACAGACAAAAAGATTCCAAACTACGCCTTATCTCTAAACTACGACATAATTAATTGCGGCCTTGACACAGTCCGCGCGGCTGCGCTAATTCTGGCACAGTCTAGCAAATGCGCTGAGAATCATGTATGCCACACACATTAGAGCGAGATTCTTCTGGAACATTCAATAAACACGTAGATTGTTTTGTGATGTTGTAACACTGCCCCCCCTCCTTAAGCCTGTTCGTCCCAAACTGGCAAACTGTCTCCGAAGTAATACTCGACCAGGCGATCTAGGTAGACGTCCTTGCGAAAGATAATTCTCTGGTTCTTCAAATTCAGTCTCGTGTGATCCAAACATCAAGTTCCCAGGAATGCGAGTCTTCCGCGCAACCACTAGTTTTGCTGGAATCACTCCCGTTGCGTCATGCACTGATGACCTAAACACCACTGGCTGATCCAAGTCTGGTTCTCGTCAACAACCTCTTGCATAACTTCATCTTCGGCAACTTTTCCCCCGGGCGCTTCTAACAGCTCAGGAACAAGCAAGATTCTTGTCTCGACACCCATACTTGGCTTTCCAATCACTTCTTTTGTTGTTACACTTATTTGTACTTCCTCTTATAGTTCTTCCTCCATTTCTCCTTGCAATAGGGAGGGTTCCTCTTGACCAGACCTGTTGACTTTTTCTTCGGCCAATGCCACTTGCTTAATCGAATGGTTGGTGGACCCTGTCATTTTAGCCAAGCAAAGCTTTATCTTCTCTTGGCCGATGCTCAGCACATTCTCTCTTAAGTCCACAATGAATCCGTAGGCATTCATAATATCCGTGCAAAGAATCACTTCATCGACAATGTCTGCAACGAGCATTTGGTAGCTAAACTCGAGAAGACCCAAGTGTACACGTACTTCTACCTTTCCTAGCACCTTGACGGGGCTTCCAGTTACAGTCTGTATTGTACAAGAGCTAATTAGAGGCTGGCGGTTGCTGACTAAGTCAGGGCGCACAATGGACACTGTTGCGCCCGTGTCAACTGTAAATGGTGTTGGTTTACCTTCCGCAAATCCATTAACAATCAAGTTTCCACTGGTCTTATGTAGCGTGGAAACTGTGTGCTGTTCTGGGGCTTTACTTCTCCAATTGCTGTGATCACTCTCTTCTCTTGGTATCTTCTTCTCCCAACAGTCTACCTGTAGATGACCACGTTTTCCACATTTGTAACATTTCAGTCTTATGTCTTTTTCCCATCGTTCAAATCGTTGTGACTCTCTTGAACTTCTGGATTGTTTGTCCGACAACATTGTTTTTCTGTACCCATCGTAACGGCAGTGTGATACAGGGATCTTCTGACTGCAACGTGATGGCACAAACCCATTAATGTAGCGGGACGCTGATTTGGCAGCTTCAAACCTAGGGTGTGAACAAGAGCTTCTGAGCTATCTCGGTGTCTTGCCATTCGTAGCACTTGCTGAAGTTCACAATTTCCGATGCCATCAATAAATATCTGCACCACAAACCTTATTCGAAAATATTCTGGTGCTTCAGGATAGGCCAATCTAATAAATCTGTCGATACTTGCTTCAAACTCTTGAAGACTCTCCCCGGAACGTTGTCATCTTGTTCTCAACTGAGCGTAGTACACATCTCAGAAATATTTATCACCATAGCGTAATTCCAGAGCTTTTATCAACTCGGCATAGATGTTCTGGGTGTCAGGTGGCACTTTCTGTAGTAGTTCTGTCACGGGTCCTTTTAATGGGAGAAAGAGTGAAACTGCCTTGTCTTTCTGTGTCCAATTATTTGCGCATACTGCAGCTTCAAATTAGCGGAGGTAGGTTGCCCAGTGACTGCTTCCGTCAAAGGCTGGAGCTTTGACATGAACTGTCCCTACTGCAGACAAAGTGACTTTCTCTACTGTCTTATTTTCTGTGTCTTTTTCTGTCTTTACCATTGGTACAGTCTGTTCAAAAGTTTGTTTTGGTTGTATCTTCAGGAACTGCTCTCTTATGTTTGCCATTGAGATTTCTACTGCAGATATTTTATTTGACATAGTTTCTTCTATGACAGATATTTTTGTTCACATCGATTCTTCAACACTCGAAACAGATTTTTCTACTTCAGCTGTTTTTAATGTCATTGATTGTTGTACCTCCGATATTTTAGTAACTTGTTTATTAAGCACACCTTGTAGGACACCCAACTCTGCAGCGGTTTGTTCTTGTGTCTGCTTTTGCTCCTGTATTAGCTCTTTGAAGTCTTCTGTTTCACGTTTCCGTTCCTCTGCCTCCTGCTTACGTTCTTCTTTTTGTCTTTCTTCTTTTTTAACATTAGCGCTTTTTTGACGTTCCTCAACCTCTTCTCTTTCCTGCCTGCATTTCTCATCCTGTCGTTTTTCTGCTTCTTCTCTTTCTTGTCTTCGTTCTTCTTTTTGTTGTCTCTCTGTTTCTTCCACCTCCTGTTGGCGTCATTCCTCTGTCTGCAACAGCAGCGTCTGGAAATTTTCCATCATCTGACTGGCATCTATTGTTTTCCAATTAATTACGAATTACATTCATCTTGTAGAAAGTGTCCACTTTTTCTACTGTTAACCGTTCTATCCACTTCTGACACCACTGTTACGACAGTCTACTTGATCGTCATATAGTGGAAAACAAATACAAGACACCAATTAAGTCACTAATCACCAGCTTTAATTTTCACAGTTAAACAGTTCGTAATTAACAACACAGTCTCTTACAATAAATCAGATACAAATTGTTCACACGCAATAAAATGGCAACTAATATTAAAACACAATTGTATTACAATATACCGTCTGATTATAAAACACAACACTTAACTGATAACCATTTGAACACACAGAATAATCACTTGTAATCGCCCAACAATAAACTCTAACCACACTGTAATATATCGCGACTATAACTGAAACTGAACGTTGTTGAGTACTGGTATTTATACAATGCTCACAGACCAGAAGATTCCAAACTACGCCTTGTCTCTAAACTACAACGTAATTAATTGTGGCCTTGACACAGTCCACGCGGCCATGCAAAATCTGGCACAGTCTAGCAAATGCGCCGAGAATCACGTACGCCACACACATTAGAGCGAGATTCTTCTGGAACATTCGTTCTGTGGTGTTGTAACAATATGAATATTGTTGGAGTACAAAGCTTGAAAATAAATTTAAGTTTAACTTAAACTGTTAATGAATATGAATTTTTAAATTCCATTTAAATTCTGTTTTCCATTCTGCTGTTCACACATGCAAGAATGACTTTTACAAAGTTTGGGTGTGGAGTATAATAAACATGTCAAGTAGTTGAACAAGTCTGTTATATGTAAGCTGAGAATAAGACTAAAGTTCCAATTTCCTTAGGAACATGGAAATAAAATATTTTAAATTATGAGAAGGTACTTATGTACGTTCTTTTCTAGTAGATATAAGCTACGCATCTTGTCGTTCATTGCTTCCAGTAAGAGCAGCTGATGGCATTCCACCTTATTCTGTAATCCACTTTATTTTGTGTCCTTATGACATGAGCAAATTTTATTGTGGTGTTTGTGTCTGCGTAGGCCTAGAGGAACAAGGATTGTACAGAGTCGTAGGTGTAAGTTCAAAAGTAAACAAACTACTTGCAATGGGATTGGACAGGAGGAAAGCAGACAAATTAAATTTAGATGATCCATTGGAGTGGGAGAGTAAAACAATTACAAGTGCTCTGAAAACTTACCTACGTAATTTGCCTGAGCCTCTCATGACGTTTCGATACCACAGCTCCTTCATTGCAGCAGCCAGTAAGTATTGTTTATTGCTAAATAATTTTAATGTCCATGTTTTATCTGTGGAGGAGGAACGCTTTTTGTATTACAAGAAAGCACATACTTAACCTATGTATCATGACTTGCTAGCACAAGACATTATTTTTATCCCATCCTTAAATTCTCGTAGAATCATTAATTAATTAATGTATTAAAATTAATATATAATCTTAATTGGGGAGAACATGGCTGGTACTCTTTCCAAATATTTGTAAATCAACTGCACATATCTGATCCTTGTCACAGTGGTATTCATAAAACTAGGCAATTGACTGTTGTTCTTGTTTATTACATCATAGCTTATAAAAGCTTTGAAAGCATTGACTAGCTTCCCAGCTTTCTGCCATCATGAACAATGCTTCTCATCAGATGTTCTAGTGCTGTACCCTCATAAAATATACAGTCAACCCCCCCCCCCCCCATTATCCGGGATAATCACCAGCAAGGTGATCATGGATAAGTCAAAATCCCGGTTAAAGCATAAATTGTAACCTAGTGCTTAAATGAAGGTCTTAGTTAAAAATGAAATATGTGCATACAATAAAGTGGTACATACCTTTTATTACACAATAAAAATTAGTCAAACCACGTCTTTGTCAATTAAAATAGTATATTTACAAGCAGAACAAAATGTACAGAGTCAGTGTTTATACACACTGAAAATAATCTGTTAATAATTTTTGCTTCTTAGCACTTGCTGTTTTCTTTAAAATAGACGACCTTATTTTGCGACCCAGTCTTGTTAGAGGAACACATTACCGTTATTCGTTCCTTACTAACTTTGTGTCCCGGCACATTTTTTACATTTTCAGACGCTAAAGTTTTCGTCGGTAAGCACTTCAAAAATAATCCCGATTAAAGTCTTTGCAAAACTGTTCTGCTGCCGTTTGATCGCCAATCAATTTTTCTCCACGAATTTCCAGCTCTCTTATGCCGTGATATTGTTTGAAACATGTCAGCCAGCCAGATGAAGCGTCGAAATTTCCTTGTAGGCCTAAAGCTTCGGAAAAAACTTAGCTTTTTCGGCGCATATTTGTCCACTTACAGGATTCCCTTGTGCTCATTGATTATTGAGTAGCTCGGTCCAAGTCTTCGTACGTCAACTTCTTCATAGTTTTCCGTTTCTTCCTGCCAGATGATGAGTCAGAAGAACACGCAAATTTTACAAGTTCCACCTTTTTCTTAACCAAATCACAAACCGTTTGATCACCAATTCCATATTCGTCCTTTAACGATTTAACAGTTTGGCCCTTCTCAAATTTTTCTATAATCTCTAGTTTTTTCTGATTCGATAAAACAATCGAGTCACAATGCAAAGAATGACTGACTGGACTGTCAAGGTCAAACTCAGCACATGCCGCTACACTCTGCGCCTAAAGCCAGTTGGCGCTAAGATGAGCAATGCGATTTGATGCAGTGCATTGGGTCTTCTAATTGCGCACACACGCAGTGTTAAGAGGGCGTCAAATTGTATCGTAACACATTAAACAGACTGTCATTTGCTTATAATAATACAACTAGTGGTTTATTTGCTACAGTACTACACTGAAAATAATAGGCTTAAGAATACTGTAATAAATTAAAGTCATTGTAAGCATAGTATGTACCAACATTTCTGCTAAAACTACAATTTTTTTAAATCACAATTTCGCGGTTGATCCGATCCCGGAAAATCGGGAGTTGACTGTACTTTGTACTTTACAGTAGTCATGTAAAAGGGTTATAACATGAAGGAGCCAAGATCAGCATCTTGAGATAATCCATATTTTAATTTTAACAAGACGAGCCCATATTATTTATGACTAGCCGACTGTTGGGTTTGTTTCTCTGTGATACTGGTTACCTAAGTTTTTAATTGGGATATTGAGGTTGCATGCCTTTGCATGAATTATTCCACCTTTTCTACCACTGATCCTAGTCTCTTCTCTTCCATTGTCACATATGCTTCTTTGTATATTATATTATTGTATGTTGCTGATACAATTTTCACCATTCTTCCACCAAGATATCCACAATGATCTCTTGAGTGCATCTGGCCATGAGACCATACTGTATGTAAGCGTAGATGTAACCATTGCTACCAACGGTAATCTACCATTTTGTGTTGCATTACACATTAGCAGCATCTTAATACCGACATGCTCCATGGGATGACATGACATCTGAAAATCAAACAAACGTCCTAATTATTACTGTAAGGTACTGATTATGTGGTTTCATAGTATGTTTGTTTTCCAGTATAAAATTGGTAGTCTGCATTCTGGTGTGATCCATAATCAAGACACCACCTCGGTCTACCCTTTTCAGTCTTATTGTTAACCTCAGTTAATTGAACACATTATGAACATTCAGTTATTAAATATGTGGACACTTTTTTCCAGGCAACTTCCTCCAAAGGATGTGTCACTCAAATGTGCTCTAGATTAATCTAATATTAGTCTAATAAATTGTTGATAAAATAATAATTTATTTATTTACTTGTTTTCTTCAGTAATTTTAATTTTTGTGTTACAGAACATGAATCAAGAGTTGTTAGGGTGAATGTGGTTCACACTTTGACTCATAAAATACCACAGCAGAATTTTAAAATGCTTGACATCCTTGTCAAGCACTTAACCAAGTGAGTGTACTGTTTTTTCTTAATTTTATTTAACGTTATCTAAAAATTATTTGTCAATTTAATGATGTTTCTATATCACAACTAGTAATGGATCCTAACATAAATTAACTGATAAGTTAAGTTAACTTAACAATACTGCCAATTGTGGTTTGCATTCTGTGGCATCTGTACTGTTCCTTGTAAAAATGAGTAAGTACTAAGTTGCCAGTGTTGTCCAATAATGTATATGGTATTATTTCAGTGTAACAGCACATAGTGATAAAAATCTGATGAATGTGAGCAATCTTGGAGTGTGTTTTGGGCCCACATTGTTGAGGCCAGAGGAAGAAACGGTTGCCGCTATTATGGATATCAAATTCTGCAATGTTGTGGTGGAAATATTGATTGAAAACTACAATAAGGTAAGGCTTTTTTTGTAACTGAGAAGATTATGAGAAAATAGTACTGTTTAAAGCAGCATTTCTCAACCTTAAGGTGCGATGCATTATGCCTTACAGGAAAATTTATTTCCTGTGCCTTAAAAACCAATTATATTTAGTATTAAGTAGAGTTAAGTATGAGTAATTAGTTTGAGTGTAAAGTAGGACTTAAAGTTCTCAATATTAGCAAAAATATGATTATAAACTGGGGGCACACCCCTACAAGTAATTTTAATGGTGCTCATGAGGTGTAATATCCTTCAAGATAGGTCAAGGACGTAAAAAGGTTGAGAACCACTGGTTTAAAGCATACAGTGCAAGCATTGGGCCTTCCTAATATATCAGGCCACGCTGTGGATAATTCCAATTCCATTTCTCAGTTACAACTGTGTGTGGATCAAGACAATTTAAAATATACAGTTGTATCATGAAGGGTGGGTTACTTATAGACTTCTTTCAAACAACACATTCAGGATAATTCATTCATCATTCATTAGAGCTGTTCATTCCCCCATAGAATTATTTCCACTCTTTTCAACTTTCTCATTCTAAAAGGTTATGAATTACTTTGTCTCTGCTCTCTCCTTTTTCATCAGAAAAGTTCCTATATATTCTGACCTCATCTACCACCTTCTTGCCGTGTTTCCTGTGTTTTATCAGCTTTTGTCTTCAGTGTTTATCCAGACGTAATTCCCTCACCTCTACTTCATAATAATTTATGTCTATTTGGGTGCTGTATTTATCGTACGTAGTATAGTATCGTACAGTATACTCGATCATTGTAGGTACAGTGGAAACAAAAATACAAGACACCAATTGAGTCACTAATCATACCTTTAATTTTTACAGTTAAACAGTTCATAATTAACAACACAGTCTCTACAACAAATCAAATAAAAATTGTTCACACGGAATAAAATGTCCACTAAAATTGAACACGATTGTATTACAATTATACCGTCCGATTATAAAACACCACTCTTAACTAATAACCACTTGAACGCGCACAGTAATATCGCTACTATAACTCTCGAACCACACTATCCAAAATCGCCTCACGTTACTGAAACTTAAGGCTGCTGCCACCATGTATTTATACCTGTGCTCACAGACCAGAATGTTCCTAATTGCGTCTTAGCGCTCGTGTGAATTACGTAATTAACTACGGCCTTGACACAGTTTGCGTGGCTGGCGCCTTTGAGAAACCTCTCGAAAATGCGTCGACAAGCACTGCGCCACACGCGTTACATCGAGATTCTTCTGGCACATTCGACAAACATGTAGATTGTTCTGTGATGTCGTAACACTGCCCCCTCCTTAAGCCTGTTCATCCCGAACTGGCAAACCGTCTCTGAAGTAATACTTAGCTAGGTGATCTAGGTGGACGACCTTGAACTTTCGCTGTCCTTCCTGTTGAAAGATTCTTTTTTTCACAGTGTAGGGTCCTTCCCAGTTAGTTTGCAACTTAGGTGAGCGACCACGACGGCGCTTTGGGTTGAACAACCAGACCTGATCTCCTTCTTCGAAACCCACACTTTTGCTGCGAATGTCATACCGAGTTTTCATTTTATCACTGGCAATCTTCAGCCATCCTCTTACCAAGCAATTCATTTCCCACAGTTGGTTTTCTAATTGCGAGGAATAGTTCTGCGGCTCTTGGGACTGAGTCTCAGGTGATCAGAACAATTTTTCTGGAGTCATGCCGGTTGTGTCGTGTACTGATGATCTATATGCCATGAGAAATAATGGTATACATTGGTCCCAGTCTGTTTGGTTCTCATCAACAACCTTCGAAAGATGCTGCTCAAGTGTCCTATTGAATCTCTCAACCATCCCGTCCGACTGAGGATGCAGAGGTGTTGTCCTGGTCTTTCGAATTCCGAGTAGGCGGCATAATTCTTTAAACACTCCTGATTCGAAATTTCTCCCTTGATCCGTATGGATTTCCACAGGGGCTCCATAATGGCAACAGAAGTTGTGAACTAACTGCTTTGCCACAGTGGTAACCTCCTGATTTGGAATTGCATAGGCTTCCACCCACTTAGTAAAAAAGTCACCTACAACTATGATGTACCGGTTTCCATCGTCAGTAACTAGGAATGGTCCAGCAATGTCTATGGCAATTCTCTCGAAAGGCAGTCCAATGTTATACTGTCTCATTTTTTGCCTGCTTCTGGTTTCTGGGCCCTTGCTTGCAGCACATATTTCACACGTCCAAACCCATTCCTCTACATTGTGGCGAAGATGAACCCAATAGAATCGCTTCCGTATTTTGTCAAGGGTTTTGTTAACGCCAAGATGGCCTCCAGATGTTCCATTATGCATCTCCTTCAAAACAGACTGCACTTTACTTTGGGAACTATCAACTGCATGACCACGTTTTGTCCATCTGCTTTTTCCCAAGCCCTTTTCAGCAATCCGTTTTCTGAGATGAGAGCTTCCCGTTGTGCCCAGTAGCCCTTCAGCACTTCGGAATCATGGCAGATATCTTGCCAATCTGGGCGGCGACCTTCCTCTTTTGCTGTCAAGATCGGTCCAATGTCTTCATCAGTCATCTGTTCTTGTCGACAGTCTTGTGTTGTCCAGCTGTCTGGCAGGAAATCTACCGTGATGGCTTGAACATATTCGCTTGAGTTTTGTTCTTCCTTTTATGGCAATGTCGGCAGTCTTCCGAGCACGGTTTTCATGATAAGCCATCTGCATTACCATGCAGGCACCCCCGCCAATGTTGTACCTTGAAGTTGTACTTGCAGACGTTTGAGCCACCTTGCCAACTGTCCTTCCGGATTGTTAAATCTCAAGAGCCATGCAAGCGCGGCATGGTCGGTACGTAGTGAAAACTCTCTCCCATAGAGGTATTTAGGGAAGTGTTCCAAAGCTCAGACAATTGCCAACAACTCTCTCCTTGTAACACAATAATTTCTCTCTGGTTTAGAAAGCGTCTTGCTGTAATATGCTATTACTCGTTCTTCACCATTCTGCACTTGAGACAAAACTGCTCCTAGACCAGTATTGCTTGCGTCTGTGTCTACGATGTACTTCCCTTTGGAAGCTGGAAAAGCAAGAATTGGCTGCGAACATAATGCAGTCTTCAAAGTCCTAAATGCTTGATCACACTCTCTCGGCTACTGGAAGTTTTGTTTATTTTCTGTTAGCACATGTAGTGGTTTAGCAATAGTAGCGAAGCCATTCACAAAATGTCGGTAATATGAGCATAACCCCAGGAAACTCCGAACTTCGTGTTTACTCTTTGTAACTGGCCAATCTCTTATGGTGTCTACTTTATTATGATCCATGCTAACACCCAATGCTGAAACCAGATGGCCCAGATACTGAACTTCCTTCTGGAGTAGAAAACACTTCTTCGGGCTCAGCTTCAGTTGTGCATCGTGAATTTTAGTTAGAACTTCTTTAAGGTTTCCCAAATGGTCTTTGAAAGTCTTCCCGATCACTATGACATCGTCTAAGTAAACAAGGCAAGTTTTCCACGTCAGGCCTCGGAGTACCAAGTCCATCAATCTTTCAAATGTTGCCGTTGCATTACAGAGTCAAAATGGCATAACGTTAAATTGGAATAAGCCACTTGGGGTTCGAGAAAGCGGTTTTTTCCTTGTCTTCTTGATGAAGACACACTTGCCAATATCCACTCTTCGGGTCCAATGTGGAAAACCACTGTGCTCCGGAGAACGTGTCGAGCGTATCGTCAACGCGAGGTAATGGATACCAGTCTTTCTTTGTAACGTCATTTAACCTCCAGTAGTCTACGCAGAAACGCAATCCACCATCCTTCTTCACTACCAGCACTACAGGAGAAGACCAAGCACTTGACGAAGGTTCGATTACTCCCTCTGTCAACATGTCCTGTACTAACCGAGACATTTCCTCTTGTTTAGATAATGGAGGCCTTCAAGGAGGTTGGTGAATCGGTGTTGTATCCCCGGTATTGATGCGATGTTGCACAAGAAAGGTTCTTCCCAGTGACTGTCCCCGAACTGCAAAACAATCTTTGAATTCATGTAAAAACTGTCTGAGTTCTTTTACCTCACCACTTGAGAGGTCGTTAGAAGATCTGTTCAATAATTCTTGCAGTTCCTCTGGTAATTTGAAATTATCCGAAGCACTGGATCTTCGTTACATTATTCCGGCTACCCAGGCCACAGGAGTCAATTTGCCTAGGAGCGTATTGCTTTGTAAAGTGATAGCTTGATCCAGAATATTCGCCACTCTAATAGGTACATTTCCAGTTTTGTCAGGTTTTACTAAACTTCTGGCAATTAGTATGCCCGGTGTGCTGACTACCTGGGGTTCGAATATAGAGCACTGGTTGCCCCTAGTATCTACCGCAGTTCTAACCATGATGGTCTTTTCGGAGTTTGGCGGAACAGTTACGGCCACTTGGTTTATGACGTCCATAGATTTTTCTGCTGTCGTCATTGTTGATAGCATTACCTCTTTGCCTCCAATTCTCAAGACATTGTTTTTGAAGTCGACTAAAAATCTGTATGCATTCGTAACGTCGACACCAAGAATTGCTTCATCCAAAATGTCTGCAACAAGCACTTGATGATTAAACTCAAGTCAACTGTTGCGCCTGTGTCAACTGTAATCGAGGTTGGCCTTTCTTGAACGAATCCGGTAACCATCAAGCTCCCGCAGTTTTTCTGAAGTGTAGAAATTGTGTATTCTCTAGGGGGTTCGTTCCTCCAGTTAGTCAGCACACGCCCCGTTGTACCAACTACTGCTCGTTTCCCTGCTGCTGAATTCTAACCCGACAGTCTCGTTGTAGATGTCCAGGTTTCCCACATCTATAACACTTCGGTCTTCCATCCTTTCTTATTTTATTCTGTGGCGCCGACCATCAAGTCTCTGTTCCTTGTTCTTCTTCCTCATCGTCTGTGCCGTCGCGATCTTTTAGCGCGCACTTTATGACTTGTCCAACCAGATGCTGATTTGGTGGCCTCAAATTGCAAAGCACGTACCAGGGCGTCCGCACTGTTCTGGTGTCTTGCCATTCGTAACATTTGCTGTAGTTCGTTATCTCGGACACCGGCAATAAATGTCTGCATCGCAAAACTCATTGGAAATCTTCTGGTGCTTCAGGATAGGCCAGTCTAATTAGTCTGTCGATACTTGCTTCAAATTCTAGAAGGCTGTCCCCGGAATGTTGTCGCCTTGCTCTCAACTGGGTGCAGTACACATCTCGCAAATGTTTACCACCATACCCTAATTCCAGAGCTTTTATAAATTCGGCATAGGCGTTTTGGCTGTTAGGTGGCACTTTCTGTAGTAATTCTGCTGCAGGTCCTTTTAATGCAAGAACGAGTGAAACAGCCTTGTCTTTCTCTGTCCAATTATTTGCGCATGCAGCAGCTTCAAATTGGCGGAGGTACGTTGCCCAGTGACTGCTTCCGTCAAAGGTTGGAGCTTTGACATGAACTGTCCCTACTGCAGGCAAAGTGACTTTCTCTATTAACTTATTTTCAGTGTCTTTTTCTATCTTTATCATTGGTACAGTCTGTTCATAAAGTTGTTTTGGTTGTAACTTCTGGCACTGCTCAACTTCACTTTTAATCTGCTCTTTTATATTTGTAATCGAGTCTTCTATTTTTGTTGACATAGCTTTTTCCACACTCGTGACTGATTTTTCTACTTCAGCTATTTTTAATGTCATTGATTCTTGTACCTCTGATATTTTAGTAACTTGTTTATTAAGTTCACCTTGTAGGAGACCCAATTCTGTGGTACTATGTTCTTGAATCTATTTCTGCTCCTGTATTAATGCTTTGATGTCTTCTGTTTCACGCTTCCGTTCCTCTGACTCCTGTCGTCGTCGTTTCTCTGTCTCTTCTCTTTCCTGCCTGCGTTTTTCATCCTGTCGTTTTTCTGCTTCTTCTCTTTCTTGTCTTTGTTCTTCTTTTTGTCGTCTTTCTGCTTCTTCCGCCTCCTGTCGGCATCGTTGCTCTGTCTGCAACAGCAGCGCCTGGAAATTTTCCATCATCTGACTGGCATCCATTGTTTTCTGAATAATTATGAATTATACTCGTCTTGTACAAAGTGTCCACTGTTTCCACTGTTAACCGTTGTATCCCACTTCTGACACCACTGTTACGACGGTCTACTCGATCGTCATAGGTACAGTGGAAACAAAAATACAAGACACCAATTAAGTCACTAATCACACCTTTAATTTTTACAGTTAAACAGTTCGTAATTAACAACTCAGTCTCTAAATAAATCAAATGAAAATTGTTCACACGCAATAAAATGTCCACTAAAATTAAACACGATTGTATTACAATTATACCGTCTGATTATAAAACACCACTTTTAACTAATAACCACTTGAACGTGCACAATAATATCGCTACTATAACTCTTGAACCGCACTATCCAAAATCGCTCACGTTACTGAAACTTAAGGCCGCTGCCGCCATGTATTTATACCTGCGCTCACAGACCAGAATGTTCCTAATTGCGTCTTAGCACTCGTGTGAAATACGCAATTAACTACTGCCTTGACACAGTCCGCGCGGCTGGCGCCTTCGAGAAACCTCTCGAAAATTCGTCGACAAGCACGTACGCCACACGCTTTACATCGAGATTCTTCTGGCACATTCGACAAACACGTAGATTGTTCTGTGATGTTGTAACAATATTACATCACTCTCTGTACGTTAATACGTCTACGAAGGTATATTTTTATGTACCTGTGTGTACACCTTGCTCTTCAATTTTTGCTAAATTTTTGTTTGTTAATCTTCTAAAACTCCTTCACTTATTTTTGTTACTCCATATATTCCCTTTGTTATTATTTCCTTCAGTTCTTTTTGTGATACTGACACGTTGTTTCTGCCATATACAGACATACTATGTTATGTATTCTCATTTTGGTTACCTGTTTTGGCCTTTATTTTTTCCCAGACCTTTGCATCTAAAGTGCAAACTGTACTGTATACAGTTTGTATCTTGTGTCAGTTTTCATACTGCTTGTGGTTTCATTGCTTTATAGTGCTCTAAACACTCAAAAGTTTCTGTTTCTTCAGATGTATACTTGCCTATCTCAATCTCTCTCCTGTCACATCTTTCACTTTTCTGGCCACTCTCACAGTGGTTGTCTGTAGATTTCTAAATCTCTATCTGTACTATGTACCCACTGGTTAAGTTTCCTATCATCAGTTTAAAATTACTTCTGTTTTGTTATGACAGTCAGAGTATGCAACAATTTTTTGGCAACTTCTGAAATATTTCTTGTATTACACACTTCTTCAGTGGAAGTGAAAATCTATAAATACTGTTTGTGATCAGTGTTCTGTTGAAACCAATTTTTTACAGTTTGCTCAATTGTATGAATTTCTGAACTAAATCCACTTTATATTCTTATATTATCTTTTCTTTATAGACTTTCGCTTTTTTAGTAGCAGTGGAATCAATGTTGTATTTACCAGCATTTGCTTCGTATAATTCTTACATACAATCAGGTCTTCCTTCTTGTATAAGGTACTATCACTCTTAAATTAAGAATAAGATAAATCTGATAACAAAAGAACAGCACTGGAAATTATTCAAATTAAGATCCGAGCTGTAAGGCCATGATCTACTATAATTGCCCTGCTGATTGATGTTATCATCAGATGTTTCATTAGCACTGTAAACGTTCAGTTGAAACCATGAAGTGCAAAAATATCTGTGTGTAACATTATGTTTCAACTAAGTTTGTTGTGAGTATTAAAATGGTAGAGAAAGCGATTCTTCATCGGACATGAGATATGAAGTGGTTAGACGAATAGTATAAAAAGAGACAGTGAATGGTTTTGTACTGTTTGTAGAACAGGCAGTAGGTTGTGTCTGTGTAATGTAAAATTTTAAGACACAATCATCAAAACTTTATGAGACTGTTGGGCTTAGAACATTCGTTATGGACATACTATGGGTACTTAATAATATGGCAATTTTTCTACTGTATTAATGAAATCTTCAGGAGTTGTTAAAGGATATAAAAGAATAGGTGAAATTAAAATGCTAGTTGAAAACAGAGTGGAAGAAAAATAGAAGACAAGGTATAAAAAGGAACTCCATATATAATAAATCCAGAATGATTATCTTAAAGAATTGGTAGGTCAGAAAAATTATGGGGAATACAACAAGCAATAAAGTCTCTAGTATGGGAAGAAGAAGAAGAAGAAGAAGAAGAAGGAGGAGGAGGAGGAGGAGGAGGAGGAGGAGGAGGATTAAATATAAAAATAAACAGTTAAAAGCATGTGGCAAGTATATTAACAAGAAGAGAGTGAAACAATTTTTGCACTCACTCTGGAGGTAAGCATAGAGAAGTAATGTAAGTATGACATTGATAATGAAGTAAAAATTATGCTTTTATAGATTTATTTTCTATACACAGATTAAGCATGCTGTTGTATTTTAGATTTTCAAGAGTCAACCTGACAGCAGTGAATTGACGTCTGTGGATTCGAGAGAATCATCACCACAAGCACAGCCTCCTTCACCTCCAACACCACCACTACCGCACAACTTGAGGCATAACAAGTTTACAGCCCCACCCCCAGTCACTCATGTAAGTACACGTAAACAATAATTTTAGTTTCTTTTTATACTATTAGATTTATTAGATTTTCTGCCATGATGATGTAAGTCAAATGAAATAATGTTATGTTGCTAGACATGAACTATTTTTAACGTTTCTATCACAGGAAAACAGTAATATATTATGTGAGTAAACTCATATACATATAATATTATTTCTGTACAATATTTAGCTTTCACAACTAAATTACATATCACGAATATTCACTTTAATGGAAAAAGAAGCAAAATGCTGCAAACCGACTGATTGAAATAATCAGTTCAAACTAATGAGATCATCTGTAATGTAAACAGTCAGTCGGATTAGCAGCAATGATGGTAAATCGCCTTATGAGAAAAAAAACAGCAGAAACTGGCAGGAGAGACATAAGGCACTTGAAAATAACTAGCTCAAGATCATTCATTAAAGGTTGGCTACACTGGTAAGGTAGCACATAATCAGATATTTTGCCAAATTGTTTGAAATATGGAGGAGTTCAAAGAAAGTTTTTTCATATAGCCACAGATTGAGCATATTGAAAAATCCAAACATACCTGAACTCTCTTTAACATAATTTCCAGACTTCTGCAGACTGCACTGAAATCACATAATCAGATGGAGTGAGATTTATTTTTATAGTATAAGTGAATTCCTGTTGGGAGGGGGCTGGTCTGTTAGTACTGTAAGACTATTCTTGGGACCATACGTAGTGGTATGCATGCTTGAGCCATTGTAGTGTGACAACGTGAAACCAGTAGTATACATAAACATTCGAACTGACATGATTGCGGATAGCCTAGGGTGATGTTGATGAAGAAAGAGGAAGATAGAGGGGGTGTTTGTGTGAAGTGGAAAGAGTGATGCTGGGTGGGAGGGCGAGTGTACACAAAGGCATGCAGTAATTAGTACAAAGGAACAGAACGTGTGGAAACAATGTATAAAACTTTTTACAGAACCATCAATATCTCAAAAACAAAAAGGAAGATTTTATTGAAACAAAAACCAAATAAAATTTGGAATTTTCTCTGAATTTCAATTGCTGATAGCCTGCCATATCTCTTACAGAACAGAAGTTTGTTGCTTACGAAAATTTCACTATGCTCAAATTAACAAAGAAATTTCATGACTTGGGACCATTGTAATACTCTGTTCTTGAAATTGCTAAAGGAGTTGGTTTAAAATGTACATCTAAAACCATCCTTAAATTTTAGGAACACTAGTGAAAGAATTTATTAAATTGGATCAGACAGTTCTGGGATTAGCTTGATTCTGGGACAATCAAACAAACTTTATTTGTTTGTAATAGTAGTAATTAAATATAATTTTATATGCTGACGACCTCACACTAATTGGGAAAAAGAGGAAGAATTGCAAAAGAGATTATACAAACTGCAGCAAATTAACGAAGGATTTAATTTAAAAATTTAAATTCCTAAAACAAAAATAATGGCATTCACAGGAAAAGAGCCAATAAGAGCCAAAATCATCTAATGGCGATAAAACACTTGATCAAATATAACATTTTAAATACCTAGATTGTGATATTTCCTTCTATTACAGTAAACATATTGGCCAAAAAATTAAGTACTTTTAACCAAATTTGCGGAACTATCAGTCAATGCCTGAAAAATAAAGCCAGGAAAGAGACAGTGTTGAAGTTTTTTACAACAATGGCTGTCCCCACACTTATATATGGCAGCGAAACATGGGTAATGACAAAGGCACAAGAAAATTGAATTCAGGCACAGGAAATGAGATTCTTAAGACGAGTTAAGGGCTGTAGTCGAATAGACAGAATAAGAAATGAAACGATTAGACAAGAATTTCCGGTATTCAGCTTAAATGAAAAGATAAAATTTAATACAAACAAATGGCAAGAACATTTAGAAAGGATGCAACAATACAGGATTCCAATAAAAGCTAGAAAATACAAAGCCCGAGGAAGAAGAAATTTAGGTAGACCAAGGAAAAGGTGGGAACCATAACAGGCAGAATGCCTAAAACATGAAGAAGAAGAAGAAGAAGAAGAGAAGAAGAAGAAGAAGAAGAAGAAGAAGAAGAAGAAGAAGAAGAAGAAGAAGAAGAAGAAGAAGAAGAAGAAGAAGAAGAAGAAGAAGAAGAAGAAGATAGTAGTAGTACAGATTTTAGTTTACTTAATTCATTACATTACGTAGTTGCTAATTTTTGTTTACTGTTTGTACAGGCTGTGATAAAATCGTATTACGATGGACCACTGGCAGTGAGTCTAGGTTCTAGTGTACATAACGTGACAGCACCAGGTGCAAACATGACTCCAGTGCGTGACTTTGTGCCCAGTTACCATGTGACACCAAGGCCTACACCCAGGGTTACCGGCAACAGTGTGCCGGCGTTCTCTGAGACAAACATCCACACGTTGTCGACCCACCATTCCAGTTATGCCAGTCCACAACACCACAAACCGTCACATCCAAATCCATATTTCTACTCAGGAATTGGTAAGTGTTTGCCTCAATATTCAAGATAGATGCCCATTGTAATGGGACGGACGGATGTGTGTGTGTGTGTGTTTGCACGCGTGCGTGTGCCTGTTGCTTATTGTGATCACAGATTAATCTTATCAGCAGTTGATGTTATTAATCCGATCTGATTTACTGATTGTTGTATAATTGTTGCAATCAGTGCCTCTGTAAGTTTTATCAATGCATGTTAAGAATAACTGGCTGTATTTTACACTCTTGTTGACATCAGACCTCTTTAAGCAATTTTTGAAAATGGTTTGGGAAATTAAAAAGTTGAGGTTCACTAATTTCAAGAGAGTAAGGAGAATTTTTCTCAAACTTTCTGTGTGTTGTAGCTCGTTATATCCCTTTTCAACAGGGTCAGGTTATCAGATTAGAAGCACATGGTCCCCTATGCTGTCATCAGACTGGTGCCCTCCCTCCCGATTCAAAATTCAACCTTTTAACCATTATTTACACTGATAAATGGCATACACAATTTCAGAAGTTAACAGTTATTTTATTAAACTCTCAAATTACAACAAATATTTAGCTAAATAGTGATTACATTGAGCATAGTAGTATTTAAGCTTAGAAAATACTATTCGATCCATTTTTTCTTGATTTTACCTAACGAAGTCTTGTATAATTTCTTCTAAATCGACCGATTCAAGTATCTCACTTTCAATATTCAACCTTGCTAACTACGATAATCTCTCACCTCCTATAGTTAACTCAACATATCTTTAACACGTTTTAATACAGAAAATGATCTTTCAGATTCACAGTTAGCTATTGGAATAGTGAAAAGCAGACACTAAGCAATGTATATTTTCGGAAATACATCAGTCATTTTACAGTCAATAATTCAGTTTAATACTTTGAGCGGACAACTGTAGTATCATGAAATATATCATCTTCATTCAAACGATTTGAAAAAACCTCTTACTTGCAATTTTACTTGTAGCACAAAGTGCTCCAATTCTGTTAGAAGATCATTATTCAAATCGATCGAGTAAACGTCTATAAGAGTTTTCGTTTGATTTTCCAATTCGACACTTTCCATGGTTAATAACTGCGTAAGAAAACCAAACAATTGCAAAATGTGATCATAAACTTTGCTTCGCTCAGTCAGTTCAGCTGAGGATGGTGCTCCTCTAACAGCTGAGGTCTGGTGCCTGGTGCTGCAGCATACCCTAGCGTTATCTGCCCCTGCTTTTCAGTCAGTAATGGATTGTACTTTATTTGTTTCATTTCCAAAACTTTTTGTTATTACGTTTTTCTGTACATTAATATTTACTAATTTGTATGCTAATTTGTAATTTTTTAGCATTATTGTAGATATATAAATTTTAGTGTTTCAAAAAAGAAGCATAGTGATTTAAGCCATAGAGGAAAATAGAGCAATAACGATGTCGATATACTTTAAGTTTGATTTTGTGCACCTGTCAGAACTTTTTTAAATCAAATATATTTCGTTTAGGATTAAAAGCGGATTATGACAATTATAATTATTTATGTATGTAATTACCGAATGTGAATAACATCGGGTACGATTAAGTGGTAAAAAGAAGAATAGTTTTTAAAGACATTGTTTTATTTAGTTGTGCACATTATACGACAATTGATGGTTCCATATTTTGTTTATGGAGAGAAGTTTTTTATATGAAAAACTAGATTTGTAACACTCTCTTCAATTATCTGCCCTTTGTCTTATGGAAATTACAGGAAGTTCAGTTAAACAGAGAATCTTGTAGGTTTAAGATCTTTATGTACTTTTTATACAAAACTGTTACACTATAATTAGGAAGCAATGCCAGTCTGGTGTGGGAAGACATAGTAGAGCAATACAAACTAATAATTGTGTGTGTGTGCACGCGCGCGCACGCACGCATGTTTGGTAGACCACATTATTATAGTAGGTTAATGTAAATAATTCAAATATTCACAGAAATGTAACTTTTACAAGTAACGTCATACATGAGATTAGGATAGTTGTAATTTCTTTATAAGATGTCAGTGATGGGTTATTGACATAGGTTGTACTAGTAGGCCTGTGTTAGTTGTATACTCATGCTAACACAGTACTCAGCCTACAATGCCTACAATTTAATGTTAAAACCTGTATTTCTGAAAAAAGTAGAGTATTCTTATACTTCTCATTTTCCCCGATCTGTTCAGTCAAAAGCAAGACAACCGTCTTGATTCCTGGATATTCTGACTAACTCTTTCATTCCCTCAGCTGACTAGTACTAACTTATATACCTAGTACCTAATATTATACCGAATATCTAGTATTATACCTTTAACACATAGTGTTATATTACCTATTATAAATTTATAAATTATTGTTTAACAACTACTGTGAAGTGCATCTGAATGAAGATCAAATTTAAGTGGCAGACCTACACATCTGCATGAGGCAATTGGCTGTACAGAGAAGAAATGTACCCAACTGTACAGTCAGTTGTAAAGAAACTCTCTTTTCCACAACCATTCAGATAACTAGTACTTAGAGTTTTTTGCTTTCTTAACAAACTAGTTTTGTTACAGTTTTCATAGTATGAATTTCCAGTTTAAACAAAAAGAAAATGTAAGCTGTTTCAAACCAGGGTCACTAATCTTTAGTTATATCTGTGATAATCAAAACCACCCTGTAGCACTAAATACGTTTCAGAAAAGCTGTAAATACTCTTAGTGGTAATGAAAACCAACTAAGTAGAACTTACCTTAATAGTGTTTGTTACTATGCTGCTAGTAATGTTACATTTCTTGAAACTTGATTTGTTACACTTGAAACAAAGTGATTAGAGCACTCTATGCTTTAACATTTCATGATGATTGAAATGCGGAAATTACTGGTAATAGACTTGTAATTTTATTTGTAATACTCTGGAAGTAACTATTACTTATAATAGTAATATGCCATTGAATCATGGGTTGAAAATTTTGATTTAGGTGTATATACTCAGATGAATATAGTATGTTAATGAATTAACACAAGAACATCCATAAAACTAAAGACTGCTACAAAAAAAAAGTTGAAAGCATCAGTAGCAGTTTGTGTTAATAAACTGTTATATGGTTTACTTCAGGTAAATACACCAACACTCATAAAGATAAATTAACATTCAAGATGTAGTGGTTGAAGGAATTAACAATTATGGTGTTCGTAATAATTAATAATCTTGACATGTTCCTGGTGGGAACGCTTCAGCCCTAACCATATCATCACCAGTTCACTCATTGTTGACAACACCACCTTCATGTTTGATTATTTATACATAAAATAATTTCTCTACTGTCTTCTTTCTCTTTCTCTTTTCTTCTTTGCTACATGGATTAGGCAGTCTTGTCAACAATCCAACCATAACATACCAACTAATTCCCACTTTCTTTTCTAAACACATTGAAGATTTTGCCACACAGTATTCTATGTTTTGTGTTCAATGATTCTTCATTTATTAATACTTTTACTTGAGTTTATGAGTAACACAGAGTAATTTAGCACTAATTATTTTCACTTTAATTCTAGTATGATTTAAATTTTATTTCATCAAATTCTAGAATCCATTTAATTTATTCTAGGTAACAAACTCATGCATGCATCTGTTTTCATTTATTGTGTACATTTTCATCTATAGACATTACGGACACTGTTAACTAAAAATCTTCTGTATTTATTCATAGTTCACATTACTTGGAAATTTAAGAAATTCTGTCAGTTTTTAACTGATTAATTATTGCCAATTTTATAGTAAATTCGGACCAATTAAACAGTACAAGCAGTTCAAATGAGTCGGTTTCATCGTTGTCGTCAAGAGACGTTACAAACCACAATAGTTATGCAACAGTCACTCCACAGAAGAACAAACGAGGTAAATTTTGCATTACTCAACAACTGTATTGCATGCTATTAATATGTAGAGAGCCAAAAAAATGTTGAGAGAAAGCAAAGTAGATAAATTGTAGACAAGGGAAAATAATATAATGCATGTTACACTGGACTGTAATTGTTGCAGCGATTCTTGTTTTATATTTATTGTGATCTCCACATTTCCTGATGTAGATTCACGTGGATGAAAGTATTTAAAACTGAAAATTAAATTTCAAATCCATTTTGTTGTACTTGCAGTATATTGGTGACTGTTTTGTGGTGTGAGACTACTTGGTCTAAGCTTCCTGCAAATAGATTTCTCACTATATTCAAAGAGAAATCCATATTGTATGGGCTTCCTGACAAGTAATCACAATACTGTAGACAGAAAAAAATAGTTTTCATATATGGTGAACATGATGGTTAATGAGTTCTATAATTCAAGTCCTATTTGTCATGTTAATTTTTCAAATTTCCTATGTATAGGATCTCCATTTTCATGTGGTCTGTTCTTGTTCTGATACCTTTTCTAAGAACTGTTCCCTTAGGATGAAAAACTTGCCATCCTTATTGCTCTGTCAATAGTGAGCAGTCATTGTTAACCGTACTTATGAAATTCTCATGGTTTTCTATGACTAAGTATTGGCTTATCCCAATATTATCACTGATCTTACATATGTTAACTGCATTGTAGTTACAGGTAAAAAGAAATTAGTACATTTTTATATTGTTTAGTAATACAAATAAAAAATGTGAAGTCATATTTTATGGTAGGATGAGGGAATTAAAATTATGCCAGTATCTTAAGGCCGGGCGGCCACCAGAAGTGGAGCGGAGCGGAGTTGAGCGGAATGGACTGAGCTTGTAAAATCTAAACAATGTTGTTCAATGAAAGGGCGGCCACTGAAGCAGAGCTGAGTGGAGTGGAGTGAAGCGACGTCGCTCGGGTCAACTCCGCTCAGCTTTGCCTCGGCCGAGGTCCGTGTGGAAGCTGACTCCGCTTCCCCCACCACACCACCTTCCCACTGACAACCATACTCAGTCAGTTAGCATATAGCAATGGGAGTGGAAATTGAGGAAATGTTGATTGAATGCGTGAGGGAACAAAAGGTGTTGTACGACCCAGACTACAGTCAATGGGACATTGAATACTCACCAGACAACGTTTTTTCGGACAATATATCTAATTTTTCAGAACAATGATTCTTTTTCAACAATTTTTGTAACTTAATAATTGATTTATGTAAATTTCAGTTGTTGTAATTAATATATAAATAAAAATTACCTTAAACAAATTGCTAACTTCTCTTTTGGTCCTATCACCTTCCGATAATTAGTATCACATGCTGTTATTTCATTATGAATAATATCGAGAAGTTCGTTAAACTGGTCGCATGACATTCTGAAATAATTTTTATATTGATCAGCGGTCAAATCATCAAAAAAAGTGTGAAATTCACCGCAGTCATTTTGTCGTCTCAGATAAAGATTTTCCCACTCTTTCTTGCGCTTAGTAGCTAACACACTCCAAACATGATAACTGAGTTCAGTGTCTGAATCATCAGATTCCGAACTAAGCATCGAATGTTCCATCTGTTTGAAATTTAGCATCGCCGAGGTTAGAAACGCAACTCAAGTACACTACGCTTTCTATTTCCACCCCCTAAGTGACTCAGCTCAACTCCACTGCACTCAACTACGCTCTGATCCGCTTCACTCCACATCTGGTGGCCACCTAGCCTAATAATAATAATATAATAATAATAATAAAAATTATTATTATTATTATTACAGAATTATTAAACTGTATCTGTCTCAGTAGATGAAAGAATTGTGATAAATACATATTTATCAAAGTATTGTGGAAACTTTTACAGCTGCAGTTTATACTTTCTTAATTTAGTAATTGTATTCAAACATAAATTTGTTTATAACTGTGTTGGTGTGAATAAATTATATACAAATCTGAATGTTTTGCCATAAAAGTTATTGTTTGTGAATTGTATGATGGTAGTCTACATATTTTCTTGTTTTTAGAGAATTGACATTTTGTTTACATGCAATTTGAAATGTTTGTGGCAATATTGGTAATACTAAGAATTTTTTGGTGTACTTATTTATTGGTAAAATAAGAATTTGTTTTATAAAATTTCATTCTAGTTTTTGTGCTTATGATAAAATAATGTGTGATTTCTAGTTTGTTCAGACAGCTGCAGAAACTTATACTATAGCGTTTTGTTTGTATTTGAAGTGCTATTACAGTGTATACCCCATCGTTCTAATATTTTTTTCAAAACAAGACTCTTGTTATTATGAATAATTTATTAGTTACCTCTATAATGTGAATATGAAGATTTTAAAAATTGGATGTTGTAGGTACTAAAATGGGAATGACCACACACTATGCTACCAGTTACCGACCTCAGGATAATGTGTAAGTATTTACTTACTGTAGTGATGATTGGGGATTCAGTTTCATTAAGTGTTATGTTGTATTGATGAGCTTATACATACAGTCATACCCTGAAATTATATCATAATTAGTTTTTTTTTGTGTTCTGGTGGTGGTGAGAAATGACCTGTAATGCATATATTTTGTTATGGTATAATATATGAAATGAAACTGTAATAGAAGATATAAAATGTAAACAGCTTTCCTGGTATGGACACCTAATGAGAATGAGTGAAGAAAGAATACCTGTGAGTGTGTTCAAATACAGACCTAGCAACAGAAGAAAAAGAGGCAGACCTAGATTAAAGTGGATATAAGGGATCGAAAGGAGTATGGAAGAAAAGAATCTGAAGAATGAAGGTACACAGAATAAGTTGATACGGAAACTGAGATGCGGGATGCGGCAGTAGCTGCGGGATTCCCACAAAAAAAAAATATATATACATGAAAAACAGGAGACTTTTATTCATCTAACAAGAATTATTTCATATTTTGTTTTAAATGTGGTCATATTTTCTCTCAAGTGTTAAAATCCATCTCTTATTATAGCAATAAACTTTCATGTACTAAAGGCAGAAGTGTAGGTAGCTAAACTATACAAAAATAAACACTTTGTATTGAGGGGTTAGTGGTAAAACATGCCATGATGTCTCAAGATGTTTCAAAAATGACATTTTTTATGCATTTCTCTTTTTCTATTATTTTTTAACAGCTATGTGATTTTAAAAAAAACTCTGTTAATAATACAAATTAATTATTACTGCATTACAGTACAGTAGAATGTCTATACGCAAGTGAATGTCTAGCACTGAATTATAATTTAGACAAACTAGAAATATTGGAAAGACGAATTATTAGGAGCCCACGAAAAACTTTAGAAGGTTGGAAATTAAGAAGTAATGACAAAATGTATCTAAGTATAGAAAATATAACAGAAACAATGAGAAAAAGAAGACTATTATTATTTGGACATTTATATAGAATGGACGACAAAGCTGATCTTCAAATATCTGTGGGGGAAGAAGTCAACATCAAGTTGCATTAAAAAGTCTCAAAAAATAATATACACGCAGAAGAAGCAATTGAAAGAGAAGTTTTTTGGGCAAAAGTGTTAAAAATGGAAGGAGTCCAGGGTAGGAGAGAGAAAAACGCTGGTTCAAAGTGGACTGACGACAGGAAGAAGAGACACAGTGAAAAGATGAAAGAATATTGGAGAAAAAGAAAAGAACAAAGAATAAAGAATTGAAATTGGCATGTGGTCCTTAGATGGCCAATACAAAAAAAAAATTAATATTGAAAATTGGTTTTATGATTTATCGTTGCATGTGAAAACTTTAAATTTCAGTTTTCCTTAAATTTCACATGAGTGGACTTGGGTTGTTTTACCAATAACCCACTATATATACTATCATAACTTCTTCTTCTTCAGCACTGCAGGTCAACATGAGCCCAGGCTTCCATCACCATTTTTTTCCAATGTCTCCTATCTGTTACAATCTCAGCATAACCCCTCTTATCCATTCTTCTTAGATCTTCCAGCACATCATCCAACCATCTTATCCTAGCATTTCCCATTTGTGCTGATAGTGGCTGTAACTGACCCTAATAATGTAAGTGTAAAACTATGTAAGTTGAGACAAGTTAAGTCAGGGTATGACTGTAATGGAATAGTAAGCTGTATAGCATAATTATAACTGACATGTGAATAAGTGATAGTGCAGTTGAATGTAGTAATTGTTGATGTTTCTGTAGCAAGAACAAAATCTACAGTTTTGTATGTATGTAATATATATACCGGTACAGGACTGAATTTAGGGGTTTTCATTTGACATTGCTTGTAAACATGAGCCTTACACACCACCAAACCTAACTGACGTGTAATTAAAACATTCTGAATTGTTGTGGGTGTGAAGAGACAGTGATAGTAATAATAAAATAAGTCATAATAATGGCTGTATGAGGCAGTAAAAATAAATGTATATTTATTGGCGATCCAGTTAACATTTTTTCTAAATTTTTTAAACTATCTTAATCTTTTCTTGGAATTCAGGGGCATTATATCCTGCATTTCCCCATCCCATCAACGTATATTTTCAAACAGTCATGAATGGGTTATGTTCAGTGTTTCATCCACCAAAATTTAACTGTTTTTTATAGTTAATTTTGATGAGGAAAAATTCTCCCAGTCCTATAGTATTCAGGTTTACATTTCAGCATTATATGTGGAGCCAGATGAGTTAGTTTGTTTATCTGACAACATTTTCTGGCCTGTGAAATGGATAGTCATTGTATTAATCAAATCAGTTTACACTCTTATGAATCAAAATCCACCCTGTTTCTAGTCCTTTAATACAACCAATCTTTTCATGCCAGCGTGAGGTCAGAATAGATTTGTCGCCTTGTTACAATAAAAAAAGTTATATAATCATCTAGCTAACATTTTTTATCTGTAATTAATTATGCTTTTTATGTTCTTTAGTAATACAGATATAGAAAAATTGTTCTTTTATTTTTGTACCTATAATTTTAAAATGGTAAGCATTTGCATTACTTTGTGAATAAATATGATGTTGTATTGTAAAACAACTGGGTGAGAGGTGAGTAAAACAGTTGCGTATTGTATTGTAGGTGAGTCATGCTACGGGGGGGGGGGATTCTAATCTGCTTATGATTACCTTCCTTTCCTAATTTTTCGAATGTAGGAAAACCCCTGATTAATGTGTAATAGCTACTCATGGTCATACTTTCTGGTATCTGTAGTCAAATATTAAGGCAAAGAATTAAAGTTTATTGCACTTTGATGCCATTGTCCTTCGAAAACTTCTCAGAATGCTGACAAACATCAGTTGTGATGTCTTGTAGTGTTATTGTGTTTCTAGTATTGGTGCTGTGTGTATAAATATGTCTCTGAAATTGTTTTGAAACAAAAACCTGTTTTTATAGTACTCAAATCATATTTAAACATTGCTTCCCAAATTCACCTATTATAATGAAAAACTGCTGACTTTCCCACTCTTGCATTAAAATCACCACAAACCATAACATGATCATATTTGATTGTCTCAGATGTTTTATGGAGTTTATCATAGAAATCTTCCATTTCCTCTTTTTTACCTTCTTCAGAAGCATAAATATCAATTTTTGTAATAGGGTGTCTATTTTTTTATCTAAACACAATTATTCTTTCACTTAGAAACATATAATCTACTAATATAAATTTCAGTTTATTTATAACTAGCAGTTATAAATATTGCTATCTAGCAGTTTACCCATTTACACTGTGTATACCACTACAAAGCATTGTGAACAATTTAAATCCTTTGAATGCTTAGTTTTTTCTCAGTTTCAATTATTATAGCTACGCGTATTTGTTTCTCCTCAACCAGTTTTTTTAATTTCCTTTCCTTTTCTCCAAGTCATATAACATTCCAATTTGCAATGTTTAACCTGTCCATAATACCTAATATTTTATCCTTAGCATGCCTAAGTCATTTGTAACTTTATTTTACTATTTGATAATAAATGAATTAATTATACACTTCCACCTACCTTAAATTCTTACATGTGTTGGCCGGATCTCTAGTGGTGTATTAACCCCGTTCATACGACGAACTGATCAGTGCAGCAAATGAAGTGCAGCCCCCATTTTGACACATTACACATTGTCCCTTAAATCCATCTGTCGTTTAACTGTGAAGAATTCTTGTAATTTATTACTCTGGAAAGAGTTACCAGAACTTTACAGAGGGCGATGTCACAGGGCTGCTGTCTTATGGCTCACGCCCAAAAAAATCTAACCAAATACACTGCACTCACCGTCTATGGCTTTTTTCCGTGATGTTTTGTCCAGTTTACATGTTTCAAGGCACTTGCCTCATCATCAGAACTTATAAAATCAATCTATGTCATAAAAAATGACATTTGTCAAAATATTAAAAACACAATACGGTAATTAAACTATGTACATAAATTCGTTTTAAAAATGTTCGGTGTGCCTTGCAAGACAACACGCGCCGTACTGACGTAATCTAAGCCTTATCTCGACTATATCTCATAGCGGTATCGTACAGTATATTTGATTTATACTGTAATTGGTCGTTCAACACATGTGGCTTGGTACTGGCGTCGTTGTATGATTTGTAAATTTCATATTCTTCAAGGGCATTCAAATAACTCCCTTTACTGCAGAAATGAAGGGGTATTAAATTTGAGCTAAAATCCGTGTAACTGTGACTGTTGTCTATGAGGTGCTTGGCGAAATTTGACTTGATATTGTCAAAGTTGTAAACTCGTGTAGGGGGTCTATGTTCAGAAAATCTTTTCAAAAAACCTCGACCCGTCTGGCCCACATAAAAAGCCTCACAGTCGTTGCAGACTAGCTTATAAACACCCGTTTTATTTTCAAGACTGGTATGTTCACGGGTGCGGAGATTATTGGACAAAACATCACGGAAAAAAGCCATAGACGGTGAGTGCAGTGTATTTGGTTAACAAACACGTGGCTTGGGACTACAATAGGATTTATTCCGTTTAATTCAAAAAAATCTACTATTATTATACTTGTGCAGTATAATTGTATACAAGAGTTTAAATACTGAAAGACATGAAGACCAAAAAAATTCTTAGAATTTTATTTCCAAAGGACTGACATTTTTTAGCTAAGGTACTCCTCAAGTCATATCTAAATGAAAGGTGAAAGAAAGCCAGATTCATTTGTTAACAGTTTACTACTAGTAAGTGAATTTTCATGTTGCTGATGTGTAATGTATTCTAGTAACTTTTTTTGAAACATAATTATTAATAAACATGTGCGCGCATGTGTGAGTGTGTGTGCGCGCCGGTGCACGCATGGATATAAACTATCCATTTTGAAACTTGTGTTACCCAAATTAACTTAGGAAGTAAGAATATTTTTATAGTTGGTACTGCTCTACATACATTCTGTTGAGCAGAAAAAGTAGAAATCTGACCATACATTGTCTTTGTTGAGTGTTTGTGATTATTTGTTTGCAAGCAGTTTTTAAAAACCTTTGTTATCAAATTCTGCCTGAATTCTGAAAATTCTGGCTTTCAGAACATTAACAACGTCAGTGTTATCAGAACTTCGGCTTGCCTGACTGTAAGGCCATGGTCGAATGTGGTTGGGTGCAAACCCATATTTATATATATATTTACATTTATGCAAACGTTTTAAGGACACCCATATTTATAAATTTATTCCTACTCAGAGCCACTAGCCCTAACCACAGTTCAGTGTCACTGACTGCGAAACCTTGTTCAGTGTGTTGCAGCCTTCTGCACTGAAGATGGCCGTTGAAGGCACCGCCGAAACATGTGCACCCAACAACCTTGGACCACGGCCTTACAGCCCAGCAACTTGAAGTTCTGATAACTTCATTTGTTAATTAGATTTTAAAATTACTGTAAATTTAGACACAGAAACACACACTTATATATGTTTACCTACATGCATATATTAAGACAATCTTTTTGACATTATTGACATGTATCCATCTTATTATCAACCCATTAATCTTCTTAAGACTCTGTCTAAGGTATGTTGCCCTTTCATTTTTCGAGTGTCCAAGAACCCGTATCATTCCACCTTCCTTCAGTCCAAGATCCCTATGGTGACCTATTTTCTTGTCCTAGAGGTTTCTACTAGATTTTTTTGCCAGCAGTCTTCAGGCATTATTAGTATGTGTCCAAATCATTTTACCCTTGCTTCTTGATTCAGACCGTCATGGTATTAATGGTTTGAAGTTCTAAACTTTAACTTTATTACCAAACAAAATTATTTCTTATCGTACAGAAACAGAACCATACAAGATAGTATGCAATGTGTAGTGAGGTTTAAAATTGAAAAGAGAAGTTATGCATGAGTTGCGTTAATGCTAGCATAACTAGTTGCTATTATTATAGCAATTATAATAATTTCTATAATTGCTACCCTAATGCCAGTGTAACTCTTTGTATTGAATGACATTTTAGGGTGTACCATATGGTACAACAACAAAAATATATAAGGAATTATTTACTTTGAAATAATCTTTACATTTTGGTTTTTTACTGTTACGTTTTAAATAAACTAAATAAAAGTCAGTGAATTCATGCAAAATTTGCATCAATATCTGTCCAAGTTATCTGGAAGTAATAAAGTAGAGGTTTTCGTGAAAGTTTAATCATCATGTGTTTAACCAAAACGCCAAGAATTTCATGTCTTCATAAAAAAATAAATATGTCTTCATGTACTTTACATAATAAAAGAAAATCTTAAATATTTGGCATGACTTTCTGAAATTAAGTTAATAATTGATAATTACACAATATATTATCAATAGCAGTAACTCGTCATTATACTGTAGTTGTGTATGTTTTATAGTTTTATCATACTTTTCCACTGGTATAGAAACAAATGCTTTCACATTGTCGAAACCATCATGGACTCTTAATTAGTAAGATATAACTACAACTAATGATTAGACTAAATATAATGAAATTAATTTGGCTGTTGGTGAAATTAGTTATGTAGTTCTGATTAACAGATAGTTTTGTTAGGTTATTTAGCTCAATATATAGAAAAAAGTAAAATCATATTTCCACTTATTTCTTATAATTGTATACGTTCATCTACCATGTTTTTCATAGGTTAGGTTAGACTTGATACAGATCACTTCATCAAACTTGTCATATTTCTGTAATTATATGTAGAAATATAAATGCCAAAAGATATTCATGTGAGACCAGTATGTAGGTAGTGTTGTGTATATTAGAAAGTACATAGATCTTGTTATTATGTGTTAAGTGGACTAACTAAAATGTGTTTTTATAAAATACTTAGTCAGTCATCCTCAGCGATACCTTTTTTAAGGGTGTACATTTATAATAAATAAAAAGGTGTGTACATATATGTGCAGAACAAATTAAGCAAAATAATAGTCCAATTTCCACTAGGTCCCCTGGTACGCCAAACTCTCTAAGCAGCGGCAGGTCTAGTCCAGGTTTCACTCAGGGAGTAAGGTATATTGCATGATGTTGCCGCTCCTGTCTGACTTTTTGCTTCTGTTTTGTCTTGTTATATATGTTGATTGATTTGTGGTTGACACAACTTATTGTTATCAGAATGCTATTCATTTTATTATGCTTTTAAGTGTCTGTAGTTTAGAATTGTTTTAATTTATTTACAAAACCAAATTCGCATGAAGTTTTTTTTTAATAAACCATTTTTAGATAGCTTTTGAATTAATGAACTTAAGAGAAAGATGAGCTAAGTTTAAATTTAGATTTAGGTTAGATTTGCTGAGGCACAACATTTTCTGCTTGTTTAATACAAACCTCACTCGCTGGCTTTAGTAGCAGTTAATAATTTTTGGCTGTTCATTTAATTTTTGTTAATGTATGTTTTCTCAGCAGTAATAAAATATTTCAAGCTCAGAGAACTATTTCATTGTAGGCAGAGTTTTTGTTTTGTTTTTTGTTCTGTTCTTTTGCTTTAGCTATTGTTTTCATTGAGGCTTAGTTTATGTCTGAGTTGTGTGTGGTGCTTTTAAGAACTGTACATGGTGTGATAATATAATTTTATGTGGTTTTGAACAAATTTTCAAAGCAAATGTGTTTCAAACACATCTTTAACACTTGGAACTAATACATGAACTTAAACTGGTGTTTTATCCATCATTATATTTTTGTACATGATGTTTCTAGTTTTATGGTTGAAAAATAATTGAAAATTATACTGTTTTTAAGTTTTCTTGTTATTTTGTAATTTCATTTGACATGGTTTTCATGAAAACAAAATAGGGCTATTGCCTGTTTTATAATAAGTGTTCATAATTTTATGTATGTTTAAACACTTTTTGCTACAGTCTATTTCTTGATGCATATATAATTTATTTAAAATTTATAAATTCTATACCTCAAGATGTTTTATTCTCTTATTTGGTACACTTCCTGAAACGCACCAAATAAGGGAATTAAAATATCTTGAGATAAAGATTTTATATACGTGTAATATGGCAGTCAGACAGTCAACTTCAGCATCTGGAAACTATTTTCTGGCTTTGATAAGCACCATCATCCTTCACAACATATCTGACAACAAGCATGCATCATGCATATAGGCGTGCGCATGATAGGGACCTTGGTCCCCCCATTTGTTTACAAAAAAAAGCCAAATTTGGAAAAATTAAAAGACAGGAAAAGGCAGTGAAAAAGTGACGTGTTATAAACAAAAAAAAATAAAAGTACAAAAAACTATAAAATACACTATAAACTAGTATAAACTATAAAAGTACGTGTAAGAGTGGTTTCAGTCTAGACTGGGGCATAGTGATAATCCCCGCTGCCCCCTTTACTCATTTCATGGCGTATTGTATATCTCCTGGTTAAGTGGTCCCCACATCATAATCACCCTGTGCATGCCTATGATCATCCATATAAAAAGCAACATCGTTTTTACTTGTAGTTGAGTTATTCCTCTTGACACACCTCCTGTGGCTGGTATTCATTATACCGGGTGGCCCATAAGTCAGTTGGCACTAGCAGTATGTAGACGCTCGATTGACTAGCATAGTAGTTACTTGACTTGACTAGAGCAGTAGTTCCCATAATTCAGTTGAGATTTGAGGTTATGAGGTTAGGTTGATGTTGATGTGTATGCTGTTGTTAGCGCTTGTTTGTTGTTTGCGAGACAATGAATAGAAAACTACCTACAGAGCAGCGTGTTTTTGTACTGCAGATGTGGTGGAAACAGGACCATAATTACAGTGATGTTTTTGAGTTATTTGCGGAATGTTTTCCAAACATCGAACTTCCATCTAGAGAAGGTATTCGTAAACTGAATAAGAGATTTGAACAGAGTGGAATGGTAGCAGAACTTCCTTGATCAGGTAGGCCAAAAACAGTTACAACAGAAGAGAATTTAAATATCGTTGCGCAATGTTTTGTGCAGTCACGAAAGAAATCAACACGAAAAGCGTCCAATGAGTATGGAATACCTTGAACAAGCCTGCAAAGGATGCAGAAAATGTTGAAGTTGAGACCATATAAGCCAACTTTACTCCAAGGCCTAAATGAAGATGATCCTGATAGGCGTACAGAATTCTGCGAATGGTACGCAATACGACAAGAAGCCGATCCACAATTTTACAAAACCATTATTTGGAGTGATGAGGCTACTTTTAAGCTGAATGGTACAGTGAATAGGCACAACTGTGTTTACTGGGATACTGCGAATCCACATGTGGTGATAGAGACAGAGTTAAATGCTCCGGGGGTTACTGTTTGGGCAGGGATCTTTGCCGGTGGGATCATCGAACCCTATTTTTTTAGTGGTACAGTGAATGCTGAAAGTTACCTACAAATGCTTCACAAAGTGTTGATGGAACTAGAAAACAGTCCACTGTTTGAACACCTGCAGCCAATTCGAGAAAAGTTAATATGGCAACAAGATGGGGTACCCCCTCACTATGGACTGATTGTGAGAGACTTTTTGAATGCAACATTCAATGAATGGATTGGCAGACGGGGTCGTGTTGAATGGCCTCCACGTTCTTCTGATCTTACCCCGATGGACTTCTCGGTGTGGGGTATACTAAAAAATGCAGTGTACTCCGTGAAGATTCATGATGTGGAACAATTGAAGGAAGGGATTCAATCTGAATTTGAACCCTGAATATTTTGGACATAATTTGTGCTTCAGTGGTTCAAAGATGTCAAATTTGCATAGAAAAGGATGGAGGCCACTTTGAGCATTTCTTGTAGGTCATGAGAACAATGCTATTAACTATCTGTATGCGTTATCTGTATCTGTATCCCTGCTGCACCTCTACAATAAAAGTGCTATTTGCAATTTTGCCAACTGACTTATGGGCCATCCTGTATATATCAGCTGCATTTTCTTTACTGTTTTCTCAACATTGTTGTCAGTTATACAACAAATTACATAATATACATGTATACATGCATACTGTTTACATATTACATGTAAAGAGGTCTGATAATAAACGTTCATAATGAACATATTGCAATAAAACTGTTACTCACTTCATTGCTGAATGTCAGTGTGGTCCTTTCCTAAGTAATCTATTTGAGAAAAAAGTATTACGCAAAATCTAATTAGGCCTCTCTAAATATAGTGGGTGTGATGATAGTTTCACATGTATATGAAACATACAGTTAATACTAGTTCCAAATGGTTATGCAGGGAGATATGCTAGCAAGGGTTCACTGCTTTTGATGATTCATTTATTATTATTATTCACTGGTTGATTCTTCTATGATGAAGCATCCATCTAAATGTTAGATTATATTTTTGCCAATGGCAGGAATCAAATGCAAGCCATATGGTATAGTCATGTCGGTACTTTCCTAGTAACTGTACCTGCACTAATTTTCAATATTTAATTTATCCAATAGTCGGTATCGAGATGCATTGAATATTGCTTATACTGTACTTTTAATAAATTATAGAAAGCATGTTATTTATTTGTGGTGTTAATTTGTTTATTTTTGGTCATAATTGCTTTTCATTGTCACGTAATATGTATGCAAAATATTTCCGTTAATATTATAGCTTAAACGTGCATCCAAGACAGCAAAATTTGATATTGTTGTCTTTCATTAGGTTAACCAAATTGAAAGAACACAGGCCAATATGTCTTTAAAATAATATTTACATTTTTGTGCAAATCACAAAAGAATACCAACTCAGAGAGAGTTGGTTACTATAAATGTCTCACATTATGTGACAGAACTCGCTTTTTGCTTTAAACATTAAATTTTACGTATTTTTTTAACATTGAAACACACTGTGGTTTTCACTTCTTTTCTGCCCCTGTACTTCACTTGGAATGGTTTCTATAAGTTTATGTATATCATGCATGTGGTTCCAATGCAGTTCATAAAGGTATGTCTTCTGCTTTAACCACAGCATGTTTGCATACAAAAATACATAAAAAATGCAAGGTTAGGTTTATTACATTAGGTTTAAATACAGTTTCACAGCTATAAAATAAATCCATTCTGAACAATATTTTAAGTGTAAGTAAAGCATGTTTAGAATGAAGACGAAGAAAACGTGTTAATAGTACGTTGGAATGGCACAACAAAGCTTAGTGCTGTGTTTGCTTTAAGTTGTGATGTTTGTTGGCTTTGGATGTGCTGAGACTGTCACCAAATATTATCCTGATAACAGTTGTTGTACTTACTTATTAAACGTTATATTTTGCCTAACCATGAGTTTTTTTCTAAACAATGAACTAAAAAACCAAAACATTCTTGCCTAACCTTGCAATGAAAACATTACATATTTTTGCATTACATTCAGCAATACGATAATTATTTACAATTGGTACACTTATTCACTGCATCATGTATCAATACAGTCACTTACTTAAAACATCGAAAACGTAGTGCAGGTACGGTTATAGGGATAGTATCGCCAGTTCTTTGCCATATCCACTGGATTATGGTGGCTTTCTTAAAAGCAATTATGGTTGAATGACTTGTAGAATGAGCTTATGTTACTTTGTAGCCAGGATACAAGTTGTGGCTATTAAAAATGTGACACGGGTTTGGCTGGGCTGTATGGAGCACATATCAGTGAACAAAGAGAATAGGTTGTTAACCTTGAGCCATACTGAATTGGATGAGTCTAATTGTAACTGCCATTGGCAGGGGGGGGGGTCAGAAGTGTCATGAGTGCTGTTAGGAAAACTTCATTTGTAACTGTGTTACCATAAAAATTGTTAGTCTGAAAACTGGAACAGTGTGTTAAACTCAAGTTTCTAGTAGAATTAAAAAAGAGTGCAACAGAGTGTTTTAATATGTTGAAAAAATTGTTTAAGGATGAATGTGTGTCATGTACACAAGTTTTTGAGTGGTACGAAAGATGTACTGAAGGCCAGGAAGAGGTGGAAGACGATGATCGTCCAGGTCAGCCAACCATGTCAAGAACTGATGAAAACTTACAAAATATAAGTGAAAGTGTATGAAATGACCATTTCAAAGGACCATCAAAGGATGATGGCTGAAATGGTGAGTGTTGACAAAGAAACAACCATGCAAGAATTGCATGAAAATTTAAACATGAGTAAAGTCTGTGCTAAAATTATTCTGAAAATGCTAACATTTGAACAGAAGGAGCTTCAAAAGAATGATACTTTTTTAAAATTTCACAAGCAGCCAAACTTTTTGAAAGAGTCATAACATGTGACAAAACATGTTTTTTCTATTCCCTCTGATCAAGAGTAGCCTAAAAGGGGCCTACTTTCAGTCCATGGAAGAAGTTAAAGCAAGAACATTAAACCTACTAAAGGAGCTTATAGATGTTCAACTGCAGCACTGTTTCAAACTGTGTCAAGTTTGAGTGGAATATCATGCAAAAAGGAAACGGGAGTATATTGAAGGTTATAAATGTTAAAGTGTAATATTTCGTAAATAAACCACAATTATGAAGCGAGTCCAGTTAGTTAATAGCAGCCGCATCTTGTATAAAACCATTTGTGATGTCAGATGTTATAAAAAATGTTGCTTTAATTGCAGTGGCGGCTGGTGGTTCCAAATTTTGGCGGTTGCAGTAGTTCATTGAGTGGATGGGAGAGGGGTTAAAAGACATTGAACTATTATAATCACAATTTGATAATATGTGATTTTGATAATTTTTATAAGGATTATTACTACAATTTTATAACCTCAAACAGTGGATAAAGTTTACCTTGGACCAACGTAAACACTAAACCTGACACAACTTACAACTCAAGAAGACTGTGCTGATTTCATGACATAATTAAGTATGCACTACAACGCTCCTAGTGGAGCATTGCGGAAGCTTTGCAACCACCAACCTTACATATGGAACATAGGGGAACTGTGAAGAGTAACTCACGATGTCCCATATGTTTGTGTAGTAAGCTCTGCCATTTACTGTTGAAGTTGCAAGCAGCCTACAACCACCAGCCTGCATGCCACATTTGAATTGTAAGCGAACATTGCCACGTAGACTCTGATACGCTTTCTGTTGAAACTGATGACACTTTTAACTGCTTAATATTTTTTTCTATATTGTTTTATAGTTTAGTTATTCTATATTGGTGGTTGTGCAACGCTGCAACCATAACACCAGCTGCCATTTAATTGTTTTCTGTATTGTACAGAAAACACTATTGAGGGCCGTGTTCGGTAAATACATCAGACTTTGTCCCATGCAGACAGATTATGATGGTGCAAACCTGATTAATTGTTGCCAAGACGTTTGGGTGATTTTTATGTACTTTATTTTTGAATTTCAACAAGCTGTGAGACGTGAGTGTGATGATCCCCTCCAAATGCTGTAGCAGCATTTCTGTACTGTCCATCCATTATAAAAACATAGCAGTTTGTTTTCCAATTTCAATAATCGTACTTGATAGACTTGAATATGTTTCAACATAATTATTCAAGTAATTATTTATGTGCCTACGCAAAATGAAACTCAGAAGTATTTGTAATTGTTATTTATCTATAAACAACAACAGAAAAAAATATTAATATTGAAAATCTTAAAAATTATAAGCTCTGCTTTGTTGATACTACTGTGTAGTAATTGTACACATAATTGAAGTGCGCACATAGTACACACAATTGTACTGTTTTATGAAGTGTGTGGGTATGTACAATTTTGTATGAGTATATTTCTACAATTTTACTTGTTGTCTTTCTTGAAACTAAGATTTTGTCGCATCAAACATTTAAATTATTTTAATTATGGAATACCATTTTAATTTGTACCAAGTATGTATTTTTATTTTTGTAAACAGTTACTTGTCAAGAAACCATCATCAGCAGAGAAATGCAAATCAAAACATGTAATATTTTATTTTTTACATATTTTGTTTATTGTTAAAATACAATAGATTCATAAACACACAAATCGTTACTTGTAACTGAAGCGTACAAGCCAAAGTTAGCAGTGATTGTAATAACAATTACTGGTTTTCTATGTTTTCCAGGGGTCAAAAAATTTAATCTTGAGGATAAAATGAACATATATAAAGTGAACATAAATATTATCCAATAATTATGAAACTAGTTTAAATTAAAAATAAAAAATGAAAAATTTTCAAAATTTGAATTTAATTTTTTTAATTGGGTGACATTTAAAATAAACCAAAAATTAATGTTCAATTTTTCTTTAGCCATCAAGACACATGTAAATATTGTGCAAAAGTAAAAATTTATCCTTGCTGCAAATTAAATGTGTGTGTGTGCGCACGCGTGTTCTTTCATTTTTCTTGTAAGGAAATATTTTCAGTCTGATGATATCAGCCAATGATTAATGAAATACATACATAAAAGGTGTTTATAAATTAAAACAGAATGTCTTGCAGTGAATTAAAATGAATGTGTAACTGTTTGTATTATTAACATCCTGTTGTATGTAGTATTGTCTGTATAAATAATAACTTTTATATTTAGTATTATATATATTATGCAGAGGTAAATGTGTAACACAGGTTGATGTTTTGTTGTTTACAGGAGAGTGAGGACACTGTATGCATGTATGGGAGAAAATGATGGAGAGCTTTCGTTTGAGCCAAACCAAATTATCACAAACGGTAAGCTCTAAGCTCTGTGTTGTGAAGAAATGATGAGTAAGCTTTGTTTCTGTAGTAATTAGGTTATTCTAGCCCACATTTAGCTGCTGCTGTTGACAATCTGTATGACCATGCGAGTATGACTACTTATGGAACGCGGTAGCAGTATCGCAGAGAATGCAAAATATATCAGAATTTTGGATTTAAGGAAACTGAGGCTGGAGTTCCTCAGGATAGCACATGTGGAAAAATTCTTTAAAGCTATTAGTAAGCTTTAAAACTCTGTGAAGCTGATAGTAGCTAGTAACAACAAAGAAGCTACAACAAATTGCAAGCAGCTGTTAATAAAATTCAGTATTTGGCAAAAAAAGGAAAATGTCAGATTAAACTTACTTGATCACTTACCTCAGGGAAATAGACTAACGTTCAGAATATAAGCAAAATTAGATTTCAAGCTAAAGCTGTTATGGAAGTTTATTGACATCTAAAATCAGTCTGTGATGGAAGGTCCATGTTAGACGAAAAAGAAAGATCTGAGGATGAAATATAAGACATTGTATTTGAATTCATCTCTGTTAACCTGTAATAAATGTATATTTATGGGTTTTGTAAACCAGTGGCGTAGCTAGGCTTTTTGGTGCCCGGGGCAAGGAGATCATTGGCTGCCTCGCCTTCACAATTAAAAGGGCACAAAGAGCAAAAATGAGGGCCCATCCAGTGAACAAAGTACTTAATGAATGCAAATGTGTAGATTTTTGTATAAAAGCATGTTCAGGACACATTTTAAGAATATTTGTTAAATCAAAATTAAGAAACTTCATATTATAATATTACCGGTATTCAGTTTGTATACATTTATTAGTAGTAAATGTAGACTATAAAAAATGTAGTAATATAAATTCCTTATAGGTCTAAAGCGCATTGTCAAAACAATATCCTAAAGCAAAATAAAGTTAAACAAAGAACTACATTAAAAGTAATAAAATAAATCACTTACCAAATCGTCTTCTATTAATAAAAACTTAATATTTATTTTTAATATTAAATAAATATTTAAAACGAGACTTTTAAAATCTAACTTTCCTGATCTTAATTGGTGCAAAGTTGGTTATTAAATCACTGCAATCTAAAGATGAAGCAATGTCGTTTTCAATTAAAGTATCACTAGATTTGATACCCTGTACCCTAGATTTAATCAATTTAAGTTTACTACAAGATCTTTCACAAGAAGACACAGACACTGGTAAAGTAAGAAAAATGTTTAAAGCTGTTGCTAATGTTTTGTAGGGTTCTAACCCCATTTAAGGAATGTATTGTAGCAGCCCCTGAGGTGTAAAGTCCATTGTTGTCCTTTAGTTTTTGCCCTTTTTAATAAAAGTGTGACGTCTTTCAAGTCACTGAACCATTCTTCACTGTTTAGGTCATGTGGATACAGTTTTGCAAGCACTGTGCACTTAATATTGATTTGGGAAAGCTGTTCCTTAAAATGTATATCCCCTTCATTACGAACATCTCAAATTTACAGAGGAACCCAAAGCATTTTTCTAACTCTTTTATCTTAGACAAACGGCTTGAAATTTGACAGTTTGTCCAACATTTCTATTAGAGAACTTTGCATTTATTGCCGAACGGTTAATGCAGAATCGTGCACATACTCCCTTGGCATCGTGCGCTTACTTCTTATGCTTTTTGTGATACTGACACCCCATTCATTATATATCTGCTCTGCCTTAGTAGTGACATTGTTACACAGCTCATTCCTCCAAACATTTAATTTGTCCGTTAGCTTCTCCAGAAGTGTCAATGCTTGAAGAAAGCTTATTACTTGGTCTACAAGATTTTCTGGATTTTGTCCATAGAAGAAAGAATGGCTGTCCAGAAAAAGATCAAGGTCACAAAATTAATGTTTTCTATCGCATTAATTATTAATACTGCATCTTCCCTTGTATCAATTGTTTCAGTCGGTGTATCCCCTAGTTTCTCCGGTGCAGCGATCAGTTCACCCAGCTGAGTGGACATTGCTTTCACTGCGTCTGCTTTTGAACTCCACCCGGTATCACAATCTCCTTTTAGAGTAATATTTACAAAGTCTTTAAGAACACTCCATCTATGACTGGAACAGGCAAAGAATGTGAATAGACGTTCTACTGTCCCAAGAAATGTCACTGGCTGAACATTTACATGAGCTGCATGAACTCCAACCAAGTTAAGTGAACGGTTATCACAGGGAACAATCACAGCTATAGTACGGGACACATCATTGTAAGCTTCGAGGTGACGCAATAGTAACAGCTCTTCCCCGCCCCTCGCCCAACAGCGTTGTCGCGCGTTACACTTGGTATGCGTAGGCAATGGCGGGGAGGGGAGGTCTGTTGCAAACACTTCACATTCCATTGACAATGTCATTCCACTTGCTACAGGATAAACATCTCCATCTTCTCAACATTACCCACGTACATATTACATTCAGTAGCTCTAGGATTACGAGTTTTAACTTTTTATTAATTATTTTTGTAATATTGTATTATTGTCGTTATTTAATAATTATATACGGCTTATTCACGATGAATGATAATAATAATTTACAAATTGTTGAGGCTCCTCAAACTCCTACAGTGTCATCAAACAGAGGAAGATCTGGTAGAAAGGACTTAGGGAAGCAAGGAAAACACATCATTGCCAATGTTTACAACTTTTTACAGTCTCGCGGACGATCCAAAAAAAGTTGAAAAGTTGAATTTTAAAAGGGTTCAAGAGTTGACTGCCGAAGCTTGTGGAGTAAGTCGATCGACAGTTCAAGGCGTAAAGCGAGACGCAGATAAGTTTTGATGGAAATGAACCTAAGTTTGGTACGCCGCGGAAGCATTTTAAAAAGAAGCCGACAATAACAAATTTGGACAACTTCGACAAAGATGTTGTGCGAAGATGTGTTTTTAGTTTTTATGAACGTGGAGAATACCCAACATCGGGAAAAATCCAACAGCAGTTGGCTGAACAAATAAATTTTAGAAGCTCCAAGAAATCAGTGCAGCGAATTTTGAAACAGATTGGATTTAAATATAAAAAGTGTAATCACGGCCGAAAATGTTTAATGGAAAGAGTAGATATTGCTTGTGCTCGCGCTACTTTTCTGAGAAAAATGCATCAAATTTGGAATGGCATTTTAAAAAGGCCCATATTTTATTTGGACGAGACATGGGTGAACCAAAATCACAGCAAATCAATGATTTGGCAGGACCCAGAGGAAAGGGGTGGTTTAAAAGTGCCAGTCGGAAAAGGTGAGAGATTAATTGTACTTCATGCGGGGTCAGCTGAAACAGGGTTCGTGAAGGAATGCAAATTAATTTTCCACGCACAAAAATCTTCATTAAATACAGATTAACACAACGAAATGAATTCGAAACTTTTTAAAGAGTGGTTCGTCAACTTCCTCTATTTACTGGAAGAAAGTTCTGTCATAGTAATGGATAACGCGAGTTATCATTCCGCACTTGCTGAGAAAGCTCCTAAATCAAACTGGAGAAAATTTGAAATTCAAGAATGGTTGAGAAATCATAAAATTGAATTTTCTATGCAAGATACGAGGGCTCAATTGCTAAACAAAAACGAAATAAAAAATGCGCTGAAAATATATGAAATTTATCAAATAGCCTACGAAATGGGTCATGAGGTTGTACGCCTTCCACCTTATCATGCACATTACAACCCAATTGAGTTGGTGTGGGCACAGGTGAAAGGATATGTGGCCGATCGAAATAATACTTTTAAAATGGTCGACCTTGAAAGACTGATGGACGAAGCGATAGCTAAAGTAACGGTTAAATACTGGAGAAAATGCGTCCGACATTCCGAAGAGTTTCAAAAGGACGACTACCAGAAAGAATGCCCTAGAGATTTGGCTATAGAACGTATGGTGATTGCAGTGACGGAAGAAAGTTCAGAAGATAGCGAATTGTGTGTGTGTGTGTGTGTGTTATCTCTATTGTATGAGAATGCGCTGACGTTTCTCTTTGATCGTAGTAGCTCACCGATGTAGAAGCGTGAGGTGTGTGTGTGTGTGTGTGTGTTATCTCTATTGTACGTGAATGAGCTGACGTTGTTTGTTTGGCTTCGTAGTTTAACGCGCCCGTGAGTATGAGTGTAGCGCGTGAGTGAAGCGACATGGCAATACCGCAGTTACTATTGCATCACCTCGAAGCTTACAATGCTATGTCCCGTACTATAGTAGATTCAAATCTAATATTCTCTTCTGAACTCCTGAATGGATACCAGCCATTGTAGCTTGATTGTCATGTGACTGACCTCTGCAATCGCTAAGATTCAATCCATTTCTCTCAAGTTTACTTGTAATAATAGCTTCTGTGATCCCCTCCGCTCTTTTCACTTCTAAAGGAATAAAATCTATGAAGGCTTCTTTGATATCAACAGAATTGCGTTTAATTTCAACAAATCTTATAATCTGAAACATTTGTTCTACATGTACAGCATCTGGTGTTGTGTCAAATATAATACTAAAGTACTTGGCCTTCTTAGATGCAGTCATAATATATTTGCACACTCTTTCACCTAACAGGCTTATTCTTTTATTTTGAATAGTTGATGAAAGATACGATATACACCCAGACTTACGAGAGACTGAATCCAAATAAGATCTCATGGCATGGTCAAATTTAGCCAAGTATTGTAACAAAGCCAGAAAGTTTTCAGGATTTTGTTCATTAGTAATTAACTCTCAATGTCTTCTCAGTGCCAGATTTTGTTGTGCAAGAGTTTGTACTGTGGCAATAACCGATTTGAGGATTTCTTTCCATGTCTTAGCTGCTTTACTTGTTTGTTCCTGAAGTAGCTCATCAATAAGTCCCCCTTTTGATTAAAGAACTTTCCAGTTCCTTCCATTCCAAAACGCAGAGCGATGAGGATTATTTTCATGATCCTAAATACAGGGATTTAAATTTTGCCATGATGAAAACCCATTTTCACTATAGAAATGGCTTCTTTAATAGTCTTTTTTTTTGTGGAAATAAAGCACAAGAAAAGCAAAATAGAGATTTTTTAGTTGTAGAGAAACACATCCCAGTGCGATTTATCTTTTTGCCATTTTGCAAAGTTTTATCAAACCAATACTTGTTTAAGGATCATCCACTTTCATCTTCAGGAAAATGGCTGTCCTTATTCTGCAACTGACATGTTTCTCTATTCACCATTATATATTGGAAGGATTGAGAAATCTTGCTTGGCCTAGGCCCCATATCTTGTAGAGCAGCACCGGGAACACGGTCTACATTGTTGCTAGGAGTGTTCTGTCCTCATCGCCTGTAATTTCAAGACTGGACGATGCAACATCGTCCATGCTACTAGAACCAACTGAATCTTTTAACTTTACTTTGACACTTTCACAGTTTGAAGTATTCACGTCATTAACTTTACCGTATTTGTCAACAGCCTCATCACTAACAACATCCATTTTATGATCGCAAGTTGATTCCTTAATTGTAATATTTTCACACTTAGGGTTAGATTTTCCTTGAATAAAAGATTTCATAAACTCTTTGGAACTTGTTGTAGTTCTTAATCTTTCTTCCCTCCTCTTCCAAAACTGGGCCCCACTGAGTTTACTCATTTCATATCATATCAGGTGTGTATCAAACCGACATAGATGTATGGTATGAGGGTCAGTCAAATATAAACAGGATATCCTTTGCAACAGCAGAATGTCGAGACTAGGCAGGCCCAAGCAGTGGCAGTTCACATCCCCACACTATTGCTCTATTAGGTGAGTGAGCAATCAGTGCCTAGTGTCATTGCACAACCGTTTTATAATTAATTTTTTAACAAATGAAAACATTAACAAAGTGGAATTTTGCAAAGATTATACTCAGAGTTTGGTGATGTGACATTGTCAAAAACAGAACATTATCAAAACAGTGTTTGCATGGCATAAGTCCTTTTCTAATGTCAAAATTTTTTGCAAAATTTGACTGATCCACATTGACCAAAAACCAGCATAATTCTTGAAAAAATTAGTGATGTTCACAACATCATTAAAGGTGACCAATGTGTAACGATAGATCAGATTAGTTCAAAACATAACTGTGGTGCATTCCATTAATAAAAATGAATTGAAGTATCAGAAAATTTCTGCATGATGGGTTCCCCGCATTTGTGATGAGACATGGGTACACTACTACACACCTGAAACAAAGGGGTAGAGTATGGAATGGTGTTTGTAAAATGAAACCGCTCCTGTTAAGGCAAAAACAAGGTTGTCAGCAGGTAAGGTTCTTGCCAGTGTTTTGGGGGGACTACAGAGGAATTGTTTATTTAGATTTTCTTCTTGATCAAAGAACAGTAAATGCAGCATACTACTGCAAACTGCTGGACAAAGTGAAAGCAACATATTGGTCCAAAAGACATTATGTCCCAATCTGCAATGCATTGCTTTTATATAATAACACTGTGCCCCATACTGCCACCACAATTCAGAAGTAATTGCAGCCGAACATCCTCCTTACAGTCATGATTTGTCACCAAGCAACTACCATTTGTTTGGACCTCTCAAAAAACCATTAGGAGAACAGAAATTTTCTAAAAATAAACAGGTGGAAGAATTTGTGCACAGTTGGCTTCTGACACGTCCCAAAATATGAAAATAGGATAAATAACTACCAGTCCACTGGAAAAGGTGTGTGATGTTAACGGAAACGATGTGGAAAAATGATGTACATATAGTTTGTAAATAATTTATAGTACGTTTATTAATATATTTTAAACATTTGTTAATCAATTCGTTTTCAAAAAAATTTCAGTTTATATGTGGTTGAAAAACTGGTTTATAGCACCATGAAAACACTAAGGTAATCCAGTGGTTGGATGGTGCAGGGATATACAGTAGTGCATTAGCTCAGAAGAAGAAAACCATTTGAGTAAGTGTAATGTGCTAAGTGCGAATGTTAAAGCAGAACACTTCTGTGCATAGTGGGCAACTATTAAACGTGTATTTATATTATAATTTTTAATATCTTCAAATAAATAGACTGCAAGTAGGTTTATTTTCACCTGACGCACGATTCACAGAAATTATTCTGTATCTTCAGAGGTTTGTTTGAAGATATTTCTATGAGATGTGCATCAGGTGAAAATAAACCTACGTGCAGTGTATTTATTGGAAGATATTACATGCGAGACCTGCAGGAAACTCAATGAGTTACTTAGAAAGGTATAATTTTTAAATAAGTGACTAATGAGAAACTCTTAGGTATAAGTTACATAAAGTGGAAATTAAGTTTACTGTGAAATAATTGTGGTAAAAGACATTACGATCATATTATAGTCATTTGAAAAATTTAGACAATTTATCTATCGTTATGTTATTTGTAGACAGCACATAGTTTGTTTTATTAGTGCACCAATAAAACTAAGACATTTACAAAAATATGAGGGCGATTTGAGAAGTTCGCGGGCTACTATATAAACGAATGTGTGGCATTTCTGTTTTTTACCGCATCGTGGCGCCACATTCACCCCACGAACAGCTCTGAAGCATCAAGTCGGGTCAAGCCATTGTTGGGGAGAAACAGCTGTACAAATAAGGTTATCTCACAGCAACACTGAAAATGGAGAAAGCTGAACATCACATTTTTTGTTAAGAAAGGTTTAACCCCAACAGAAATTTTTAATGAGATGAACAATATGTTGGGTGATGCTGGACCTTCATTTACTACAGTGAAAAACTGGGCTATTGAATTTAAATGTGGTCGTGCAAGTTTGGAAGATGACCCGCGTACTGGGTGTCCGAAAAGTGCCACTACACCAGAAATCATTAATAAAGTTCATGATATTGTTTTGGAAGATCTCCGTTTGAAGGTGTCTGAAATTGTTAAGCCTGTGGACATCTGAGATGAAAGGGTACATCACATTCTTACTGAGGAATTAGGTATGAAAAAGCTGTCTGCAAGATGAGTGCCATGTTTTTGACAAGTTACCAAAAACGCATGCGAATGCAAGCTTCTCAGAAATGTTTGGACCGTATTAAGAAAAATCCGAAAGATTTTGTTCGTAGATTTGTAACAACTGATGAAACTTGGGTCCATTACTTTAGTCTATAAACAAAACAGCAGTCGAAACAATGGATGCATAGTGATTTGCTGCCTCCAAAAACAGTATAATCAATTTTGTCAGCTGGAAGGGTGTATGGATCCGTTTTTCTGGGATGCTAAGGGGATATTGTTACTAGATTGTCTTGAAAAGGGTCAAACGATAAATTGAAAGTATTATGCTTTTGGGCCAATTAAATGTAAAAATTCGAGAAAAAAGACCAGGTTTAGCAAAGAAAAAGATCATTTTCCATCAGAATAATGCACACCCTCACATATGCGTTGTGTTTATGGCAAAAATCGCTGAGTTGAAAAGTACGATCTGTTGCAGCAACCGCCTTATTCGCCTAATTTAGCGCCATCTGATTTTCATGTATTCCCAAACCTCAAAAGAATTTTTGGGGGGGGAATCGATTTTCCTCAGATGACGAGCTGAAAGCGGCAGTAAACGGTTATTTTGAGGACCTAGAAGAATCGGACTTTCTCAACGGGGTAAGTGACGGGGTAATGACTTGATGCTTCACTGCTATTTGATGCAGTAAAAAACAGAAATGCCACACATTCGTTTCTATGGTAAGCCGCGAACTTTTCAAATCGCTCTTGTAATGTAGACAGAGCCATTAAATGGAAGTAAAATCTCACAAAATAACAAACATTTTGTATCTTAAATCAGTAACACTGCAGGTTGTTGAATTGTTGAATAAAAGTTAAAGTTTCTATAAAAGATTTAAACTCTGTAATTATAAGGCATTGTAGTGGTCTGTGAAGCTTGGTGGAAATAGAGTCCTCGAGTGAGTTTTTTGTGGTGTTCCTTTCAGTTACCATCTTATTGAATTCTATTTAAAATGAAACCAGAGATAAGATAACTAAAGCAGTAAAGTCTTAAGAGTTAGAACCAAACTAGTAACTGTAACTAACACCACCTGAAACTGTTTGTAGTAATTAATGTAGGAACCAGATCTTTTGTTTAAGAACATTTCATTCTCTTAGTTTTATATGCTGTACTTTTTTTTTGCAATACACAGTAAACACAATGTATGCTGCATACCCAAATGTTTCTGTTTGAAACTACCGTCATAGTGGCAATGAAAAAAAAATTATAAGTAAATATGACTCTTCAACAGTAAACATAATTATGCTTTACTCACAAATGACAAAATTTTTGTCGAGGTGTGGTCATTAAATAGATACAATTTTTAGAAGATTTGTGTTGATGCTGTGACAATTTTTGTTGTCATACGGTAATTAGTACAACTGTAGCTGAGTATGACACCAGAAACATGCTCTTTTTTTGGGTGCCATACCAGCTGATCTATTAAGTTGATGATGGCAATAAAAATTTGAATTTGAATTTACCTAACTGATTGTTTTCCATCACAGAAAATATAAAAATGCAACGTTTTGGCCACCTGAACAATTAACAACCTTCTTCAGGCTCATTATATACTAATACATGTAAAGAAATTAATAATTCTCTATCAACCCATGACAGAGAGTCAACAAAATAATAATAACAAAACTTCATGTAATATATAATCAAAAGATAAAAATGTGCAAATGAATACTTACTATGAAATCACACACAACACTCATAAACACAAGCACAATGGGCATGAACATTTGTATTCCACTAAGATCAACAAAAGACTGTGACAGAGAGGTAATGGGCCCAACCCTTTTATAGTAAAGGTGAAAGTAGGTGGCAAACAAACTGCTAATGCCACCCAACAACTAAACTGCTTTGCGAACGGAATGAAACCAGCTGTTCTAAGTTTCGCTGTTAACTTGACTAATGCAATTATTATTTGTAACAATAAAAGCAGCTTCCTTATATCTTCATTCAAACCATTTCTTTTCTTTACCAATAATTTATGCTTCATGCCAAAAAAACCTTATGTTGCGCCTCCCACACATGCTCAGGCAACCTTGATCAAGAAGTGTCACATCTCTGAACATTCACATCTATGCTCATTCACACCTCCAATAGTCGACAAGATTCACCCACGTATTCACAACCAGATTCACATAGGATACTGCAAATAATATTTTTCGTATTCAACACAAGCTTTGGATCTTTTGTAACAGTTAATAAATTTCCTAACTTTTTGTAGGATTGAAAAGCAGCGTACAAGCCAAACTCATTGGCTATTTTCCTAATTTTTTCAGACACACCATGTACATAAGAAATTACTATACTCCCTCGCACCTGTTTAATAAACCAATTTTTGTTGTTTATTGATGCTTGTAGTTAGTATAAACTTCTAACAATTAGAAAAATGTCACTTGCTAATGTACTTACTTTGGTGCCATACCAACTTATTTACTGCTCTGATGATGATAGTAAAAATATGAATTTGAATTAACCTGATGGATTTTTTCCATCACAGAAAAATATATATGCGATGTTTTGGTCATCCAAACAATTGCCTGCTGTTTCAGGCTAAATGTATACTAATACTTGTAAAGTATATATATATATATATTAATAATACTATATCAAACTTCGAACATATTGTTTTTCATCCTAATCTCATATGAAGAGGACCAAATTGTCTAGTGTAATTATTATTATTATTTTTTGTTTTTTGCATGTGCAGTAAGAACGTCGGTAGAACCAGGCTGGTTGGAGGGGACACTAAATGGCAAAACAGGATTAGTCCCAGAGAACTATGTGGAATTATTACCTTGATGTGCCTGCTGCATTGTAGTCATCACCAGTGCCATTGAGTCAGTACTTCGCTACACACACACAAATATATAGCTTTAACTAGCAAACGCACTTCTTTCTCCAACTGCAATGATTATGTTTTTGTTGTTTGTTTTTCCTCCCCAACAGAATACGATTCGTAAATGGAAATTATTAGAATAACAATTATTGTTGCATATGAATAGATTTTTTTTGTTTAAAGCTAGTAGCTGCATCGCTACACAAACTGTGTTTGTTGTTTTGTGGTACAGGTGAGGTGGTCTTGTAGTACCTTCACTCTCTAAACATGTTGTACTGTTTGCTTTCAAGTCAGTAATATCTTTTAGATTAGTTGCAGTGACATGGATGGTGTCATTAGTGCATTTTATTAAGCAGAATGGTTTTATTGGTACTATGTACAGAAAAAAATTGTTTCTCATTATCATGTTCTGAGAATTCTCAGTCAGTGATATAGATATAGTTTGGACAATTTATTGTTGATTATAATGAATTGAAATTTTATTAAAACATTGCCATGTTTTTTTTTTCTTAATATTTTGGTACTTTCTGTTACTTCGATCCCACTTCATTTTTTGCCATATGAATTTTCACATGTAAAGATGAGTATATTACAATTATATCATCAAAACAGTTTATTAAAAATTGTCGTATGTTATTGCTATATCTCAGCAGAGTGCTGAGATATTAAGTAGAACATTAGCAGTCGAAATGTTCCGTGCCACTTCCCAGATTCCTCACACGTTCATGATGATGGACTTGGGAATAAAGAAATTAGGTTAAGTTAGGCTTACAAGTGTGGCAGTTTTATATTCACTTGAATATTACTATTATGCCAGTATGCAAATAATGGAAATAGGATTGTGTCGAGCTAATAAAACTCAGTACCAGTATTTCTTTTAGAAGGCTTCCATGGCTATTTTTTATGTGACTGTTGTTTTCTTGTATCTGTGGGTAATATTAAATAACTTACATACTGCTTTACGAGTATTGCTGCTATATTTTTCAAAAACACATACATTAATTTCATGTGCACTGATGTAGAAAATACTGAAAAGAAACAATATGTCTCATCATATGTGTTATAGTGGTTTTCACAACTTTAAAAAGTTATTTCTTTCATTATAAGATAATTTTTAAATAGTCTTTTTCACTTATATTGTGTATTTAATGATTGACGTGAAATGTTGAATTTGGTGTTAAAAAAATATGTTATGTGTTATTTATCCCTCTTTTATACATACATTAATTTGTTAGTTTACATCACTGGAGTTGCAGCACTTTTCCAGTGAAATTCACATTATATTTACAGACCTTGTACCAGATCATATAGTCACTATTATTCCCTGTCATGATGAAAAATGTCATCAGTTCTCTCATTTTATTATAAAAGAAATTGAAATTAAATTTCAAAGTGGGCTTTCTTGAATACATGTACTAATTTATTTTCTTTGGAGGGTGAATTTAGTTTAAATGTTGAAATAGAAAAGTTAGGATAATATACTTTTTCTGATGATTATTTTCTGATTCAGGAGACTCAGGATTTCTCCATGTTTCAATGGAATAACATTATGTGCAGAACAAGGAATCCATTCTCAGAAGAGATACAAACCCTAAAAAACTGAATTATTTATAATATTATATTCTCATGAAGGCTTTTGTGGCTGGTGCCAATTCTGTATTTGAAGTTTTCTTCGTGTATGGACTGCATCGAAAATGTCTTGGAAGACATGTTACATTGTGTCTATGTGACGAGGAGGCTGGCAAGCAGACTCAGTTGTATACTGTAGAGGTGGCAACAGCTGGTCCAGTAAGTGGACCCTGCCCTACAGACATTATGCCTGCTTGCATTATTTGTGCGGTCAGTTAACTCCCGTACAGTCAAGCCAGAAAGTAAAGGATACCAAGGTGTGCTGAGGATTACTACTTCTCTGTTGATTTTATCTTTGTGTTTATTAAACCCAATGGCTTCTAGGACCATTCTGTCATAATACCTATTGCACGACCTGATAACAGATGCATCTTCAAAGTTTATCATCCAATTAGTTGTGGCTGAATCCTCAGCAACAGCCGACTTTGCAGCTGTTAAGTTCTTCGTATGTCTGACATGTATGTTCTTGGACCCTTGTAGAAATTGTAATACAATATAATTATAATATTTATAATATTGAGAGAATAATCATTTAAATCCATAGCATCATCATTACATAGAAATAGTAAAATACTTTACATTACATAAAACTTCAGTAGACAGTGTTGTCAAAATAAACTTCACCTTTATTCACAGATCCTACATTCAGTTGGAATCAGAACTGTGGACAAGAGATATCACAGACTGGTATCCCCAAAAAGTACCAGGCATAGTGGATCATTATTATTCCTGTAATAATGATGCTTTTTTACAATCCCACAAATATTTTTACATATTTCTTAAAAGGGATCAGACGAGTAGCTATTTCTGTACACATCAGATTTAATGTAAGGTTGATAGAATTATAAAAGGGATATATATCCATGAAGGCAGTGACATTTCTGGCAATCAGTGATGCCCTGCTGAGAGTCCATAGCCAACAACATATCAGTCCACCAGTGCCTTTCATCATCATTTACATATTAGAATTTCCTCTACATTTCGTCCAAACTTGACAGCTATTTAACATATTATGTTACTGATTTTTAATTATATAAAAATGAGAACATTAATAGTAATATAGTAATTTGAATAATTCAATAATGCTTCTCATGTTGTCAGTGTGATAAATGTACTGATCAATTTTAGACCAATTCAAGCGTACATTTTATAAATAAATTTGAATATATTTGTGTTATAGTATTTTTTGTCTAAAGAAGTTAGATAATATTATTGCATCAAGAAAGGCAAAGTGCACACACATTCATAAATATTGTATACATAAATCATAAAGATACATTTCCATTAATAGGTGTCACTGATTTTTTAATTATATGGAGTCGGTCATTAACCATATGTGTTTCTGAAGGCCAAAGGTTTAGCCATTCTTGAAAAGAAATCTTCAGAGATTTCCTACCATTGGCCTAGAAATACACAACATTTCATTACACAGAATTTTAACCAAGTTTTTGAGAAACACTTTTTTCTATTAAAACTTGTGTTTTTTAACTTCAGTAGTAATGCAAAAATAAAACAATTATAATTCAGTCAATTGGATATGAATTCTTTCAGCCATGTACATATCATATTGTTGCATTTAATGAGTGTGCCTTTCTTCATATTTTCGTACTGACTTGTCGCTCAGAAACACCCATCCTTTAGTGGAGAAGCTTTTTTGATATATGGTGGGTCCAAGATTTTCAGTACCATAGCAGTAAAATTTAATTATCTGTATACTATTAACAAGAAAGTATGAATAAAAATGAATACAATAAGCATGACAAAACTGGTCAACCACCAGATCATCTTATATAATCCTTACCTCACCAGTTCTTCCTTAAGACAGGTCTATACTCTGCCAAAAATTACTGAATATTAATTTACCAACTAAGTTAATATAAAATTTGCATTACTTAATACAGCAGTAAATTAAATGTAAGAAAACAGTGGTATCTCATTAATGCAAAAGTATTGTCAAATGTATAGGAAATATTGGTCGCTGCTTTGATTTTAATGCGAATAATACAGTTATCTGTTTAAAAATCATTCAGATTAAATTTGAGTGTACTTATTGATTAAATAAATGATTCTTGTATGCGTGTAATATAAGAATCATAAGAAAGTCTGCCTGACATTATGTGTTTCAGTGCAAAAGAAGTAAATTTTTTATCCATTCATGATAATAGTGTACTGGTTGCTAGACGGATCTACATAATGAGTTGCAATAATGTAGCTTATTCACCTTCATTATGTTTCCAATACACTATATGTTGTAAATCCCAAAGTTTATAAACATACAACAATAGCTGAATAGACTTAGTTATATTCATCAAAAGAGGCATAACTTGGAACTAGAAACATCATGATCTGTATGGGTTTATGTGTAGAGAATACATTTGATTAAGCTTAATGTGAGAAGGTGGTCTAACTAGACCAAATCTACATAGCATTGTTAAACATCAAGTATGTAATGTAAGAGTTTTAGATTGATAATGGAAAATGCATTCGATAAGGAAAAAATGCCGTGCAATCTCCTCCTGTAACTTTGAATTTTCACTTTACGAGTGGGCAAATTAGACTTGTAACAAATACTGACCAAGCATGATAATATATTTCCACTTGTTTATTTTTACCTATCCATTTTAATTGTTTATTAATAACAAATATGTATATTTTACTCATGCACATATAGGTTTATACGCTGCAATTGAAAATCCCGACCTCCATCTATCTCTCTGTATTGCTATAGTAGGTACTTATGACATAGTCATTGACTGGAATGAAACTAAGAACACCAATTTCTAATTGAAACACAAAAATTCATATCATTTTTAATGAAAAGATACTACCATTATACGTGTATACATACATATTAATGTAATATAAGGTAATATTGAATGTTGAATGTATTTTGTAAACTATATTTCCTGTTATGTGGTAATATATATATATATAAAACACACATTTATCTGTGTATCTATGAGGATGCATGTGTGCATAAATATTTGTGTAATTTTGAAATTTGTCATATTATGTAAGATTTTTCTTGTAATGAACGTATTAAGAATGTCAAAACTGTAAGACTGAAATGTTTGAAATTACATTGTCTTATCCTGTTTAACCATAAAAACATAAACTGTAATTAATGCACAATTAGCAGTTTTTCTTTTGACTTTCTGTGAACTCGGAAAACTTCTGATGCCTCTTTTTCAACACTCTTATTGTCCCAGAAAACTAACACTATTTAAAAAAATATTTATTTTATATATACATTTTACAGACAACTGATAGCTGTCTTAATTATTTTGTATAAAACTTTTAGACTTTATAAAAATATAATTGTTTTCTGACATACTGTAATTTAGGGTTTACTATCATGTGTGATTTATTAGCTTCTAAGAGAAACAAAGGAAATTGGACTTGAAAAGTTACTTGTAATGAAATTTTTCAGTATACAGATTATGTAATCTGACTTTAAAGTATGTTTATTGAGCTGTATATGTAACATTTATATAAGAACAATAGTTTATATTTGTACTAGTAATCAACAAGTTATTATTAAAATATCTTTCTTTTTTTAATTTTACAAGCATAATATTTGGTACTTGTTGAGCCTGTGAACATTCTGTATTCTTCAACTCCAGATTGGGGATGGAATTTATATAACATGTCTGTGTGTCATAAATTTATTTCTTATGAATCTCATAAAACAACACACAAAAAAGTTTAATGTCAATAACCTTGTTTTGACAAATCTTAGCTGTACTGATGACATTTTTATAAAACTGCTACAAAATTGAACAGTAGCTATAAAAATTGTATAAAATTTTGAATGTTTTATATAATAAAAACGTATTCAGCTATGTAATCAACTGTTTTGTTACAATAGTTGAAACCCAACTCTTTTAAATAGGAATGAAAGTAAATAAACTAACACAAACATACGATACATTTTTATTAAAAGTTTGTTTGAATTTCGGTCGTATCCATTTGTAGAGTCTATGTAATCATAATTTTAAATAATAAAGACTTGTAGAATATTCAGAATAAGTTGATTGTTTTAACTTATGCAAACTTTCGTTGGTGTTACATAATTGATAAGTACCTAATATTAGGTAATTACAATTTGAATATTGTCAATTTTTGAAGCATGTCAAAAGAGTTCATCAAATAATCATATATAAAATTATGTGTCTTAGGTGCATTAATTCAATATTAGAAATACCACAGTGACTGAAATTTTTTACAAACAAGTTGTAGAAATTATCTGAGAGAATTATAGAAATACGAATTGCCTGAACTGTGGTACCAGAACGAATCTGCAAGCTTGTCATTGAGCCAGTATATCAGTGTAATATTGTGTTATGCTGATAATGAAACAACAGAAAGTGGTATCAAACAACAGAATCATGTATCAAACTTGCAGATTTACTGTACACGATACTGCGCCGTGCACATGTTGTTTGTGAGCATATAATTGTCAAATTGTGTAGCACTGTGTACATTTTTCTCTGTAAAAGTACAGCTGAGCCTTGATTTTATGGATTAACTGGGACAAGGACAGTATCTGTAAAAGCTAAATGAAATTAGGACAATCTGAAACTGATCGTCTTTAGAACATGTTTTACATATAATACTATTTTGATTTGTTGCTTATCAGTGGATACAACATACTTAAGGAAAAGGTAGTTTGTAGTCAATTAAATTCCATATGATACCATTTTGCTGCAGTCACTTTTATTTTAATATAGCCAAAAGCACAAAAATTGCTGTAGCTGATAAACTCATATTAGTGTGGTGTCTGTAAAATCAAGGGCACACTGTATTCTATATTAGACTGAATCACAGTAAAAATTAATTCATGAAATTTATATTCGTTTTTTATCAGACAGGTTAATAGAAGAATTCTTAGTATACATATATAGAAGAATGTCTAATTCGTAGCAGTATCATCATTATATTTTATATCTTTATAGATTTATAGGTTTTCATGTTTGTAACATTAAAACGATTTTTTTTTTTAATAAGCATATATTTGGTATTGTAAACAACTTAAAAACAGTGCAGCTTTATTAGTACGTATACAATAATGACCTTTCCATTGCAACAGTAAAAATATTCCACCACTTGAGACCTTGGTAATATAGTCTATGACTTTTGTACGAAAAATATAATGCATTTAATAATAGGTAAACTCACGTTTACATAATAATAAATAATTAAACTCACGTTTTCTACATGTTTTATAAAATACATTTTATGTTAATAATTTTACAATGAGGATATGTTTTCGTTTTATTAATATTAAATAATACAAATCAGATTTATTTAAACAGTTTTGCCACCACTGTCGAAAATAATTTATTGGTTGAAGAAGACTTGCTTGTTTGCAAGTTATTATCTTTGCAAACAACAAATTTTTCTTTAAGCAAAACATAATTTCTGATGTAAGTAGTTAAAACCATAAAAATATATATAGTTAATGCATATTAATTTATATTACAAAAATAATGTGTCCGTGTTCAAAAAGGTATCTGTATTTATTTAAAAGTATATAAAATTTGCTTTATTGTCAGAAAAGTGTGTGAAGTGTGTCTCCTGTTAGCTAGGCAGAGACAGAATGTGACAGACAGGTGTTGGCACCATATTTTTGTAAGTTGTTAATGACTACAATTACAAGCAATACCGTATATCAAAAACACTTTATTATGATTCTGCACAGTTTGAAGTAAGAACTAATGTTTGGGAGGTTGTCTAATTCAAAGGCAGCTGGAGACCTTTATAAATTACTTAAATTCCATCAGATGTCAAAAACTATCAGCCAATTAGACCGTGTATGTTTCGTGACAAAACTAAAAGTAATGGTATTTTATTCATTTTTATATCCGTGATATAGTATACAAAATAGACTGTCCAAAACTTTTGCACTTACTAATTGGATGATATTTTATAGTGTATAAGACTTGTACCCAATCCATAGAAAATGTTTGTACCATTGTCTACCAATGTCTATTCTCCCCATCATTTATTTATCTTAGATACCATTTCTTGCTGTTTTTCAGTATCTTGATAATTCTGGTGATCCTGTGTCAGGTCCAGTTATTTGATTGTGATCAACCGGGCTGTATGATCAAAGTGTGAAGCCTTGCCATGGTATAGTTTTGCCATGGCATACACAAGCCATTATTTTCAAACACAACAGTGTGTGTAAGTTTTCACATTAAATAGAATTTCTGCATCGGATAATTTATAATATAAAATAAACTATTGAAAGTAACCATACCATAACATGCAAAAATTTTTGTAAAAAAAATTTCCAATGCCAAATTATTTTTAAACATTTTTTAATAAAATACAGTACTACATTATTTTAAATGGAATTAACACTGTTGCACATCACTATAGAAAAATTATTCCAGTTAGCACTTTCAAGCTTCACAGTTCATCATCAGATCAGAAATCCGATCTGATGATGAGCTGTGAAGCTTGAAAGCGCTAATCGGAAAAAATTTTTTTATTAATGTGCAACAGTGTTAATTCTGTTTGTGATTATAACCACTGACACAACTTTCTTAATTAAATATACATTATTTTACTTTGTTACATTACAACATTCCACTATTACATTTATATTTATTATGTTCACATTGTTTATGGTAAACATACTTAAATTGGAAGTGCATAAAATAAAAAAAATAAATTAAAAATACAAATAAAATAAGCCACTGAGTTAGGAAGCCACTTGACAGTGTATTAAAAATATGAGGTTTAAATTAATGGACTAGATTAACAGTTTGAGTTAAAAAATTTTGTTACCTTTAACTTGCAAGTTAATTTTTGGTTTGTGTGTTAATTGAGAACAGTATTATGTATGCATGATAATTAGATATGAGGAGTAGAATATGTTTATATCTAATTTATAATGATTTAAATAACTTGATGTGTTATGTGTAATAGAAGTTGAGATTTAATTTGTCTTCACTATAAAAAAATCTTTTCACATGGCCAATTTGGATGTTGAACACACTGTGAAACAGACAGCTTTGCACTTGGTGATCAGTCTTTGTGTGTGGTGACCAAGATAGTTATGGTGTGAGACTAACGTTGGCATTGACATTGAAAGTCTACTGGCCTGTTTCATCAACACCCATTTGGACCCCCATCAGTAAAACTTGTATACACAACTACAGTAGCATGATAAGTGTTAATTTCACTTCAGATCGGCTGAAAAATGAAAATAACTTGTAAACTATCTGTAGGGTGGCAGTCCTGTTTTATGATTTTCTATTTCTTAAGTGTATTTGTATACTTTTTAATAGATAATTGTAGTTTTTATTTTTCTTCCTGTTATCAAGGATATTCTTTAAATTCTTAAAAAAATCTAGAGTAACTTTTTTTTGAAAACCTATAGCATTCTGTAAATTTTGACTCGCTCAAATGATCAGAACCGGTAGGGTAATTTCTATTACTGATGTCATTTGCTTATTTATTTTTGGATAATTTTTAAATACCAACATTATTTAAGTGTAAACGTTTTGTCTCTGATTTTGTTTGTCACAGTAGTTTATGTTATATATGAATACACAACAGTTGAAAATAAAATAAATCATTTAATGAAGGAACAAAACATAAAACACAAATTTTCTGGTTACAGAAACCAAACAAATATGTGCATATTTTATAAATGTTACATATGTGTATATTTTATTTATGTTACATGAAACACAGAAAACAATGTAGGGGCAAATAAATGATGCCAAACATAATTTTAAGGTTAGCTCTTATAGTTTTTATGGCCAGATAGGTAACTAACAAGCCATATATGTCGTGTTAAGGTAAAGGCTTTGTATAGTCTGTCAGTTGCTGCCTGACCTAGTCCAGGAGCATATTAAAACTTACTACCACTAGTACCTGCCTTATAAAACTTTTTAATCTCTTTGTGTTTCCTTTGGTTCATATCTGAAAGACATGCAGATTTCACTTCTGAAATTACAGACCCTCCACCTCTGTAAAACCTTAACCATTTGTTATTCTTTGTTTATCTTCGCTTTGTTTTGCTTTTAATACTTAGAAAAGTACATCACCAACAGATACCAAATACAAAAAAATGTACATTTTTTGTTGTTGTGACAAGTATCTGTATAATCTCATTCTGCGTGACACAGAGTCTGGTGTGGGTGAGATTGACATAAGGCCAGTTGCATAGACATGATTTTCCCTTGTGGTGGATTAATGACGATAAACAGGGAGAGAGCAATACTAGTGGATTCACTAGTTATAGGCTACTGGGTATGTTATGTCGTGGTTGCTGATGAAGTTATAATGCCTACCTGTGCTGGTTTCACCTGTAGGACTTACCCAATAGGGAGGGGTTGTAACTCTCCAGTAATTGAGTCACAGAAGAAACAAATTGTCTTTCGTCTTTTAATTTAAGGATCGTTTGAGTTAAAAATTTAGCAGACAATTTTTTGTAAAAATGTTACCTGTTAGTCAAAACAATGTTTTCTTCTTCTTCATACTTCAGAAGTAAGACAATGACCTATTCTACTCGTTTACTGCCACTGTTTTTCCTGCTAACGGTAGTCTCTTTTCCCCCTGTACTTTAAAAACTGTTAACAATTTGGGGTATCTCAGATTTGTATTCCTCCATCCACTCTGTATGCTGTTTTCACTTAAGTTTATTTTGTTCCATCCAGCTGTGCATTTGAGGGAGAATTTTCAAATGTCCCATGAATCGAGTACCACTCTGTTGCAGAATTAGGTTTGTGAGGAGCTGTTATCTTAACCATTGGTACTGTGCTTCATAAACTTATCAGGATCTTTAGTGGAGTAGTTTGCCATTGCCTACACTGTGCTATGCCCCAGGAGCTAGAAAGTGCTCCATACGTCTACCTGCTTATCCACTCTCTCAAGAAACACTTGGGAAAGGGAGGGAGATTTCTTATTCTGAGAGCCTTGTTTCTGAGAACAGGTACACTGTGTTCCAATAAACAGAGAGTAAAGTAGCAGAAGTACCTTATTTGATGCAGCATTACCTTTTTAGTACCATTGTTAATCAACAGTCTTTTGTTGATTGTAGAGAAAGGTTGGGTCCACACTGTCTACATCAAAAAGTTTTTATCCGAAAGAGGATGTCAGGCTGTCATTGTGTAATTAAAGATTTATCTTTGTTAAGTTAAATAATGTAATGTACTGTTGGTATTGTGTGTGTGTGTGCGTGTGCGTGCGCGCACGAGCGTGTATGTGTGAGTGTGTGCGTGCGTGCGTGAACAAGACTTTAATAATGTAATACCTTGTCACTCTTTAATTGCTGCACTGGAGATTAATTTACAAATATGTTAATTATGTTATAAATAAAATATTGTGTTGTTTGATTTATTTCCATTTAATTTGTACTATACTATCCTTATCAACAATATTTTTCTTATTACTATACTATTATTACTATTATTATTGTTATTAGCATTGTTAACCAAAGAGACAATTGAGAAATCAGTTTATTTGATTTTGTCGTATTGTTGATTGTTTTTTTTTCAGTTTTGGTGGTTATTCAATATTTTTGTTGTTTGTTTTGTGTATATCTATATAGAATTATAACAATAATTATTATTTATATGTATAATCGTGTATTTAATATTATTAAGTACCTGAATTATAACAGCATTTAGTTGTCATGTTTTTAGATAGTGTTGACCATATTGTATTGTATTGATATAATATTATCTGTTTTGTAAATTAGTTACTGAAAAAAAAAACATTTTATTTTGAAAAGTTTTCAGTAGATATAAACGATAAATGGTAAATATGTATGATAAATGAAATCTGTATTTTATAATTAATAGTTTAAGACGTTATTACGATGATTTTGTTTTGTTGATTTAAAAAAAAATGACTGTTTTGTATACTTTTCCATTTGTATTTTATGAACAGTTGAGCTTCATGTCTGCAATTACTTTTTATTACTATAATGTTTACATTATTTTTTTGAAAATTGTTTTGTCTAATTTTTATTTTTTACAATTTGAGTACTGCTGACTGCATAGTAGAAATATAGACTACATTCTTTTGAGATTGCTTTCTATTTATAAAGAGTAGTGGAAAATCATTTTTCAACTTTATTGTCTTGACGATTCCCTTTGTAGAGTCTGTAACCATTGTGTAGTGTATCCTGTTCATTTGGTAAATGAAAACGAATCTAGTCATTTGGATTCAGAAAAAAATTCTCAAGATACTAGAAAATATTCTACAGTGGGCTGCTTTATGGGACCTTATTTAATTATCTTGTGTTTTATATGAGCATCAGATATTCACAGAATTACTAAAGAACTATGGAACAGTTCTGAATTGTTCCTGGTTGGCAACGTTGACACCAGCTGTATCCTATTGTTGGATTGTGGAATACAGGAAAAACATGCTTTTCATTTGTAGATCAGCTCTGAAATATGATAGCGGTGTGTCTTTACCAGAAACGTAAAATTTAGTCATCAAATTTAGCAACTGTTAGTATGTATACTAAGTATACTGCTTCTGTATGTAACAATAAAACTGCACGTGAATGAAACTTTTTAAAATAACACAAATTGTCTTTGAATTAGTTTAGAAAGTAATTATTTAGCTCCATATGTAATTGATATCAGTCTTCAGGCTGAATTGAAACTGAAACTTCAACAATGTAAGTAACATGAATAATACTCTTGTCAGCGTAAAAACAAAATTTAACATAAATACTGTGGAGTACATAAAACTATGTGCCTACCTTGTAGAATGCTGTTGCTCAGCAAAAGGCCACACACGAAACACGGACTAACACTGAATGTATAGCTACACCCTGACCACTGAATATTGTGTACATTACATTACATTATGTTTTAGAACTCTGTCTATTGATTTAGAAGACAATATATCCGCTATAATTCTCAGGAAGCACTATAAAAAATCGTTTTTCAACCTCCAGGCTATCTCAGTCTGTGGAGAGAGATATAATGTGTTGATCAATAGTGTAGATTGTATGAAGAAGGTTGGAGGAGAGCATTTAGTAGTAATCAGGCGAAGAGTAATGGTGGACACACAACCTTCTTTGTACACCATGTGACCACTCTGCGTACTTGAGTGGGAGCCATTATTGTGCTTTAGAATTAATTCTACCTGAAGATTGCTATCAACTTCTGATGCAGACAAAACATTGCTGTATTCAGTGTATTCTGATGTTATTTTGAGGTTTATTAATTTTAATAAGGGTAATCCATCATTGTCGACTTTTATATGTACAGAGATAATGAGTTGTACAGCATTACAATCTAAAACTGAAACATCAATTGAGTAACGGCAGATGTGAAATCTTGCCTACTTGATATCGGCGTATAATCACAAAATTTTACTCCTTCAATGCAGTTTTCAAGTATGCATGTTGCATATAATTTTGGACTTAACATTTTTCTTCTTCATACTGTAAAATTATTTTTTGATATTTATGATTGACAAATGAGAAAACATTTTATTTGCCTCCAGAAGCGGTTAAGACTATAAAACAGTTTATTACCTTCTGTCGCACTTCTTAAAATCCAAATATAGGATAACTCGAGTTTCGACAACTAGTGTGTCATCATCAGATCCTCATGAATATAGTTTTTAAAACTACATTTGTCGATGTTTATACATCTCGTCAAATAATAAAAAACAACACATACATAGTACAAAAATAATAAATAATTTAACACATATTAAAAACAAAATAAAAATGAATGAAACACAATACACGCGGCCACCACGAACCTGCACAGGAACGCGTTACACGGTCAACGCGTTCCTGTGCAGGTTCGTGGCGGCCGAGTGTATTGTGTTTCATTCGTTTTTAATATGTGTTAAATTATTTATTATTTTTGTACTATGTATGTGTTGTTTTTTATTATTTGACGAGATGTATAAACATCGACAAATGTAGTTTTAACTATATTCATGAGGACTGATGATGACACACTAGTTGTCGAAACTCGAGTTATCCTATATTTGGATTTTAAGAAGTGCGACAGAAGGTAAAATTCTGTTTATGGTCCACACTACACTTATGAATAACAAATTGTGCAATTTTTCTTTTTCTACTGATGTACTTGTTACAGTTTAATGAAACTCATGTTACGGGTTTTATCTTTATATTAGAAAAAGTCAGTAGTACCCAAATCTACTTTATAATACTCAAATTGTGTATTTTTATTTATTTATTTATTTTTTATGTGTTGGTGAAAAATTTTTATACATGAGGTAAAAGATCTTGTATATTGGCATGCATGTTGTTTTTAAAAATTTCTGATGTAAAGTAACAAAGACATTTGACAAAGAGGTTATTCTGTTCTTTACTGTAAATTTTATCATAATTTACCACAATAAAATATAAATATATTTATTTTATAACAGTTCTATGATTGCATGTAACGATTGTATATTTGTGTTGCTCAAAGATGGGTTTTGTATGTAGCCTATACATTAAGTTTTGTGTTTATTTATTTTGTTCAAACTAATGATTGTAATTTTACAAATATTTTCTTTAACATTCCCTGTGACTCTTTTGTAGCAGTTGTTATGAAAAATGAAACAATACTGTTGAAAAAATTATGGTTATTATAATGTGAAACTCGCATCTGTAATTATTTGTTTTATTAACCATCTAACAGATGTGCCCATGTTATTATGTTAGTTTTACATTACATTATATAAAAAGAGTCTGTTAAGCAGTTAAATATCTGTTGCGTACATGATATTGGAAACAAGAGATTTTGGAAAATAGCCAGTTAATTATTTATTATTTAAATTAAATTATTTTTTCCAGGATATTCCATTACAGTTTGTTAATGTAATAATTTGTTTCAATTTTATATATTGACTGCTTACTAACAATCGTTATGTTTTCACAGTAATTATATAGTAGGCCTATAATATCACAGTGAAATACATATATCTTCAAACTTGTCAGTTCAGTCGGTTTCATAAGCACAGTCCTGCATTGCTTTTTGTATGTAAAGTTATTCTTATTTATTAATCAGTTATAATATGATAAATATATACATAGGTATGATGAAAATTCCATTCCATTTTCTCTGAAGTAATAGTGTAATATTATTATTATGTGTGTTGGTATTGTTTTATTATTATGATGATGATGATTATTATTATTATTATTGGTAATGTATTGTCTATATATATATAATATGTGCATAATTGTGTTAATTTGTAAAATAAATAAAAACATGTTGTGTATATAAAGTTTTAATTTAACATTAAAAGGTAAGCACGAGGTGCACTTAATAGAAACATTGTTGGTTTTAATTTTTAATTACTCCTTGTATCTAAGGCATTGACAGTTCTGGCCCCAGCCTGAACTATTAACTTTTCTAAGTTCTCAGATCTAAAAAAAATCACTATTTTAAGTACAACAGTGGAAGTGTTAATTATGAGAACTCTGTATTAACCTAGAAATGTCATTTCCACTATAATTTTGGACAAATATTTTGGCAAGTGAAGCACCATGGTACAATGAAGATGAATTAAAAAACGTTACTGAGTTGGTGGTAAATCATCTTGTCATTTTATTATTAATGCAAATTTGAAAGAAATTATCTAAGTCATGAATAATCTTAAATAAGAAAAATTATCTAACAAGGGTTTTTTGACAGTCATGTCTCTGATTCCTCTTTGTAACAAAAGGAGCAACTGAGTTACTTTTTTAGCAACAATTGAATGTCTGGACACTCCATATCAAAATATGGAGTTTAAATCAAAATATCAAAATCAATTAAATGTGCATTTATAGAGAGTGGAAACAAACAAGAACATATAACCAAATGGAGGAATATAAGATGTATGGAAGAGACAGAGGCAACAGGTAAATAAAAAGAAGAAGATGCAGAGTAGAAGGGATCTTAGACTGTGGAATGATGAAGTTACTAAAGCAATACAAATACAAGAAAATAAAAAGGTGTACCACATGAATGGGCATACAACTAAATACAGGTGAAACTAGACATCTATAAAGAAAAAAGAAACAGAGCTAAGGGTTTGTTTGCAAATCATTGAGAAGCATCATGAGTTAAATGAAGAAACTCATTATGCTGTTGAACCGTTGATATTTTTGATTTCTTTAATAAGTTATAGTGTTTTTTATAAGAAAAGCATAAGTTGACATTTTCCAATTGAAAATTATCATTTTAATTTTCACTTTTAGTTTATGCATCTGAAAATCAGTCAGTGATTTGATTCATGTTTTGATACAATGACTGGTTAAGTCACCCTCTCCAACCAATATTCCTTGCAAATGTGAACAACTTTTAACCTTCCTCTCAACTTTAGTCGTACCCAACTACTTCCATAATTTTTTTTTAAGGTGGGCATAGGTTAATAATCTTGTTTGTTTTTTGCTCAACTTCTTCTAAGTAAATATAAACAATTTTAATCTATTTATTAAATTTTAAATAATACATAAGCCATACCCTTGTGCCCGTACTATTAAAATATATTAGATTACGCATTAAATGATACACTACAAAGGCCCCTGAACTGTATAGACTCGCTTATCATATTATAAATATCTAGTTCACTTGGTACTATGTAATAAAAAAAAATCTGCCATTGTGGTGCTGTGTCAGCCTGGCACCCGGGGCACATACTCCCCCTAGATGTGGTGCTGCTGTGGCAGATAAACTTGGACAAGCATCTCGGTCAAGTTTGAGCAATTCAGACAGCCTGTAGTCATAATAGACCATAGCGGTGTCATACTGTCTTCCCTGAAAATTACCTTACATAAAACAAAATACATTACCAAAAATCCTGCTGTCAGTGTCAAACTTTTTCAGGGAAAATGTCAACTTTAAAAATTACTGCAGTGGTCAAGATCATCATCATGTTCTTCACAACATGCCATAGGCAAGGTGCTGCCTGTTCCACCTTCAAAGATCCTCCAGCCATCTTTTCAATGGTCTACCTGTGTCCTATAGGCTTATATTTTCAGACTTGTTTGGCCAGTCTTGAATCTGACATTCTTTCCTAGTGTTCTTTCCACTGTTGTTTACAAAATTTTAGTCTTCCGTTCAAGTTAAAAACTTGTAAGTCTTCTCTAATGGCCTAATTATTTACATGGTCAAGTTTAGAATACCTTTAAACGCTTCTTTAGAATGTCATTTCCAAGGCCTTTATTTTTACTTTCTTGTTTCTTGGTTGTCATCTATAATTTGCAGCCATAGGATAGTACAGGGACTGCCACAACTTTGTAAGACTTTAAGTTTGTATATCGATGACCCTTTGTTTCTAAAAATATGATTGATGGTCTCACAGATTAGGAACTTGCCTAACTTAACATCAGTATCATAATTCTTATCATAGCCAATATCATTTCCCAAATAGTTAAAATGGCTCACCTATTCTACAATTTGATCATTATTATTTTTGTTCTTATCAGTTCCTTGCCTTGAAATGCCATTACCTTTATTTTTGTAATGGAGATTTTTATATTGTATAAAAAATCTTGTTGGATGTTGTTTGCATATCTGATGACACTTAAAAACAAATTTTTGTAAAGCAGATTCTGCATTTTGAATTACAACCAAGTTGTCAGCAAACAACAGCACATTCAAATATGTGTTGTGATATCTTAATACCAGGGTTCAGTAGACGTTTTCCACTTCCTTACCAGATAGTCAATATAAATGTTTAAAAGAGTAGGTGATACGCTGCACCCTTGTCTAATACCTTGATTGACAGATACTCATTAAGATATCCTATAATTATTTTTAATATCTATTCTTGTTCCATTATGTAGGCCTTGTATAGTTCGTATAAGTTGTGGTTATCTCCGTTATTCTAATACTTGCCACAGCAAATTTCTTTCTAGTCGATCGAAGGCATTCTCAAACTCAACAAAAGGTACTCAAAACAAATTTACATTTATTTTAGGGTCTATTTGTTATTCTGTCTATTCCCTTTTTCGTTATTTTCATTCAACAACTCATCTAAAAGTGAGAAGAGTGATTGTGATTGGACGTGATTTTACCATTTGTAAATATAAAGTGATGAAGTAAATATAAATATAAATAAATATAAAGTAATTTTCATTACTTAGGTGATTCTGGTTTATTGTTTATTATAATTACTTAAACACGTCACTTATTCCAAACACCTTTATTACATGCAGTAACGTAGTGTAAATAACTGGTCTTTGTAGTAGTCAGGTTTTTTGTTTAAATAATTGTGACTAGTTCCAGTAAGGCTTTTTGTTAATCTTTTTGTATTCTTCAAATTTGGGTCAGGATACATTCTATAATGTAAGCAGTGCGGGGTATACTGTCCATGGACTACATTTAACTTTAGCATGTAGGTAAGACCATTAAGGTTCAGTGGTCCAAAATCCAGCAGAATGCTGTGAAACGGATCAAACGTACAACACCCTATTTTCTAAGGAAGTGTGCTGTCCACAGGATTACCTGAAAAGCTTCTAGATAAACTACTACTGACTGAAAAAGACAAGATAAGTTGCCATGAATTTGTTTTCCAAACCTTTAACAGCACTGTGAATTTTGCTTTACACGTAGTTGCTTCTCCCTTTTCTATATTCTATCAACTTATGTTCTCAGAATCACAGTCTTCTGAATTTTTCATAAAATTTCCATTTAGGATTGGACCCATCCCATACCTGTAGCAGTTTATTAAGATGCAGATGTATCCCTTTTAGAATTATCTTCCAATCCTTTAAAAAGCTGAAAGTATTACTTTGGAATAGGAAGTCAAATGAAAACAGTATTACTTCTTTGTATGACCATGTCCTAGATGCAAACTGTGACATCCAGGTACTGTTGCTGAGAAACCTTATTAAGGGGTTTATCAAACAAACAAACAAGCTTGCACTTTTTAACATCTGATGAAAAGTTTTGTAAGGTGTACCTGACCTAAAAATGTACAACACAGTTCAAATTGTCCTTGTATCCCGTATGTACAGCAGTTTTATTTGATTACGAAAAGTTTTACATAATTCATTCCTAACACAATTAAGAAAAGTTTAAATCTGCTGAACTTCTAAAAGAGTGATAGTTATTTGCAGAATGGAAGAACTGTTGCTTTTAAAACATCATCCTTTATCAAGTGACTATTCAAATCTGCCTGTTCTTCACAGCAAAAAGTTTGATTATTAGGTCCATCATGACCTAGTGATGCTTGAAATATTTCAAAGGTTCATCTAGCTTTAAAAAACTGGACTGGGCCCACTGATTGGTAGGATTAATGTTAAATTTACTTTGGGATGCACATGAAGGACCAATTACATAGGGGATGACTGAAAATTAAAAAAAAAATCAGCATCTTTCAAAAAGAACAGACTTCCTAAATGTTGACATAAAGACTCATGTTTTCAGCTTTCCTTTTATATTACGTAGAATTGCTTAATTAACTATATTATTAAAGAAATGTGTCTAATACAATTTAAAATACAAAAGATGTTATACCTGTCGTAAGTTTGTGAGAACTGTGTACATATAATTTGATCTAGACAGAACAGTTATTAAACAGTGTTATGCAAATACACGTAATTAAAAAACAATATCCTCCTTTTTATAATAATATGTATTGCACTTTTCTAATATGGGATGCTAATTATTAACTAAAATGGTTACCTTCCCTTAAGCCAGGTTTTCACTCATTGTGAGCTTTGTCAGAGGCAATAACATGTTCTTTTTATCTTTGACAACAAAAATTAAGGTTAAATTAAAAATAAACAACAAATGCTTAGCATCTGAATTTTTCAACGTGCAAGTTGAATGTATCTTTGTACTTAACTATAAGATATGGCCATTATATTACAGTAAGTGTCCTAAAATACTTTTTACTTCTTGGGTGATGCCGATGGCCCGATGTCCATAGTATACCGCAGCCACCAGACCCCATAAAGCCTTAGTCCTGAAGACATCCTCCAGCTTCCCCATTGTCACCAATAAGTGCTCTCAGTCTATCTCTCCTTTGATGATGTGATGATGTCACTTTCTTTACATCAGATGAAGACACTGAGAGAGCCAACCTTCGTATGCAACAAACCGCCCAAAAAGTGGCAAAATGGTTTGAAAAATGGGCCCTAAAAATCTCAGCTGAAAAAACAGAGAGCGCTTTCTTTACCAGGAAAAACAATCATATGGGGTTCATTCCAAAACTAGTCATTAATAACACAAATATTAAGTATAATGAATGTCCAAAATTACTAGGAGTCAGCCTAGATAAGAAATTACGATGGAAGACGCATATTGAGCGGGTGGTGGATCAATGTACAAACCGCCTAAACACCCTGAAAGCTGTAGCAGGACGAAAGTGGGGCGCAGACACGGTTACACTGAGATTATTCTATCTCTCGTACATCAGAGCAAAAATGATGTATTGCAGTGAGGTGTGGGGGTCGGCTGCAACAACCCATATCAACAAACTGCAACTGCTTTAAACAGCAGTTCTTAGGATGTGCCTTGGCTGTCCGAAAACCATACCAATGGCTGCTATGGAAATAGAACTCAATATTTACCCAGTTGACCTGTATATAAAAAAAACAAATATTGTTAAAAAATCTGAAAAACCAAACTCTGCCGACTACTCACCCGCTGTCAACCTTGCGGGGCAACAGAGTAAGTGTCCTAAAATAAATATTATTTTAAAAATGTCAATCTTTAGTGTAACCAACAAGCAGCTTCATGTGCATTCTACAATCTAGTGTGTACGCATAGTATTTACAAAAGTTGGTGTAAATTTAGACATGATGAAGACTGAAGGAAACGGTGAGGAACACAAACACAGTGACCATTTTCACCTCCTCGTTATGGGTAGTAATGCAGATAATACCCATCTTCAGAAATGTGGCTGAACCAGGGTTTTTGAAAAAAATATTTACATGGCAAAACCAAAATGAGTGTGTAAATAGAGTTACTTGGGCTTGTCTTCCAAAAACAGTGTTCTCTGAGCTCCAACTGTTGCTGATGATATTGCAAGTTTCAATGAGGGAACTATAGTGAAGTGTCATGTGTTGCAAGCCATTGGAGCCTTGTAAACACTGTATAGAAACAATCAAAGCTTTTGAGCGGAGAAGGAAGTTTATGAACTCATGAAAAAGCTCACAGAGCAAAAAGAAAAGGATTTGAAGAAGCTTATACAGAAGCAGAGCCCTTGTATTCAACTGGAGCTTATTAAAAAAGGTAGGCTCATCTTTTATCTTTAGTCAAGTCAATATTTTAACTTGGAATTCTTTGCAGTAGAATGAATTAACATGAAACCTTTTGTAATCTTCTGCAAAAAGTCTTCTACAAAAGTAGATGATAGTTTTGTTTTATCATCTAGATAAAAGTTGGAAAAAGAGTTTTGGGTGCTCTCCCTCAGGGGGTTGTTCCCACCCCTTCTCAGTGAGGGGAAAGTAAAAAATATAAACAACTGCTAAAATTGAAATTTTAAGAAAAAGTAGGATACACTTTTTTCATGGATACCAGTGGTTTTCGAGTTATGCAAATTAAAATTTGTGATTTTCACCCCCCCCCCTTCACCTAAAATCGTTACCTTGTGACAGTCTTTGTTAACCCTGTGACTCAAAATAAAGTTAATTTTACTTGAAACAAGTTGAAATTTTTTTATTTGGGCAAATTTAATATTTTAGGAGATATGATTGTTTAAAATTGGCGCTTTGATTTATTTTCTGCTGAAAACAGTTTTTAACTTACAATAACTCAAAAACTATGGCTTTGAAGAAAAATGCCTATAATCTAAATTGAGGGTCATAAAATTACCTTTAAAATTAATGTTGTCTTATAATATCAGTAGAAATAACAATGTTATGATATCAAAATTGTTTGCATTTTTAATTTTTTTGGAAATAGGTATTTATGCTGTTTATTTGCTACTATATAAAAATTATTAAAATCCCTGTTACATGTCATTAACCTACATTATTGTCTGTAAGCTCAAATTTTTAATGATTTTTCAAGCTCTTTGTTTTGAGACAATTAGACTTTGAATTTTGAATCAATTTAGTGATTTCATCAAATAGAAAGACATATTACTAAATAATCCCAAAAGTATTAAACACAGACATGAGTAGATGTAAAAAATAAAGATTATTTTATAACAAATAATCTGTTTGGGTTTTTTTATTACAGTGGGACTGAAAATTTACAAGATATGACTGTTTAAATTTGGTGCTTAAATTTTTTTAACCCCAAAAAACAGTTTTTGACTTCGAGGATCTTGAAAACCATACGTCTTATGAAAACAGTACCCATAAATTAGATTAAAGACCTACATATTGTCTTTTTAATGTAGTCGGTTTTATTGTAATATTAGTACAAATAATGAAATTGTTAAAAGCCCGTGTGTGATTTTCACACCTTTTCAGAAAATTTGCATTTTTCCTGATCTAATTTGTTATTACATGAAAATTCAGAAAAATTTTGAACAGGTTTTGCTAACTTACATTATTTTGACCACCCTTATATGTTTTTAAGTTTTTTCATTATAACTTTTTTTAAATATTAGATTTTGAATTATGGGTTAATTTAGTGATGTCATTGAACATTTTCTATTTTCCCTAAATAAACGGAAAAATCTTGAATTTAATAAAGTAAGGTAGATATACTAAACTAAGAATAAGTGGTTTTTTAATTTTTGTAGGACAAATACTTTGCAAGATGTTTGTTTAAATTTGGTGGTAAACTTAACTGAATTTCAAACGACACAGGTCAGCATTGAAATGATCTAACGAAAAGCATTGTACTTTCGGCTACTTATAAAAGAATTAAAAGTATAACACTACCGACTCTGAACCAAGTTTTTTGTTGGTAAAAATGTAAACTTTTTACCTTATAGCCTGAACCATACCTTATACCTTCAATAAGCTTCATCTGATGAAGCTTAAAATAAGCGAAAACTGGTTCAGGCTATAAGGTAAAAAGTTTACATTTTTACCAGTAAAAAACTTGTGTTCCGAGTTGGTAGTGTTATACTTACAATTAGTTAATCAACGGATACGTCATGGACAACAAAACCCAAGAATATAAAAGAATGTCATATTAACAAATACATTTAACTATTTGCTTAACGGATTCCATTTCTCTTTTTATTTTGTCTCGCTCTTTGTATTTGACTATCATAAGAAAAGTGAATTCAGAGATAAGGATATTTGTTAAGCCCCCCCCCCCCTCTAAATTGATCATTTTGACTTCCCTGTGTTTGACCTTACTTTCTTAATGAACGACCTCAAAAACATAAGTTTATAATTTTCAACAATTTATTCCATACAGATTACTACAAAGACACTTTCAGCAGTCAGGGGTGATTTTTAACCCTGAACTGCATAATAGGCTACACAATACAGTTCTTACTCATGTTTTCAAATCAAATTAATTTCTGAATATCGTAAGGAAGAACTAAAAAATATCGCTATTTTATTAATTTCATCCCCTTCAAATTGTCTCTTTTGACTCCCCTAGACGTGAACAGGGCCTGAATAAGAAAACACTTTTTTGGATTAATTTGCATTTATTTCTCAACAAAATCTCCATTTAGCTCTAGGCTATATACGTTTTCCAAAATGATTTAAAGAGGTTTTGCCAGTGCCAAACTGATCAGTCGATTTATCGAGGTTCTCTGATTTACAGCATCACTGACTTGTCTCTCGATGGTAAACCGGGCGAGTATGGCGGGTGTCGAACTTCAATTCTTTGATTTTAGCCATTGCAACAATTGATGTGTGGGATCTTTGTGTAGGCCTATTGTCTTGGTGAAACGCCACTTTGTTTTCCGGCTAAATGTGGCTGTTTTTTCTTGATTTCGTCGTTTTAAATGTGAAGTAGGTTCGCACAAAACTCGCCACTAATTAATTGTTTTCCCCTTTTTAAGGCAGTCAATGAAGATTACTTCATGTGCGTCCCAATAAACACTCGCCATAACCTTACCAGCTGAAGGAATCGTCTGCCTTCTTTGGAGTTGGTTCGCCTTTCTGGTCCATTGTTTTGACTGGTGTTTGGTCTCAGGGATGTTGTGCTGGACCCAAGTCTCACCAACGGCTATGAATCAAAGAAGAAATTCGGTCGGGTAGCGCGTATAGAGTGCCAAACAACACTGTTTTTGGTTTAAGTGTCAGAAACGCGGCACCCATCTAGCGCACATGTTCCGTTGATATAGGCCTACCAACAGTCTCAGCTATCTCACTCACTTTCATTCTACAGTCTGATTTTGTGGAATTTTCCCTGGCTTCGTCACTTCAATGGGACGCCCAACACGCGTGTCGTCAGTTCTGCTTGTTCGACCCATTTTAAATTCAATAGCCCAGCTCTTAACCGTTGTAGTCGTTAGAAAAGAGTCCCCCACCGTTGAATCCAGCTCCTTTTTTTATATCGGTCGCAGCTAAGGTTTAAAAAAAACATCACGAATGTCGAATCTATCCATTGTTAAATGATGCTTACAGCGGGTGCACTATGCCACCACAACTCATTGGCTTGAAATCATCGCACTAAGCCTGCAAAGGATGAAATCATACAACACGGTCGAAATAATGAGCATATTGGCGCTATCTCTGTGTCAGGCCCGTAATGTTTCACCTTACCGTCGTACAATAAATGTGACCTAAAGTTCTTAATCAGGAACCGGAAAAGCATTATTGTACACAGTTTCATCAATTTATTCTGAACAGTTCACTATAAAATAATTTTTCCGGCAATTGAGGGTTGTTTTCACCGTTTAGAGGTGAGAGCACACACAACTGGGAGTTTTATCTAGTCACTACGTAGAAGACGATACATGAAGTTTCTTACCGATTGTAGAGCATTCCGAGATTTGGCAGTTTTTATGACTTAAGTGAATTTGTTTTACCTAGTTTTCCAAATGTTTGTTCTTCTTTTTTTAACATTATGTTCCTTTTTGCCAGTCAGTAGCGTAACCGCCTCCGGGGGCCCGCGCAAACAATTGCCTTCATTTTTTTAGAGAGGGTATATACAGTTGGACTTAGAAAACCCAAATGTCTCCGTATGTATTTAACATAAAAAACAAATACTTTTATGTTTTTACTGTTGGTTACCAGTACCTAATGATGTACTTTGAGAGTATAAATTATTTGGTTAACTGCTGAATAGGGTGGGTGATTCCAGTCAAGAATACACCGAGGCAACCGGCTGGACCTGCGACGCATCGTTATTCGTTACGAGCTACGAAAGGAAACTAATAAAAGTGCCAACTTACTGGATCACGTTGTAAATGTTACTCTGACATTGGCAGCTTCAAAGTTAGCATTCAGAAGCCACAAAGAGAAGATGGGCCAGGCTAATAAGGGAGACTTTTTGGCAATGAGGAAATACAATCCATTGTGGCAAGAACAACAGTGATACAATCCATTGTGGCAAGAACAACAGTGATACAATCCATTGTGGCAAGAACAACAGTGATACAATCCATTGTGGCAAGAACAACAGTGATACAATCCATTGTGTCAAGAACAACAGTGATACAATCCATTCAGTGATCCGAAGAACAGGGAGAAATATATGACTCCCAAAATTCAAAATTAATGGATTCAACTTTTATCTAAAAACGTTGAAAATGTTATTTTAAAACAGATAGTTTCATCAGTGAAGAGACATTCAGTGATCCGGAGTGATCGGCTTCGTACAAAAGAAAATATAAGTTAACAGCCTACATTACTATCTTTCAAGTGGCTGCAATCGGTCCTACAAAAGTAAATGGTAATAGCACAATAAAAGTACGAGTTATTGAAACTTCGTTTGGGCCTATTCGCTGAATTGATTTTTCTGTATTTCTTCATATTTCAAACGTATAACTTACACTAATGCTGTATAATAAACCTGTTTGTATAGATTAAAAAAAGAGTTACTACTACATTAGCGTACACGGTTGAAAAAATAATAAAACAGCCTAAAAATTAAGAGAGCAATAAAATTTGTCAACTTTTTCGACCCTCTGGAGTCGATCCCGTTCGTCCCCACCGTAAATACGCTCCTGGAGGGAACAACGGCATGAATTAAGTAAGCATAGTAGGAGGGGCCGCAACTGATTCCTTCGGGAGGCCCCAGAAAAATATCGGTATGGAGAACCATACATGACTTCCATGTTCTAATGTTTATATTTAAAATCATTTATTTGAATTCGGTTCGATAAATTCTAACAAGTTATGTGTGTTCCTTGTAAATCGTGTTTTATGTTTGACAAACTGAAGGATGTTTTATGTATGATTTTCTTTTCAGGATACTTTATTTATCAGAATTAAGTACTTCACTCTTGTTAAAACGTAAACCGTTGCAGGTAAACTACCCCTCTCCTTTAACCGATCTTCACCAAAATCAATAGGCCTTGAGTCCTATACAACTCGGGTGCATATGCAAAAAATTATTTGGTTCTGTTTGAATTTTCGACAGAAATCGTTCGGCATAGAAAAAATTCTACATACACACACAGACGCTTTTCGGAAAATGACTTTTCTTCATGTTTTGAGGGTAGTACAATCAGAATCAGCCTTTATCTCGAACGTGATTTTTTCGCGATCACCATACTTCCATTTCCTTACGAAACACGGAAGTAAAAAACAGGTTAAGACTAAACAACATTGCTATCTTTAAACTTGTTCGCCAAGGCCGGCGAGTCCCCTTATCCGCAACTCCAAAGGCACACAAGTTCAATGGCTGTGCGGGACGAAGGGCTTGCCCGTCGCCCGCTCGTGCACTACGTTCCGAGCTTCAGAAGAGCTCCTGCCGTAGGGACTACTGATCATCTGGGTTTAGGGTGTGGCCTGCTACCGGCCGTGAACCAAAGGCTTAACAGCATGGAGAATGCACCGCCCCCTCGCCGCGTCAGGCGCCCTAGGGCGCTGTTAGACGACCCCCCCTAAGTTCATCACATGAACCCCCCAGAAACGAACTCCCCAACCTTCTGGAAATCTGAACCGATCACAAACATTAACTACCTACGCCTGCCGAAACTGTAGTCAATCATGCTGCGGCAGATTGGAATGGATAGATTTATTGCCAGCATCGGCTTTGCCGATTCGGCAGGGCTTTGATCCGGGACACGAGCTCCCGCGAGGTTGTGCAATGCCTTCCTTGCGAAAGCCGACTGCCCCGCTGATGAGTCCCTTCGACTCGGCCGCCGCCTTCGGGCGGTCGAGCCTCTTGTCCTCGCCAGCGTGCCTCTAAGTTTCCGTGGGCTATGTCCTCGGAGACCAAGGAGCCGCGACCAGGCGTTGCAATTGGCTGAAGCCATGATCACCACCAAGATCCCCGTCAGCACCTGCTTTGCTGATTCGGCAGGGTAATGACCTGAGACACGGGCTCCCGCGAGGTTGTGCAAGTGCCTTCCTTTGCGAAAGCTGGCTGTCTCGGAGTCATTCCTTACCTTTTCGGCCGACGCCCTAGGACGCTCGAGCTTCTTGTCCTCGCCAGTGCGTCACTACGTTCCCAAAGGCTAGCCTGAGGGGACCATGGTGTCGCGCCTCGGCGGGACAATTGGCTGAAGCAAAAGCTTAAGCTTGCCTCCGTGGTGGCCATGTAATTTATCATGGAACCGCGGACTGCACCATAACTCCCTTGTGCAGAGCAAACGACCGCGCTGACCTGTTGGCACCTGGCGTTCATCAGGCCTAGGCCTGGACAACGCACACAAATTAGGGCGCAAGTCACCCGCGCATCAACCATCCATCCATCCATCTTTAAACTGTTTGAAAAACGTGTGATAACATCCTGAAATCAATCCCAATAAAATAAACTAAAATAACACGATAAAAATAGGCGTTATTGAAACATTATTTAGAAGACACTTATTGACTGAATTGATTTTCCCATATTTCATATATCAAACATATACGCAAATGCTGTATAATAAAACTGTTTCTATATTTAAATAAAAATTTATTCGATTCTGTTTGAATTTACGGCAGTTATCGTTCATGAAAAAATTTCTCTTGTTACAACATAAAATGTTGCTGGTAAACTACCCCTTTCCCTTAACCGATCTTAACCAAAATCAACAGGCCTTGAGGTCTCTACAATATAGGGGTGTATGCAAAAACGTATTTGATTATGTTTGAATTTACGGCAGTTATCGTTCGTCATATAAACAATTACTCTTGTTAAAACATTAAAGGTGGCTGGTAAACTACCCCTTTCCCTTCACCGATCTTTACCAAAATCATTAGGCCTTCAGCTCTTCGTAATTCAGGAACGTATGCAAAAAATTATTTGATTCTCTTTGAATATGCGGCAGTTATCATTCGTCATAAAAATAAAATTACCCTTTTAAAACATAAAATATTGCAGGTAAACTGCCCCTTTCCCTTAACCGATCTTCACCAAAATCAACAAGCCCTCAGTCATTTAAAATTGAGGAACGTATGCAAAAAAAATATTTGAATCTGTTTGAATGTGCGGCAGTTATCGTTCGTCATAGAAAAAATTACCGTTGTTAAAACATAAAATGTTGCTGATAAACTACCCCTTTCCCTTAACCGATCTTCACCAAAAACAATATGTCTTGAGAACTCTACAATTCAGGGCTGCATGCAAAACATTATTTGATTCTGTTTGAATGTGCGGCTGTTATCGTTTGCCATAGAAAATACCCTTGTTAAAACATAAAATGTTGCAGGTAAACTACCCCTTTCCCTTAACCGATCTTCACCAAAAACAACACGTCTTGAGAACTCTACAGATAAGGGCTGTATGCAAAACATTATTTGTTTCTGTTTGCATTTGCGGCTGTTATCGTTTGCCATAGAAAATACCCTTGTTAAAACATAAAACGTTGCTGGTAAACTACACTTTTCCCTTAACCGATCTTCACCAAAAACAATAGATCTTGAGTACTCTACAAATAAGGGATGTATGCAAACAATTATTTGATTCTGTTTGAATTTGCGGCTATTATCGTTTACCATAGAAAAAGTAAAATATCGGTATGGAGAACCATACATGACTTCCATATTCTAAGATTTATATTTAAAATCATTTTCACCCAAACAGCCAGGCTGTGTCATACCTGCCTTTTTATTGCTGTATTAAATGAAAAATATTATATTACATTAAAATGAAAAAATTATAATTTTATTGCCTGGCAACAAAATTATTTTATTTTTAACAATTACCATTGTTTCAAAAAGTTTAAATAAATTTTCAAGTACTTTACTCTTGTTAAAACGTAAAAGGTTGCAGGTAAACTACCCCTTCCCCTTAACCGATCTTCACCAAAATCGAAAGTCATTGAGACCTCTACAATTCAAGGACGTATGCAAAAAATTATTTGATTCTGTTTGAATTTGCGGCTGTTATCGTTTGCCATAGAAAATACGCTTGATAAAAAAACGTTGCAGGTAAACTACCCCTTCCCCTTAACCGATCTTCACCAAAAACAATAGGTATTGAGTACTCTACAAATTAGGGCAGTATGCAAAACATTATTTGATTCTGTTTGAATTTGCGGCTGTTATCGTTTGCCATAGAAAATACTCTTGTTAAAAAAACGTTGCAGGTAAACTACCCCTTTCTCTCAACCGATATTCACAAAAAACAATAGGTCTTGAGAACTCTACAATTTAGGGCTGTATGCAAATAATCTTTTGATTCTGTTTGAATTTGCGGCTGTTATCGTTTGCCATAGGAAATACCCTTGTTAAAACATAAAACGTTGCAGGTAAACTACCCCTTTACCTTAACCGATCTTCACCAAAAACAATAGGTCTTGTGTACTATACAAATCAGGGCTGTATGCACAACATTATTTGATTCTGTTTGAATTTGCGGCTGTTATCGTTTGCCATAGAAAATACTCTTGTTAAAAAAACGTTACTGGTAAACTACCCCTTTCCCTCAACCGATATTCACCAAAAACAATAGGTCTTGAGAACTCTACAATTTAGGGCTGTATGCAAATAATCTTTTGATTCTGTTTGAATTTGCGGCTGTTATCGTTTGCCATAGGAAATACCCTTGTTAAAACATAAAACGTCACAGGTAAACTACCCCTTTCCCTTAACCGATCTTCACCAAAAACAATAGGTATTGAGTACTCTACAAACCAGGGCTGTATGCAAAACATTATTTGATTCTGTTTGAATTTGCGGCTGTTATCGTTTGCCATAGAAAATACCCTTGTTAAAAAAACGTTGCAGGTAAACTACCCATTCCCCTCAACCGATCTTCACCAAAAACAATAGGTCTTGAGAACTCTACAATTTAGGGCTGTATGCAAATAATCTTTTGATTCTGTTTGAATTTGCGGCTGTTATCGTTTGCCATAGGAAATACCCTTGTTAAAACATAATACGTTGCAGGTAAACTACCCCTTGCCCTTAACCGATCTTCACCAAAAACAATAGGTCTTGAGTACTCTACAAATCAGGGCTGTATGCAAAACATTATTTGATTCTGTATGAATTTGCGGCTGTTATCGTTTGCCATAGAAAATACCCTTGTTAAAAAAACGTTGCTGGTAAACTACCCCTTTCCCTCAACCGAACTTCACCAAAAACAATAGGTCTTGAGAACTCTACAATTTAGGGCTGTATGCAAATAATCTTTTGATTCTGTTTGAATTTGCGGCTGTTATCGTTTGCCATAGGAAATACCCTTGTTAAAACATAAAACGTTACAGGTAAACTACCCCTTTCCCTTAACCGATCTTAACCAAAATCAACAGGCCTTGAGGTCTCTACAATACAGTGGTGTATGCAAAAATGTATTTGATTATGTTTGAATTTACGGCAGTTATCGTTCGTCATATAAATAATTACTCTTGTTAAAACATTAAAGGTGGCAGGTAAACTACCCCTTTCCCTTCACTGATCTTTACCAAAATCATTAGGCCTTCAGCTCTTCGTAATTCAGGAACGTATGCAAAAAATTATTTGATTCTCTTTGAATATGCGGCAGTTATCATTCGTCATAAAAATAAAATTACCCTTTTAAAACATAAAATATTGCAGGTAAACTGCCCCTCTCCCTTAACCGATCTTCACCAAAATCAACAAGCCCTCAGTCATTTAAAATTGAGGAACGTATGCAAAAAAAATATTTGAATCTGTTTGAATGTGCGGCAGTTATCGTTCGTCATAGAAAAAATTACCGTTGTTAAAACATAAAATGTTGCTGATAAACTACCCCTTTCCCTTAACCGATCTTCACCAAAAACAATATGTCTTGAGAACTCTACAATTCAGGGCTGCATGCAAAACATTATTTGATTCTGTTTGAATGTGCGGCTGTTATCGTTTGCCATAGAAAATACCCTTGTTAAAACATAAAATGTTGCAGGTAAACTACCCCTTTCCCTTAACCGATCTTCACCAAAAACAACACGTCTTGAGAACTCTACAGATAAGGGCTGTATGCAAAACATTATTTGTTTCTGTTTGCATTTGCGGCTGTTATCGTTTGCCATAGAAAATACCCTTGTTAAAACATAAAACGTTGCTGGTAAACTACACTTTTCCCTTAACCCATCTTCACCAAAAACAATAGATCTTGAGTACTCTACAAATAAGGGATGTATGCAAACAATTATTTGATTCTGTTTGAATTTGCGGCTATTATCGTTTACCATAGAAAAAGTAAAATATCGGTATGGAGAACCATACATGACTTCCATATTCTAAGATTTATATTTAAAATCATTTTCACCCAAACAGCCAGGCTGTGTCATACCTGCCTTTTTATTGCTGTATTAAATGAAAAATATTATATTACATTAAAATGAAAAAATTATAATTTTATTGCCTGGCAACAAAATTATTTTATTTTTAACAATTACCATTGTTTCAAAAAGTTTAAATAAATTTTCAAGTACTTTACTCTTGTTAAAACGTAAAAGGTTGCAGGTAAACTACCCCTTCCCCTTAACCGATCTTCACCAAAATCGAAAGTCATTGAGACCTCTACAATTCAAGGACGTATGCAAAAAATTATTTGATTCTGTTCGAATTTGCGGCTGTTATCGTTTGCCATAGAAAATACGCTTGATAAAAAAACGTTGCAGGTAAACTACCCCTTCCCCTTAACCGATCTTCACCAAAAACAATAGGTATTGAGTACTCTACAAATCAGGGCAGTATGCAAAACATTATTTGATTCTGTTTGAATTTGCGGCTGTTATCGTTTGCCATAGAAAATACTCTTGTTAAAAAAACGTTGCAGGTAAACTACCCCTTTCTCTCAACCGATATTCACAAAAAACAATAGGTCTTGAGAACTCTACAATTTAGGGCTGTATGCAAATAATCTTTTGATTCTGTTTGAATTTGCGGCTGTTATCGTTTGCCATAGGAAATACCCTTGTTAAAACATAAAACGTTGCAGGTAAACTACCCCTTTCCCTTAACCGATCTTCACCAAAAACAATAGGTCTTGTGTACTATACAAATCAGGGCTGTATGCACAACATTATTTGATTCTGTTTGAATTTGCGGCTGTTATCGTTTGCCATAGAAAATACTCTTGTTAAAAAAACGTTACTGGTAAACTACCCCTTTCCCTCAACCGATATTCACCAAAAACAATAGGTCTTGAGAACTCTACAATTTAGGGCTGTATGCAAATAATCTTTTGATTCTGTTTGAATTTGCGGCTGTTATCGTTTGCCATAGGAAATACCCTTGTTAAAACATAAAACGTCACAGGTAAACTACCCCTTTCCCTTAACCGATCTTCACCAAAAACAATAGGTATTGAGTACTCTACAAACCAGGGCTGTATGCAAAACATTATTTGATTCTGTTTGAATTTGCGGCTGTTATCGTTTGCCATAGAAAATACCCTTGTTAAAAAAACGTTGCTGGTAAACTACCCATTCCCCTCAACCGATCTTCACCAAAAACAATAGGTCTTGAGAACTCTACAATTTAGGGCTGTATGCAAATAATCTTTTGATTCTGTTTGAATTTGCGGCTGTTATCGTTTGCCATAGGAAATACCCTTGTTAAAACATAATACGTTGCAGGTAAACTACCCCTTGCCCTTAACCGATCTTCACCAAAAACAATAGGTCTTGAGTACTCTACAAATCAGGGCTGAATGCAAAACATTATTTGATTCTGTATGAATTTGCGGCTGTTATCGTTTGCCATAGAAAATACCCTTGTTAAAAAAACGTTGCTGGTAAACTACCCCTTTCCCTCAACCTAACTTCACCAAAAACAATAGGTCTTGAGAACTCTACAATTTAGGGCTGTATGCAAATAATCTTTTGATTCTGTTTGAATTTGCGGCTGTTATCGTTTGCCATAGGAAATACCCTTGTTAAAACATAAAACGTTACAGGTAAACTACCCCTTTCCCTTAACCGATCTTAACCAAAATCAACAGGCCTTGAGGTCTCTACAATATAGTGGTGTATGCAAAAATGTATTTGATTATGTTTGAATTTACGGCAGTTATCGTTCGTCATATAAACAATTACTCTTGTTAAAACATTAAAGGTGGCAGGTAAACTACCCCTTTCCCTTCACCGATCTTTACCAAAATCATTAGGCCTTCAGCTCTTCGTAATTCAGGAACGTATGCAAAAAATTATTTGATTCTCTTTGAATATGCGGCAGTTATCATTCGTCATAAAAATAAAATTACCCTTTTAAAACATAAAATATTGCAGGTAAACTGCCCCTCTCCCTTAACCGATCTTCACCAAAATCAACAAGCCCTCAGTCATTTAAAATTGAGGAACGTATGCAAAAAAAATATTTGAATCTGTTTGAATGTGCGGCAGTTATCGTTCGTCATAGAAAAAATTACCGTTGTTAAAACATAAAATGTTGCTGATAAACTACCCCTTTCCCTTAACCGATCTTCACCAAAAACAATATGTCTTGAGAACTCTACAATTCAGGGCTGCATGCAAAACATTATTTGATTCTGTTTGAATGTGCGGCTGTTATCGTTTGCCATAGAAAATACCCTTGTTAAAACATAAAATGTTGCAGGTAAACTACCCCTTTCCCTTAACCGATCTTCACCAAAAACAACACGTCTTGAGAACTCTACAGATAAGGGCTGTATGCAAAACATTATTTGTTTCTGTTTGCATTTGCGGCTGTTATCGTTTGCCATAGAAAATACCCTTGTTAAAACATAAAACGTTGCTGGTAAACTACACTTTTCCCTTAACCGATCTTCACCAAAAACAATAGATCTTGAGTACTCTACAAATAAGGGATGTATGCAAACAATTATTTGATTCTGTTTGAATTTGCGGCTATTATCGTTTACCATAGAAAAAGTAAAATATCGGTATGGAGAACCATACATGACTTCCATATTCTAAGATTTATATTTAAAATCATTTTCACCCAAACAGCCAGGCTGTGTCATACCTGCCTTTTTATTGCTGTATTAAATGAAAAATATTATATTACATTAAAATGAAAAAATTATAATTTTATTGCCTGGCAACAAAATTATTTTATTTTTAACAATTACCATTGTTTCAAAAAGTTTAAATAAATTTTCAAGTACTTTACTCTTGTTAAAACGTAAAAGGTTGCAGGTAAACTACCCCTTCCCCTTAACCGATCTTCACCAAAATCGAAAGTCATTGAGACCTCTACAATTCAAGGACGTATGCAAAAAATTATTTGATTCTGTTCGAATTTGCGGCTGTTATCGTTTGCCATAGAAAATACGCTTGATAAAAAAACGTTGCAGGTAAACTACCCCTTCCCCTTAACCGATCTTCACCAAAAACAATAGGTATTGAGTACTCTACAAATCAGGGCAGTATGCAAAACATTATTTGATTCTGTTTGAATTTGCGGCTGTTATCGTTTGCCATAGAAAATACTCTTGTTAAAAAAACGTTGCAGGTAAACTACCCCTTTCTCTCAACCGATATTCACAAAAAACAATAGGTCTTGAGAACTCTACAATTTAGGGCTGTATGCAAATAATCTTTTGATTCTGTTTGAATTTGCGGCTGTTATCGTTTGCCATAGGAAATACCCTTGTTAAAACATAAAACGTTGCAGGTAAACTACCCCTTTCCCTTAACCGATCTTCACCAAAAACAATAGGTCTTGTGTACTATACAAATCAGGGCTGTATGCACAACATTATTTGATTCTGTTTGAATTTGCGGCTGTTATCGTTTGCCATAGAAAATACTCTTGTTAAAAAAACGTTACTGGTAAACTACCCCTTTCCCTCAACCGATATTCACCAAAAACAATAGGTCTTGAGAACTCTACAATTTAGGGCTGTATGCAAATAATCTTTTGATTCTGTTTGAATTTGCGGCTGTTATCGTTTGCCATAGGAAATACCCTTGTTAAAACATAAAACGTCACAGGTAAACTACCCCTTTCCCTTAACCGATCTTCACCAAAAACAATAGGTATTGAGTACTCTACAAACCAGGGCTGTATGCAAAACATTATTTGATTCTGTTTGAATTTGCGGCTGTTATCGTTTGCCATAGAAAATACCCTTGTTAAAAAAACGTTGCTGGTAAACTACCCATTCCCCTCAACCGATCTTCACCAAAAACAATAGGTCTTGAGAACTCTACAATTTAGGGCTGTATGCAAATAATCTTTTGATTCTGTTTGAATTTGCGGCTGTTATCGTTTGCCATAGGAAATACCCTTGTTAAAACATAATACGTTGCAGGTAAACTACCCCTTGCCCTTAACCGATCTTCACCAAAAACAATAGGTCTTGAGTACTCTACAAATCAGGGCTGAATGCAAAACATTATTTGATTCTGTATGAATTTGCGGCTGTTATCGTTTGCCATAGAAAATACCCTTGTTAAAAAAACGTTGCTGGTAAACTACCCCTTTCCCTCAACCTAACTTCACCAAAAACAATAGGTCTTGAGAACTCTACAATTTAGGGCTGTATGCAAATAATCTTTTGATTCTGTTTGAATTTGCGGCTGTTATCGTTTGCCATAGGAAATACCCTTGTTAAAACATAAAACGTTACAGGTAAACTACCCCTTTCCCTTAACCGATCTTAACCAAAATCAACAGGCCTTGAGGTCTCTACAATATAGTGGTGTATGCAAAAATGTATTTGATTATGTTTGAATTTACGGCAGTTATCGTTCGTCATATAAACAATTACTCTTGTTAAAACATTAAAGGTGGCAGGTAAACTACCCCTTTCCCTTCACCGATCTTTACCAAAATCATTAGGCCTTCAGCTCTTCGTAATTCAGGAACGTATGCAAAAAATTATTTGATTCTCTTTGAATATGCGGCAGTTATCATTCGTCATAAAAATAAAATTACCCTTTTAAAACATAAAATATTGCAGGTAAACTGCCCCTCTCCCTTAACCGATCTTCACCAAAATCAACAAGCCCTCAGTCATTTAAAATTGAGGAACGTATGCAAAAAAAATATTTGAATCTGTTTGAATGTGCGGCAGTTATCGTTCGTCATAGAAAAAATTACCGTTGTTAAAACATAAAATGTTGCTGATAAACTACCCCTTTCCCTTAACCGATCTTCACCAAAAACAATATGTCTTGAGAACTCTACAATTCAGGGCTGCATGCAAAACATTATTTGATTCTGTTTGAATGTGCGGCTGTTATCGTTTGCCATAGAAAATACCCTTGTTAAAACATAAAATGTTGCAGGTAAACTACCCCTTTCCCTTAACCGATCTTCACCAAAAACAACACGTCTTGAGAACTCTACAGATAAGGGCTGTATGCAAAACATTATTTGTTTCTGTTTGCATTTGCGGCTGTTATCGTTTGCCATAGAAAATACCCTTGTTAAAACATAAAACGTTGCTGGTAAACTACACTTTTCCCTTAACCGATCTTCACCAAAAACAATAGATCTTGAGTACTCTACAAATAAGGGATGTATGCAAACAATTATTTGATTCTGTTTGAATTTGCGGCTATTATCGTTTACCATAGAAAAAGTAAAATATCGGTATGGAGAACCATACATGACTTCCATATTCTAAGATTTATATTTAAAATCATTTTCACCCAAACAGCCAGGCTGTGTCATACCTGCCTTTTTATTGCTGTATTAAATGAAAAATATTATATTACATTAAAATGAAAAAATTATAATTTTATTGCCTGGCAACAAAATTATTTTATTTTTAACAATTACCATTGTTTCAAAAAGTTTAAATAAATTTTCAAGTACTTTACTCTTGTTAAAACGTAAAAGGTTGCAGGTAAACTACCCCTTCCCCTTAACCGATCTTCACCAAAATCGAAAGTCATTGAGACCTCTACAATTCAAGGACGTATGCAAAAAATTATTTGATTCTGTTCGAATTTGCGGCTGTTATCGTTTGCCATAGAAAATACGCTTGATAAAAAAACGTTGCAGGTAAACTACCCCTTCCCCTTAACCGATCTTCACCAAAAACAATAGGTATTGAGTACTCTACAAATCAGGGCAGTATGCAAAACATTATTTGATTCTGTTTGAATTTGCGGCTGTTATCGTTTGCCATAGAAAATACTCTTGTTAAAAAAACGTTGCAGGTAAACTACCCCTTTCTCTCAACCGATATTCACAAAAAACAATAGGTCTTGAGAACTCTACAATTTAGGGCTGTATGCAAATAATCTTTTGATTCTGTTTGAATTTGCGGCTGTTATCGTTTGCCATAGGAAATACCCTTGTTAAAACATAAAACGTTGCAGGTAAACTACCCCTTTCCCTTAACCGATCTTCACCAAAAACAATAGGTCTTGTGTACTATACAAATCAGGGCTGTATGCACAACATTATTTGATTCTGTTTGAATTTGCGGCTGTTATCGTTTGCCATAGAAAATACTCTTGTTAAAAAAACGTTACTGGTAAACTACCCCTTTCCCTCAACCGATATTCACCAAAAACAATAGGTCTTGAGAACTCTACAATTTAGGGCTGTATGCAAATAATCTTTTGATTCTGTTTGAATTTGCGGCTGTTATCGTTTGCCATAAGAAATACCCTTGTTAAAACATAAAACGTCACAGGTAAACTACCCCTTTCCCTTAACCGATCTTCACCAAAAACAATAGGTATTGAGTACTCTACAAACCAGGGCTGTATGCAAAACATTATTTGATTCTGTTTGAATTTGCGGCTGTTATCGTTTGCCATAGAAAATACCCTTGTTAAAAAAACGTTGCAGGTAAACTACCCATTCCCCTCAACCGATCTTCACCAAAAACAATAGGTCTTGAGAACTCTACAATTTAGGGCTGTATGCAAATAATCTTTTGATTCTGTTTGAATTTGCGGCTGTTATCGTTTGCCATAGGAAATACCCTTGTTAAAACATAATACGTTGCAGGTAAACTACCCCTTGCCCTTAACCGATCTTCACCAAAAACAATAGGTCTTGAGTACTCTACAAATCAGGGCTGAATGCAAAACATTATTTGATTCTGTATGAATTTGCGGCTGTTATCGTTTGCCATAGAAAATACCCTTGTTAAAAAAACGTTGCTGGTAAACTACCCCTTTCCCTCAACCGAACTTCACCAAAAACAATAGGTCTTGAGAACTCTACAATTTAGGGCTGTATGCAAATAATCTTTTGATTCTGTTTGAATTTGCGGCTGTTATCGTTTGCCATAGGAAATACCCTTGTTAAAACATAAAACGTTACAGGTAAACTACCCCTTTCCCTTAACCGATCTTAACCAAAATCAACAGGCCTTGGGGTCTCTACAATATAGTGGTGTATGCAAAAATGTATTTGATTATGTTTGAATTTACGGCAGTTATCGTTCGTCATATAAACAATTACTCTTGTTAAAACATTAAAGGTGGCAGGTAAACTACCCCTTTCCCTTCACCGATCTTTACCAAAATCATTAGGCCTTCAGCTCTTCGTAATTCAGAAACGTATGCAAAAAATTATTTGATTCTCTTTGAATATGCGGCAGTTATCATTCGTCATAAAAATAAAATTACCCTTTTAAAACATAAAATATTGCAGGTAAACTGCCCCTCTCCCTTAACCGATCTTCACCAAAATCAACAAGCCCTCAGTCATTTAAAATTGAGGAACGTATGCAAAAAAAATATTTGAATCTGTTTGAATGTGCGGCAGTTATCGTTCGTCATAGAAAAAATTACCGTTGTTAAAACATAAAATGTTGCTGATAAACTACCCCTTTCCCTTAACCGATCTTCACCAAAAACAATATGTCTTGAGAACTCTACAATTCAGGGCTGCATGCAAAACATTATTTGATTCTGTTTGAATGTGCGGCTGTTATCGTTTGCCATAGAAAATACCCTTGTTAAAACATAAAATGTTGCAGGTAAACTACCCCTTTCCCTTAACCGATCTTCACCAAAAACAACACGTCTTGAGAACTCTACAGATAAGGGCTGTATGCAAAACATTATTTGTTTCTGTTTGCATTTGCGGCTGTTATCGTTTGCCATAAAAAATACCCTTGTTAAAACATAAAACGTTGCTGGTAAACTACACTTTTCCCTTAACCGATCCTCACCAAAAACAATAGATCTTGAGTACTCTACAAATAAGGGATGTATGCAAACAATTATTTGATTCTGTTTGAATTTGCGGCTATTATCGTTTACCATAGAAAAAGTAAAATATCGGTATGGAGAACCATACATGACTTCCATATTCTAAGATTTATATTTAAAATCATTTTCACCCAAACAGCCAGGCTGTGTCTTACCTGCCTTTTTATTGCTGTATTAAATGATAAATATTATATTACATTAAAATGAAAAAATTATAATTTTATTGCCTGGCAACAAAATTATTTTATTTTTAACAATTACCATTGTTTCAAAAAGTTTAAATAAATTTTCAAGTACTTTACTCTTGTTAAAACGTAAAAGGTTGCAGGTAAACTACCCCTTCCCCTTAACCGATCTTCACCAAAATCGAAAGTCATTGAGACCTCTACAATTCAGGGCAGTATGCAAAACATTATTTGATTCTGTTTGAATTTGCGGCTGTTATCGTTTGCCATAGAAAATACCCTTGTTAAAAAAACGTTGCTGGTAAACTACCCCTTTCCCTCAACCGATCTTCACCAAAAACAATAGGTCTTGAGAACTCTACAATTTAGGGCTGTATGCAAATAATCTTTTGATTCTGTTTGAATTTGCGGCTGTTATCGTTTGCCATAGGAAATACCCTTGTTAAAACATAAAACGTTGCAGGTAAACTACCCCTTTCCCTTAACCGATCTTCACAAAAAACAATAGGTCTTGAGTACTATACAAATCAGGGCTGTATGCAAAACATTATTTGATTCTGTTTGAATTTGCGGCTGTTATCGTTTGCCATAGAAAATACTCTTGTTAAAAAAACGTTGCAGGTAAACTACCCCTTTCCCTCAACCGATATTCACCAAAAACAATAGGTCTTGAGAACTCTACAATTTAGGGCTGTATGCAAATAATCTTTTGATTCTGTTTGAATTTGCGGCTGTTATCGTTTGCCATAGGCAATACCCTTGTTAAAACATAAAACGTTACAGGTAAACTACCCCTTTCCCTTAACCGATCTTCACCAAAATCAACAGATCTTGAGAACTCTACAATTCAGGGCTGTATGCGAAACATTATTTGATTCTGTTTGAATTTGCGGCTGTTATCGTTTGCCAAACAAACAAAATTACCCTTGCTAAAAAAAACCGTTGCAGGTAAACTACCCCTTTCCCTCAACCGATCTTCACCAAAAACAATAGGTCGCGAGTACTCTGCAAATCAGAGCTGCATGCAAAACATTATTTGATTCTGTTTGAATTTGCGGCAGTTATCGTTTGCCATAGAAAAAAAATCTACAGACACAGACACACAGACACACAGACAGACAGACAGACAGACAGACAGACAGACAGACAGACAGACAGACACACAGACAGACACACAGACACTTTTCGGAAAACGACTTTTTTTCATGTTTTGAGTGTAGTAGAATCAGAATCTGCAATAATCTCGAACACGATTTTTTTTGCCATCACCATACTTCCATTCCTTAAAGAATATGGAAGTAAAATTACCCTTGATAAAAAACCGTTGCATGTAAACTACCCCTTTCCCTTAACCGATCTTCACCAAAAAAACAATAGGTCTTGAGATCTCTACAATTTAGGGCTGTATGCAAATAATCATTTGATTTTGTTTGAATTTGCGACTGTTATCGTTTGCCATAGAAAATACCCTTGTTAAAACAAAAAACGTGGCAGGTAAACTACCCCTTTCCCTTAACCGATCTTCACTAAAAACAATAGGTCTTGAGTACTCTACAAATCAGAGCTGTATACAAAAACGTATTTGATTCTGTTTGAATTTGCGGCTCTTATCGTTTGCCATAGAAAATACCCTTTTAAAACATAAAACGTTGCTGGTAAACTACCCATTTCCCTTAACCGATCTTCACCAAAAACAACAGATCTTGAGAACTCTACAATTCAGGCCAGTATGCAAATAATCATTTGATTCTGTTTGAACGTACGGCTGTTATCGTTTGCCAGAAGAAATACCCTTGTTAAAACAAAAAACGTTGGAGGTAAACTACCCCTTTTCCTTAACCGATCTTCACCAAAAACAACAGATCTTGAGAACTCTACAATTCAGGGCTGTATGCAAAACAGTATTTGATTATGTTTGAATTTGCGGCTGTTATCGTTTGCCATAGAAAATAATTACCCTTGATTAAAAAAAAAGTTTCTGGTAAACTACCCCTTTCCCTTAACTGATCTTCACCAAAAACAATAGGTCTTGAGTACTCTACAAATCAGGGCTCTATGCAAAAAATTATTTGATTCTGTTTGAATTTGCGGCTGTTATCGTTTGCCATAGAAAAAAATCTATAGACAGACAGACACATTGATAGACAGACAGACAGACAGACAGAGACACACACACTTTTCGAAAAATGTTTTTTTTTTCATGTTTTGAGTGTAGTACAATCAGAATCTGCAATAATCTCGAACATGATTTTTTTTGCCATCACCATACTTCCATTTCCTTAAGGAACATGGAAGTAAAAATGTTACACCGTTGTTTCCAGGATCTAAAAACGAACGAACCTGACATTTTTTCACAGTATCTATGCAGATCTTTTAACGGCTATTATGAGGGTTTGCATATTTACTCAATCGTTTAAAATTTGTAAAATATTTTATGCCAAAAACAGGGATAAATAAAGTACATTGACAAAGAAATTTGTTCCCAGACCAAGCAAAATTTTCGAAATCCCCCGTGTTAAAATAGTTACTATGTATACGCAAAATTTCAAAATTACTAAATCTTCTACAGAACATGAGAAAAAGGTACAATAAAATTGCTGATTTAACATTGGTTAGATACGTGTCCGGTCCCCTACAACACCCGTGTTTCGTCTCAGTAGGTGTCCTTACCGTATCAACTGTCCATCTGGTTTTTATTCTGTCCATCCTCATTTCGTCATCAGATACAGTATGCCCCAACTTCGACACTCTACTTGTTACTTTGAGAAAACTCATTTCTTGTTATTATCGCTGTATAAACTTTTTTCTTGTTTCTAGTCGACAATTGCTGTTTGCTATCTATATTATATTATATTGTACAGAATGTTATAATTATAGTATTATAATGTTATAATGCAACTATATTACAATGTTATAAATTATAACATTATGTTATACCATAATAATGTATTGTTTATAATTTTCAGTGGGGAATTGAAATCTGCTTTCAAATTTTTCCTACGCTGTGCTGTTCGCTTAAAAAATATCGGTATGGAGAACCATACATGACTTCCATGTTCTAAGATTTATATTTAAAATCATTTTCGAAATGAAGTATTATTACAGAAACTACTTCTTTCTACTTACTGCTTCAGCCTTAACCACAGTACTGTGGTCACTAACGTATACCACCTCACGTTATCGCACTCGATTTTCACTGATGATGGACGTCGATGGCATTGCCGAAACGTCTGGTTTTGTAGAAAACATTGGACTACGGCCAAACATCCCGTGAAGGAATTTTAACAAAAACTACTTTTTTGTTGCCAATAACTTTGTACACATATATATAAAAAATATGCATAGAATTAATGGCTTGTATAAGTTAATGTTTGATCTCCATTAAGTAGTGCTCAAGTTTCCAAAGTTTTAATATTATGATGTCCGTAATTAAAACATCAGAGCAGGTTTAGTGTGTATGAGGGTACACCGTGGACAAAAATTTTCAACTTTTCCTATTGAGCGTTGCTTAGAGTAAAGCTGCGAATCTACAGTGTACGTTTCACAGAACAAACACGCGGAAAAGAAGGAGCGCTCCGAAGTCACTCATGGACCCTCAGCATCTTGCAGAGGGTTCATTCCCTAAAGACGAAAATTCTATCTATGAATCGTTCCTCTGTAAACACGTGCAGTTACACTGCCCAGCGATCCACAGGAAGCAAATCGCTATCCACGCTGGACAATTTTTCGGCTTGCACGCGTTATGTTGGTGTGGGTTTCTGGGTTTCGGCACTTTCAATTTAAAAAGCGTGCAAATGTAAGAAAATAAACATGAGTGAGGCCAGAAATAACGCGAATTGTGTGTGTGTGTGTGTGTTCCCTGCCTTTTTATTGCAGTAATCATAATAATAAAATGGAAACGTAAACATTACATAATTGAGATATGCGTGCCTGCCACGAACGATATATTTTCTCTCATACATGATTTACATTAAAATGAAAAAATTATAATTTTATTGCCTGGCACCCAAAATTATTTTTTTTTAACTATTACCATTGTTTGAAAAAGTTTAAATGAATTTTCAAGTACTTTACTGTTGTTAAAACGTAAAAGGTTGCAGGTAAACTACCCCTTTCCCTTTAAATGATCTTCACCAAAATCAAAAATCCTTGAGATCACTACAATTCAGGGATGTATGCAAAAAATTATTTGATTCTGTTTGAATATGCGGCAGTTACCGTTCGTCATAGAAAAAATTACCCTTGTTAAAACATAAAATGTTGCAGGTAAACTACCCTATTCCCTTAACCGATCTTCAACAAAATCAACAGACCTTGAATACTCTATAATTTTAAAAAGGTATGCAAAAAATTAGTTGATTCTGTTTGAATTTATGGCAGTTATCGTTCGTCATAGAAAAAATTACCCTTGTTAAAACATAAAATGTGGCTTGTAAACTACCCCTTTTCCTTAACCGATCTTCACCAAAAACAATAGGTCTTGAGTACTCTACAATTCAGAGCTGTATGCAAAAAATTATTTGATTATGTTTTAATTTGGGGCTTTTATCGTTTGCCATAGAAAATACCCTTGGAGTACCATACATGACTTCCATGTTCTAAGATTTATATTTGAAATCATATTCGAAATGAAATATTTCCATAGAAACTACTTCTTTCTACTTATTGCTTCAGCCTTAACCACAGTACTGTGGTCACTAACGTATACCACCTCACGTTTTCGCACTCAATTTTCAATGATGATGGCAGTCGATGGCACTGCCGAAAAGTCTGGTTTTGCAGAAAACATTGGACTACGGCTAAACAGCCCGGGAAGGAATTTTAACAAAGAACTACTTCTTTGTTGCCGATAACGTAGTACACATATAAAATATCGGTATGAAGAACCATACATAACTTCCATGTTCTAAGATCTATATTTAAAATCATTTTCGAAATGAAATATTACCACAGAAACTACTTCTTTCTACTTACTGCTTCAGCCTTAACCACAGTACTGTGGTCACTAACGTATACCACCTCACGTTATCGCACTCGATTTTCATTGATGTGGACGTCGATGGCATTGCCGAAACGTCTGGTTTTGTAGAAAACATTGGACTACGGCCAAACATCCCGGGAAGGAATTTTAACAAAAACTACTTCTTTGTTGCCGATAACGTTGTACACATATATATAAAAAATATGCATAAAATTAATGGCTTGTATAAGTTAATGTTTGATCTCCATTAAGCAGTGCTCAAGTTTCCAAAGTTTTAATATTATGATGTCCCCGTAATTAAAACATCAGAGCAGGTTTAGTGTGTATGAGGGTACACCGTGGAAAAAAATTTTTCAACATTTCCTATTGAGCGTTGCTTAGAGTAAAGCTGCGAATCTACAGTGTACGTTTCACAGAACAAACACGCGGAAAAGAAGGAGCGCTCCGAAGTCACTCATGGACCCTCAGCATCTTGCAGAGGGTTCATTCCCTAAAGAAGAAAAGTCTGTCTATGAATCGTTCCTCTGTAAACACGTGCAGTTACACTGCCCAGCGATCCACAGGAAGCAAATCGCTATCCACGCTGGACAATTTTTCGGCTTGCAGGCGTTATGTTGGTGTGGGTTTCGGCACTTTCCATTTAAAAAGCGTGGAAATGTAAGAAAATAAACATGAGTGAGGCCAGAAATAACGCGAATTGTGTGTGTGTGTGTGTGTGTGTCTTCCGTGCCTTTTTATTGCAGTAATCATAATAATAAAATGGAAACGTAAACATTAGATAATTGAGATATGCTTGCCTGCCACGAACGATATATTTTCACTCATACATGATTTACACTAAAATGAAAAAATTATAATTTTATTGCCTGGCAAAAAAATTATTTTATTTTTAACAATTACCATTGTTTGAAACAGTTTAAATGAATTTTCAAGTACTTTACTGTTGTTAAAACGTAAAAGGTTGCCGGTAAACTACCCCTTCCCCTTAACCGATCTTCACCAAAGTCAAAAGTCCTTGAGACCTCTACAATTCAGGGCTGTATGCAAAAAATTATTTGATTCTGTGTGAATTTGTGGCTGTTATCGTTTGCCATAGAAAATACCTTTGTTAAAACATAAAACGTTGCTTGTAAACTACCCCTTTTCCTTAACCGATCTTCACCAACACCAATAGGTCTTGAGAACTCTACAATACAGGGCTGTGTGGAAAACATTATTTGATTCTGTTTGAATTTGCGGCTCTTATCGTTTGCCATAGAAAAAAATTACGCTTGATAAAAAAAACGTTGCTGGTAACTACCCCTTTCCCTTAACCGATCTTCAAAAACATCAATAGACCTTGAGTTCTGTATAATTCAAGAAGTTATGCAAAAGTGTAGTTGATTCTGTTTGAATTTACGGCAGTTATCGTTCGTTATATAAATAAAAATTACCCTTGTTAAAACATAAAATGTCGAAGATAAACTGCCCTATTCCCTTAACCGAACTTCACCAAAACCAACAGGTCTTGAGAACCCTACTATTCAGGGCTGTTTGCAAAACATTATTTGATTCTGTTTGAATTTGCGGCTGTTATCGTTTGCCATAGAAATCACCATACTTTCCTTCCTTAAGGAACATGAAAGTAAAAATTACCCTTGATAAAAAACAGTTGCATCTAAACTACCCCTTTCCCTTAACCGATCTTCACCAAAAACAATAGGACTTGAGTACTCTACAATTCAGAGCTGTATGCAAAAAATTATTTGATTCTGTTTGAATTTGGGGCTTATATCGTTTGACATAGAAAATACCCTTGGAGTACCATACATGACTTCCATGTTCTAAGATTTATATTTAAAATCATATTCGAAATGAAATATTTCCATAGAAACTACTTCTTTCTACTTATTGCTTCAGCCTTAACCACAGTACTATGGTCACTAACGTATACCACCTCACGTTTTCGCACTCGATTTTCAATGATGATGGCAGTCGATGGCACTGCCGAAAAGTCTGGTTTTGCAGAAAACATTGGACTACGGCTAAACAGCCCGGGAAGGAATTTTAACAAAGAACTACTTCTTTGTTGCCGATAACGTAGTACACATATAAAATATCGGTATGGAGAACGATACATAACTTCCATGTTCTAAGATTTATATTTAAAATCATTTTCTAAATGAAATATTACCACAGAAACTACTTCTTTCTACTTACTGCTTCAGCCTTAACCACAGTACTGTGGTCACTAACGTATACTACCTCACGTTATTGCACTCGATTTTCACTGATGATGGAAGTCGATGGCATTGCCGAAAGTCTGGTTTTGTAGAAAACATTGGACTACGGCCAAACATCCCGAATACAGGATGTATTCAAAAAAATTATTTGATTCTGTTTGAATATGCGGCAGTTACCGTTCGTCATAGAAAAAATTACCCTTGTTAAAACATAAATGTCCAGGTAAACTACTCTATTCGCTTAACCGATCTTCACCAAAACCAAAATGCCTTGAGAACTCTACAATTCAGGGCTGTATACAAAACATTATTTGATTCTGTTTGAATTTGCGGCTGTTATCGTTTGCCAAAAAAATTACCCTTGATAAAAAAACACTGCTGGTAAACTACCCCTTTCCCTTAACCGATCTTCTCCGAAAACAATAGGTCTTGAGTACTCTACAATTCAGGGCTGTATGCAAAAAATTATTTGATTCTGTGTGAGTTTGCGGTTGTTATCTTTTGCCATAGAAAATACCCTTGTTAAAACATAAAACGTTGCAGGTAAACTACCCCTTTCCCTTAACCGATCTTCACCAAAAACAATAGGTCTTGAGAACTCTACAATTCAGGGCTGTATGCGAAACATTATTTGATTCTGTTTGAATTTGCGGCGGTTATCGTTTGCCATAAAAAAAAATTACAGATAGACACACAGACAGACACACACACAGACACTTTTCGAAAAACGACTTTTTTCATGTTTTGAGTGTAGTACAATAAGAATCTGCAATAATCTCGAACACGATTTTTTTTTGCCATCACCATACTTCCATTTCCTTAAGGAACATGGAAGTAAAAATTCTCCCCTCCCCCTTCAACTATAATTTTCATTAATAGAAAATTACCCACAGCTCGTTCACCTAACCTCTTCATTTATAGATATTTCATCTACGTTTCTACAGTGGATTATTATGAGCTTCTTAACAGGATACTTTATTTATCAAAATTAAGTACTTTACTCTTGTTAAAACATAAAACATTACAGGTAAACTACCCCTTTGTCTAAACCGATCTTCACCAAAATCAATAGACCTTCAGTCCTCTACAATGCAGTGATGCATGCAAGAAAATAAATAATTCTGTTTGACTGTGCGGCAGTTATCTTTCGTCATGAAAACATTTCTTTTGTTACAACATAAAATGTTGCAGGTAAACTACCCATTTCCCTTAACCGATCTTCACGAAAAATTGTGTTCTCTACAATTCAGGAACTTATGCAACAAATTATTTGATTCTCTTTGAATTTACGGCAGTTATCTTTCGTCATATAAAAAATTACTCTTTTTAAAACATAAAATGTTGCAGGTAAACTACCCCTTTCCATTAACAGATCTTCACCAACAACAATAGGTCTTGAGAACTCTACAATACAGGGCTGTATGCAAAACATTATTTGATTCTGTTTGAATTTGCGGCTGTTATCGTTTGCCATACAAAATATCGGTTTGGAGAACTATACATGACTTCCATGTTCTAAGATTTATATTTAAAATCATTTTCGAAATGAAATGTTACCATAGAAACTACTTCTTTCTACTTACTACTTCAGCCTTAACCACAGTACTGTGGTCACTAACGTATAACACCTCACGTTATCGCACTCGATTTTCACTGATGGTGGAAGTCGATGGCATTGCTGAAACGTCTGGTTTTGTAGAAAACATTGGACTACGGCCAAACATCCAGGGAAGAAATTTTAACAAAAACTACTTCTTTGTTGCCGATAACATAATACACATATATATAAAAAATATGGATAAAATTAATGGCTTGTATAAGGTAATTTTTGATCTTCAATAAGTAGTGCTCAAGTTTCCAAAGTTTTAATATTATGATGTACGTAATTAAAACATCAGAGCAGGTTTAGTGTGTATGAGGGTACACTGTGGACAAAAATTTTTCAACATTTCCTATTGAGCGTTGCTTAGAGTAAAGCTGCGAATCTACAGTGTACGTTTCACAGAACAAACACGCGGAAAAGAAGGAGCGCTCCGAAGTCACTCATGGACCCTCAGCATCTTGCAGAGGGTTCATTCCCTAAAGACGAAAAGTCTGTCTATGAATCGTTCCTCTGTAAACACTCGAAGTTACACTGCCCAGCGATCCACAGGAAGCAAATCGCTATCCACGATGGACAATTTTTCGGCTTGCAGGCGTTATGTTGGTGTGGGTTTCGGCACTTTCAATTTAAAAAGCGTGGAAATGTAAGAAAATAAACATGAGTGAGGCCAGAAATAACGCGAATTGTGTGTGTGTGTGTGTGTTCCCTGCCTTTTTATTGCAGTAATCATAATAATAAAATGGAAACGTAAACATTACATAATTGAGATATGCGTGCCTGCCACGAACGATATATATTTCACTCGTACATGATTTACACTAAAATGAAAAAATTATAATTTTATTGCCTGGCAAAAAAATTATTTTATTTTTAACAATTACCATTGTTTGAAAAAGTTTAAATGAATTTTCAAGTACTTTACTGTTGTTAAAACGTAAAAGGTTGCAGGTAAACTACCCCCTCTCCTTATCCGATCTTCACCAAAATCAAAAGTCCTTGAGATCTCTACAATCCAGGGACGTATGCAAAAAAATATTTGATTCTGTTTGAATTTGCGGCTGTTATCGGTTGCCATAGAAAATTACCCTTGATAAAAAAATGTTGCAGGTAAACTACCCCTTTCCCTTGACCGATCTTCACCAGAAATAATAGGTCTTGAGTACTCTACAAATCAGGGCTGTTTGCAAATAATCTTTTGATTCTGTTTGAATTTGCGGATGTTATCGTTTGCCATAGAAAATACCCTTGTTAAAACATAAAACGTTGCAGGTAAACTACCCTTTTCCCTTAACCGATCTTCACCAAAACAATAGGTCTTGAGAACTATACAATTCAGGGCTGTATGCGAAACATTATTTGATTCTGTTTGAATTTGCAGCTGTTATCGTTTGCCAAAAAAAAAATTACCCTTGATAAAAAAAAACCGTTGCCGGTAAACTACCCCTTTCCCTCAACCGATCTTCACCAAAAACAATAGGTCGTGAGTACTCTACAAACCAGGGCTGTACACAAAAAATTATTTGATTCTGCTTGAATTTGCGGCAGTTATCGTTTGCCATAGAAAAAAAATCTACAGATAGACACACAGATAGACAGACAAACACACACACAGATACTTTTAGAAAAACGACTTTTTTTCATGTTTTGAGTGTAGTACAATCAGAATCTCCAATAATCTCGAACACGATTTTTTTTCCATCACCATACTTCCATTTCCTTAAGGAATATGGAAGTAAATATCGGTATGGAGAACCATAGATGACGTCCATGTTCTAATATTTATATTTAAAATCATATTCGAAATGAAATATTACCATAGAAACTACTTCTTTCTACTTATTGCTTGAGCCTTAACCACGGTACTGTGGTCACTAACGTATACCACCTGACGTTTTCGCACTCGATTTTCACTGATGCTGGCAGTCGATGGACTGCCGAAAAGTCTGGTTTTGCAGAAAACATTGGACTACGGCTAAACAGCCCGGGACGGAATTTTAACAAAGAACTACTTCTTTTGTGCCGATAACGTAGTACACATATAAAAAATTCTCCCCTCCCCAATCAACTATAATTTTCATTAATAGAACGTTTCTACAGTGGATTATTATGAGCTTCTTATCAGGATACTTTATTTATCAAAATTAAGTACTTTACTCTTGTTAAAACATAAAACATTACAGGTAAACTACCCCTTTGTCTAAACCGATCTTCACCAAAATCAATAGACCTTCAGTCCTCTACAATGCAGTGATGCATGCAAGAAAATATTTGATTCTGTTTGAATGTGCGGCAGTTATCTTTCGTCATGAAAACATTTCTTTTGTTACAACATAAAATGTTGCTGGTAAACTACCCCTTTCCCTTAACCGATCTTCAACAAAATCAACAGACCTTGAGTGCTCTTCAATTCAAAAAGGTATGCAAAAACGTAGTCGATTCTGTTTGAATTTGCGGCAGTTATCGTTCGTCATATAAAAAATTATCCTTGTTAAAACATAAAATGTTGAAGGTAAACTACCCCTTTCCCTCAAACCGATCTTCACCAACACCAATAGGACTTGAGAACTCTACAGTTCAGGGCTGTATGCAAAATATTATTTGATTCTATTTGAATTTGGGGCTGTTATCGTTTGCCATAGAAAGTACCCTACTTAAAATATAAAACGTTTCAGGTAAACTACCCCATTCCCTCAACCGATCTTCACCAAAAACAATAGATCTTGAGAACTCTACAATTTAGGGCTGTATGCAAATAATCATTTGATTCTGTTTGAATTTGCGGCTGTTATCGTTTGCCATAGAAAATACCCTTGTTAAAACATAAAACGTTGCTGGTAAACTACCCCTTTCCCTCAACCGATCTTCACCAAAACCAATAGGTATTGAGAACTCTATAATTCAGGGCTGTATGCAAATGAGTAGTTGATTCTGTTTGAATTTGCGGCTGTTATCGTTTGCCATAGAAAAAAATTAACTTGTTTAAAAAAAAAACGTGGCGGTAAACTACCCCTTTCCCTTAACCTATCTTCACCAAAATCAATAGGTCTTGAGTACTCTACAAATCAGGACTACATGCAAAAAATGATTTGATTCTGTTTGAATTTGCGACTCTTATCGTTTGCCATAAAAACTACCCTTTTAAAACATAAAACGTTGCTGGTAAACTACCTCTTTCCCTTAACCGATCTTCACCAAAAACCATACATCTTGAGAACTCTACAATTCAGGGGTGTATGCAAAAGAGTAGTTGATTCTGTTTGAATTTGCGGCTGTTATCGTTTGCCATAGAAAAAATTACCCTTGTTAAAACATAAAATGTTGCTGGTAAACTACCCTATTCCCTTAACCGATCTTCACCAAAACAAAAAGGTCTTGAGAACTCTACAATTCACGGCTGTATGCAAAACATTATTTGATTCTGTTTGAATTTGCGGCTGTTATCGTTTGCCATAGAAAACAATTAATTAAAAAAAAACCGTTGCTGGTAAACTACCCCTTTCCCTTAACCGATCTTCACCAAAAACAATAGGTCTTGAGTACTCTACAATTCAGGGCTGTATGCGTATAATTATTTGATTCTGTTTGAATTTCCGGCTGTTATCGTTTGCCATATAAAATACCCTTGTTAAAACATAAAACGTTGCTGGTAAACTACCCCTTTCCCTTAACCGATCTTCACCAAAAACAATAGGTCTTCAGAAATCTACAATTCAGGGCTATATGCAAAAGAGTAGTAGATTCTATTTGAATTTTCGGCTGTTATCGTTTGCCATAGAAAAAAATCTACAGACACACAAACAGACAGACAGACAGACAGACAGACACACACAGACACAGACACAGACACAGACACTTTTCGAAAAACGACTTTTTTTCATGTTTTGAGTGTAGTACAATCAGAATCTGCAATAATCTCGAACACGATTGTTTTTACAATCACCATATTTCCATTTCCTTAAGGAACATGGAAGTAAAAAAAAAATTAATTGCTGAAGACCGCAGGCTATAAATTTGAAACCTTCCTGTTTGGTTTATGCGATATGCCTTTTTTTAGTGTAAAACTTGAAATCAAAAGGAGAAACCGCCAGCTATTGGTACTCCTTACGGCCATTTTAAGGTCAATTTATGCATTGATTACACATTTATTAATAGTCCAATTTTATTTCTATTATGTATTTTACTTCCCAATTACATTTTAAGAACAATTTTACTTTCCAATTTTAAGGAAATGGAAGTATGTTGATGGCAAAAAAATCGTGTTCGAGATTATTGCAGATTCTGATTGTACTACACTCAAAACATGAAAAAAGTCGTTTTTCGAAAAGTGTCTGTGTGTGTCTGTAGATTATTTTACGATAACAGCCGCAAATTCAAACAGAATCCAATAAGTTTTGCATACAGCCCTGATTTTTAGAGTACTCACGACCTATTGTTTTTGGTGAAGATCGGTTGAGGGAAAGGGGTAGTTTACCTGCAACGTTTTTTTTATCAAGGGTAATTTTTTTTCTATGGCAAACGATAACACCCGCAAATTCAAACAGATCAAATATTGTTTCAAATACAGCCCTGAAGTGTAGAGAACTCAAGGCCTTTTGATTTTGGTGAAGATCGGTTAAGAGGAAAGGGTAGTTTACCTGCAACCTTTTACGTTTTAACAACAGTAAAGTACTTGAAAATTCATTTAAACTTTTTCAAACAATGGTAATTGTTAAGAATAAAATAATTTTGTTGCCAGGCTATAAAATTATAATTTTTTCATTTTAATGTAAATCATGTATGAGAGAAAATATATCGTTCGTCGCAGGCAAGCATATCTGAATTACGTAATGTTTACGTTTCCATTTTATTATTATGATTACTGCAATAAAAAGGCAGAGAAGACACACACACACACACACACACACACACACACACACACACACACACACACACACACACACACACACACACACACACACACACACACACACACACACACACACACACACACACACACACACACACACACACACACACACACACAAAATTCGCGTTATTTCTGGCCTCACTCATGTTTATTTTCTTACATGTCCACGCTTTTTAAATGGAAAGTGCCGAAACCCACACCAACATAACGCCTGCAAGCCGAAAAATTGTCCAGCGTGGATAGCGATTTGCTTCCTGTGGATCGCTGGGCAGTGTAACTACACGTGTTTACAGAGGAACGGTTCATAGACAGACTTTTCGTCTTTAGGGAATGAACCCTCTGCAAGATGCTGAGGGTCCATGAGTGACTTCGGAGCGCTCCTTCTTTTCCGCGTGTTTGTTCTGTGAAACGTACACTGTAGATTCGCAGCTTTACTCTAAGCAACGCTCAATAGGAAAAGTTGAAAATTTTTGTCCACGGTGTACCCTCATACACACTAAACCTGCTCTGATGTTTTAATTACGGACATCATAATATTAAAACTTTGGAAACTTGAGCAGTACTTAATGGAGATCAAACATTAACTTATACAAGCCATTAATTTTATGCATATTTTTTATATATATGTGTACAACGTTATCGGCAACAAAGAAGTAGTTCTTTGTTAAAATTCCTTCCCGGGCTGTTTGGCCGTAGTCCAATGTTTTCTACAAAACCAGACCTTTCGGCAATGCCATCGACTTCCATCATCAGTGATAATCGAGTGCGATAACGTGAGGTGGTACACTTGTGACCACAGTATTGTGGTTAAGGCTGAAGCAGTAAGTAGAAAGAAGTAGTTTCTATGGTAATATTTCATTTCGAAAATGATTTTAAATATAAATCTTAGAACATGGAAGTCATGTATGGTTCTCCATACCGATATTTTAAATAAGTGTAAACGTTGTGATTTTAACGAGTCATACAATTAACTAGAAGTAAAAAATTCATTACAAATTCGCTTTAGAGCTGGCCAATAGTTATATTTAAGAAGAACAGCGTTTTATGAGAGCGAAAGATGCACAGTAGGGGTACTGTAAAAAACATGACTGAAAGTATTTTAAGTCTAATGCTGTTGTTCAGAATTAATGTACCGAAATACTGAAGTTCTATGAAAAAAATTTCATCATCCTTCCATGGTGTTAAGGGTGGTAACATGGCGGGGTAAACCATCAGCATCTAGGACCCTGTTGATCTTGAAGTTAGAAGTGACGTGTAAAGGCGGCGGAACCAGGATTAAAAACTAGTTTTCTCAAGCTAAGCTACTTCGGGCAGATGCACGCCCAGAAGAGCAAAACCTTGTAGGAGATGATAAAAACGTTGAGACAGGCTGGAAACAGTATTTCCCTGTACAGAAAACAGCAGGTTACGCGTAGACAGAAGAAGAAAGCGTGTGTTGATAAAGCATGAAATGAAGAGACTCTTGAGAGGCAAACAGCAATGTCACATTTACGGAGCAATGTCAAAGACAGATTTACAGGCCCTACCTTAGGATACATAGCATTGATTAAACGGAACATCAAACCAAAGATTGGAATTCATGAAGACACATCATATTGTGGAAGCAAGACAAAGAAGAAACATAGGCCTACAGTGGGTAGACAAGGGTGGCGGGAGTCGAGAGACGGAAGGACAGACTACTAGGTGCAGCAAGATGTGGGGCCGCTGTTCCGTTTGCGGTGGTTATCTTTGTTTAACGCCGTTCTTACTTCTAATCATTATTAATAATTCATTATTGCTACTAATGTTTTGTAGGCCTACACTAAAATTACGATACACTCCCCATCGCCTCTCAGAATCTGACAGTCTGTCCGTATACACAAACGATCTGTCTGTTCTATCCGAGAGTCACATTACCGCTTTTAGCCGATGACGCGGAGTTCCGTTACGATTTCTTATCGTCTCAGTTGGATTTACTGGCTACAGCAGGGGGGGATCCAGCAAGCAATTTGGAGGGGAGAATAGTTGACTTTGGGTGGGGATTATGGAAAGTTGGACCATTCCATAGACTATAAATGACAGGAAGTGACGCTTTTTGACGTACAAGATATAAAATCATACCTCTGTTTGTCAGTTCATTGTTCTGACTTTCAGTTTAAAATAATACTACTCATTTATGGTATGTATAAAGATAAGATACAGTTAGCCTACAATTTGAAGTCATTTCGGAGTAAAATAATGAACATACATAACATGATATTAATTTTTATCATATTCACAATACGAAACCATTCTACAATCACAAAACGACGAAAACAATTCGTCTGAAATGACCATTTGTGGGGGGGGGAATTCCCCCTCCGTGGATCTGCGCCAGGGTTACAGTGGTGCATAGCGTTGAACGTGAGTGGACAATTCCGAAGTGATCTACTGTACACTTACACATGTAAATTCCTCTGCCTAGAAGAAGAGCCCATTCAATGAACTGCAGACCGAGACGATCAAGCACTTGGGGTCGGGAATATGACCATTAACACTTATACGGTATGAACGTCACAGCCAAATTTTCCCACACTTTTCTGGAACAGCCTCCTGGCTGGGCTGTCTCTGCATCAACGTTACCCTCTACCCTCTACCTAGCGATATTCTCTCAGTATTATCGGGAGTTTGTATTAAAATGAGTTTGTTTCTAACACTTACGATTAATAGTCCTCTGATGATAACAATAAAGAGTTTATGATGACAACACATTATGATTACGATTATGATTTTCATGGCCAAAACCTGTGTGTGTGTGTGTGTGTGTGTGTGTGTGTGTGTGAGCTCGAGTGCGCGTGTTACATCTGTTGAATGCGATAATATCCCATAAAATAATTAGCTTATACTTTTTGTTCTTCCAATATAGTAAACTAAAATTATTCCGTGACTTTTTAAACAGGACTAAAAGATGTTCACAGTGGGATACGTAAGCCTTATAAATTCACACTATCTAAAAACTGTATGTATACACAAACTTATGGAGAGTGTTTCAGGAGATGTCTGCTAAACTTTACAAGCGTATTCCTCTGACAAAAATAACGGTAGCAGATCATATAAACATAGGTCAGGAAATGTTTTGTTTTTGAGTTCCAGACAGTCGAGGATTTTCTCCCATTTTGGGGTCAAAGGTAAAACCATGTGGTACTGGACTTTCGCAAACACAATTTATAAGGATCAATTTGTGATTTCATACGCACTTTAGATAACGAATTCAAACACTTTTTGTTCGGACAGATAAAAAAAGTTAGCTAAACGTCTATTCAATTCTGAACAAATCTTGGTAAAGAAAATCAACAGAAATCACACCACAAGACAAAATGTATTGTATTTGTAATTCAAAAAACCATACAGAAAAACTGTATTAAATACACTATTTACGCCAAAATCAGTTAATGCTAAGTGTATCAAAATGATTTCACAGGAAGTCTTATTTAACAAATTAATCGAACGAGCGAAGCGAGTCTGGCATTTGTCTATCTGTCTATCTACATGTCTTCTGTCTGTTTGTCTGCTTTTCGCCTCACGATAACTTTTGAACGCGAAAACCGATTTTCGTAAAACTTGGCACGCGTGTACCCTTTTATCCTACAGAACCCTGTTGTTATTGAGACTGATCCTTCCAAAAATAGGGGGAGCGGCAAAAATGTGGGAGCGAAATTGTGAAAAAATCGTAAAAGCCCATGTGGGGTATCAAATTAAAGGAATCAACTAAACGCTATGTAACTCACCGTCTGTGGCTTAAGTAAAAGTCTTTATACAATTGAAATTTAAACCAAAATCAGAATATAGTGTCTAATTTTTAAAATTTCATAATGTATGGACGTCAGAGCCCCAAAAGCGGGCGAACATTTTGATAAAATTGCAAATATTCACGTGGGGTATCAAATTATAGTGAATTCATACCACACTTTGAATATAGTGTTCATTTTTTAAAGTTTCAAAATTTTTGGACGTCAATGTCCAAAAAGTGTACGAAAAGTTTGGTAAAATCGCGAAACTTCACATGGGGTATAAAATTAAAGAGAAGTTTAACTAACATCTGTTAAGTTTTGGAAATTTCAAAATTTTGGGATCCCAGGGCCCAAAATGATATACAAAATCTAAGTAGATTGTGAAAATTCAGCAGGGTGTCAGACTAAAAGGAATTGTAAACCAAAACCGAATGTTTTTAATTTTTAGTGTTTATTGTATGACTGTGTCCTCTACAGTTCCTATATTATTAAAGACATAGTAGAGAAATCAGGATTTTTGTAATTTTTCATACAATTTAAAAATTATCTGCTATCGAAATTTATGTAACAATGAATGTACCGTTTAAACAGTGCAGATCAGGGAACACACTAGTTATAAGAGGAATATATCTGCAAAGTTTAACGAAACCCTTCTGAAACACCCTGTGTATATTAATTTACATAAAAAATTTACGAAATATTACTCTTGAACAATGTTTATATATGCTTGACTTTTCAATTTCTGACAAAATATATATATTTCAATATACTAGAGATTGTATGTATTATATATATAGAGATTGTTTATATATATATATATATATATATATATATATTGTAACGTTCTTTTGTAATAAAATAAATGTGGGTGTTTGTTAAATAAACTTATGGTTATGTTTGAAATATTATTTTGAGTTTGTAGTTGTTGAAGGTTACTAATTTTGTAAAGCGATTTAAAATGTAACATTCGAGGTTACTCAAAGTGTGTTTACAATTGTATAACTATAATTGTCTGAAAAGAATTCCCTTAAATAAAATAAAAATCGTTGTGTTAATATTATTTAAATACTAGCTTTGCTTAATTTCAAAAGTAAAGTATAATAGTTGGTCGCTATGTGATGATGATCGTCTTGTTGATCCTAGCTGTGAAACTTCTCCTCCAGGTCGATAATAGTCTAAGTACGTTACGTCTAGTAATGTCTGGACAATGGCATAAATATAATATACTTTCACGTACCTGGTCGTGTTTTCTAGAAGTTCAATAAGCTGCCAAGACAGTTTACAAAAAACCAACTCACTTTAGCTGCAAGGTTAAATTGCCTTGCTTAATAATGGGCGCCACACGGATTTATTTTGGGAAAATCCCGTGTAAAACCCATGAATAGAATCAATTAATAATTTATAAAATTTATAATAATTGTTTATTACCTTTATGGCAATGCTATTCCATATATTCAATCACAACTGAAGGCTGTTTCAAGTTTTCCTGAATAAAATATTTAACTATCTGTTAGAAATAAATTAAGTCGAGTTACGCTGTTAATAATGGGGTTTTATTCATACCCTTGATAGAGAATTCAAACAAATATAATTAAAAACATACAACGATGTACAATTGTAAATAAGTTATTATATACCCTATAAGGCTTGCTCAGAGCATAAGTGGTAAATCTGGCTAAGTCCAGATATTTGTTATTTTTAACATTAATATTATTAAAATCTCAGATGTGAGTTCTTTGAGACACAAAAAAGAAAGTCATGCCTACACAATAGCTAATGATTTTCTGATATAATATTGATTAATAATGTTTTTTGACGTTACTTTTATAAAGTAAACAAATAAAAATAACCTATTTGATAGGTTGTGCGTTCGTCACGCTTGATTTCTGATTTACAAAGTTTATAATTTGAGAACACTTATAACTAACATTCAGCTTAACTAATATTGACAAATTCATAAAATAAATTTAGACATGGTGTAACATAAAAATGTTTCAGTGTTTTTGCGTCAGTACAGATCAGTGTATTAAAACGTACAAGTTATGGCGCTCGTAGAAAAGAATGAAAAAATGTTTACACTGTTACCTGGTGTTTTAATCTTTCGATCAAAATTTCAATTAACACTTCGATAATCGGATTATAATGATTATCGTTATTCACTACACACGCACTTGAACAGAGAATTTCGATCCACTTCTAACTTAACGGATCATAAATAATATTATTTAATTCTTTCTGCTGTTCATTATTTTCCCGCACTAAAATAAAATAATACTGCACATAATCACAATGGTTCCTTGTAGAATAATTTGAAGTAGTTATAGGTTGTTGTCGAACTGTTTCCTTTGATGTGTTCTGGTGATGACGCTATCAGTTATTAAAAATGTTAAGATGAGATCGGCGTACCTGTCACACCGAATGCAGTTAAGAAGTGTCTGTCGTTGATCTGTTGCGGTCTCTTATATACTCGACACCTTGATCGGCTTTAGGCAACATTGTTAATTACTAAGAAATTTTGTCATTGGCTTAGACAGGTGTGATGAATGTGACGTATTGTCTTTTTGACCGTTAAAAACCGTTTCCCAACCGCCAAATGCTAAGATGATTGACAGCTATCGATGTTATTGGTTTTAACGACCAAATTTCTTAAACATATTTTGTAAATGATGCTAACGCCTTTCACGCACTTAATACAGTTGCGATTGGGGCTGTATCGCCATCAAATTAAAGAATATTTTGTCCTCTTTAATTTGATATAGTTTGATACCGAGTTAGTTTCACTTTTACTGACATTGCTACATAAACAATGTTCAGGTACACTATTTCGCACTGTCGTCTGCTTACCAAAATCGGCAATTATACACTTTGACTAATATTGTTTGTGTACTACATCGCGTTTTATCACTCCAACGTTTATGTGAGAACACTATTAATTCTGTACTGATGTTTAATTACTGTACCTTATGAATAAACCTTAACTTTAGACATTGTAATGAACTGTTCTTACCTACTATGATATTTCGTTTCACATTAATTTGCTCTATTCTACTAACTAACAATTGAATTATAAATCCTGTCATTTTAATAATACTTATTGCTATGTTTGAGCATAACAATTGTTTTGTGTAGGTGACCTACATTCATATTACTTCCTAATAATCATCTCATTGATGATTGTTTGGTCTAGGCCTTGTTAAGGCATACCGTCTATACTGGAATTCTGCCTTAAAAGCTTTTATTAGTTCATCATTCGGTAATTTTGCTGAGGTAGCTTATTGTTATAAGATTCCCTCTTACAAACATTTTTTCTTTCTTGTCATAAGTATATTTGAGATTGAACTATAGCTTCGTTCTCATTTTGTGGCCATTGCTAATTTTAGTTCTTGGCATTAATAATTACTAGTCATATTTAATTTATTATCAGCCAAATGCTGATTCTGATCTCACATTATTCAGATACTTATATAATCGTTTTTTAGTAACATATCATAATCTGTTCACATTATTCACTGACTCGCTTGACAGCTTAAAGTGAATTTAAATTTGTCCATCAGTTTGTGTCAGTTATAGTCTGGTTGTAGTGTCAAACAGTATTTGGGCTTACTGTTTCTGGTGGCACTTCTGCTTCTTTCTTCTTCCATGATTCCTCTCTTCTTGGTTATTTTTATCATTACCTTATCTATTTATATTATCATTATGCATTTATTAAACCTGATAGTATATGTTTAGGTTAGGTAACATTTTGTTATGTTACAATATATATATATCCCTGTTTTAAAAACGTATAAGTAAAAACATATGTTATAAGTTTATATAGGCTTTTAAGCCTGTAAAATTTAATTAACTCTTGTGTTCTTGACGTCATCAGTACAATAAATTAATAACATTCGTTTTCGATGTTGACTCAAATTATTTGAATTCAACTGCTGATGAATACATTTGTGCAACGCCCGACTACAGGTATTTAGATATTTAGAAAAATTACATAAATATTTTTGTAAATAAAATACTTCAACATAGGTAACTCTATTGACGTCTGCAGTGACCAACGTCATCAATCAACTGCCTTCTGCAGCGTCGAAGACACAAACGATGTCCGTGGAACGAGACCAGTCTTGCAAGCCTTCAGTTCGTCGGTTGTCGGTGTGGAGTTTGGTGGCTGCTGCAGACACGGTAGGCTCTCATTAAATTTTCATTACCCTTTCAAAAAATGTTTAAATCTGTTTCTAATTCTATTTAAATTTTAATAAATTATATAAGATGCAGAAATTTTTCTTAAAAGCTGTTGTAAAACTTTAAGAATGGTTTTTAACCAGAAAAATTTTCATTTGAATTTTAAACTAAACAGAGATATAATTGGTCTACAATGTTTAAATAATGATAATAGTTTACCAAATATTTTTATATAACTGATCATTGTTGGTAAAATTGGACATTATATTATGAAAACAATGGCTTGCAAAGTAAAAATAAAAAAAAATCATTTTCTTTTTAGTCTTATATATTTTAATTCTTGTTACGAAATAAACAGTTCAATGCTAGAAATTTCTATGAATCTAATATTTAATCTGAACAATTTCTCATACTCATAATCATCATAACAATTATTTTTGTACAAAAATGTTATAAATAAAGGTCATTTGCATACATTGTCAGGATTTAACATAAATATTAGAATTAAAAGTAATTTTACATTTTTTTGCTCTAGAAAAAAATTATTACTGTAATTTAAACGGACTTAGGAAGAGAGATTAACATGTGAGCAGTAATTAATTATGAGTTAATCAGTGTGTTAGGAATCAGTTGAAAATACTGTAACAAAATTTAAAATCGTATTGTAATTTGTTGAATGGAAGATCGTAGAAAATATAAGTTAGAAATACTTTGAATTGCTTTTTTACCAACAAACGAATAATATAATTCCGACACGATTTGAATTTTTCAGAACAGGCATAGTTATTCAATACGTTTTAGACATTTCTGAAAATTTAGTATTAAGTTAAATGAAAGACTTAGATCACCCGATAATACGACGCAATCAGCCTGTCTGAGTGGCGTGTACTTTGTACCAAAGAGAAGCCAATTCTTAGAATTGGACAGCATCGAATCTATTACAACAGTCCCTGCCTAGTTAATTTAAGATAAAGCGTAATTTACTAAATGCATAAAGACCATAAGGTTTTTAAATTTTGTTTATTTTTATATTTATTTTATCGATGCTTGTGGTAATAAACTGTAAAAAATAGTTTAAAATTTACAAATTTTGCCAATAATTAATTGGAACTGTCTCAATATCCGTACCCGCCTCCACTTTTTGACGTTTTGAATATGCGATTGTATCGGTATACTACGATGTGAAGTAGAAGTGTACTAATTGTAAATTATTCTATTTATTAATAAAGCGAAAGTACGTATTGTTTTCATTTGTGATGTTGGATAATAATGGTTTTTGGTTGTACCTTAGTGTTTAAAGAAATAAAAGTGATGGTTAGGAAATATATGACGTTTATTGTGTCGACACAATGCTTGAAAGGGACAAACATTAAAAACAAAGGACATAATGTATTAAAAAAAAAAAAAAAAACAGAAAATGTAAAATGAAAAATACAATTATTTCTGAATACTAGGATTAAAACGACAAAAAAAAACAACGTAGTAAGAAATAAAAACAAGAGTTATTCGTTAGGGGGTCAATATTCTTTCGCGTTATTCAGTAAAATCTCGAAAACTTCACTGGAAGCAAATTCTGTGCAAAACAAAAGCCGAGTATTAGTGAAACAAATGAGTTCTGTCATTCAAAAAGGGATCACATATATGTATAAGTAATAGGCAAGTGGTGGCCCTTGTTTTTCTGTGATGTGCACAAGAACTGAATGTTATTGAAAAAACGAGTACTGTTGGGAAACGAGACCTGTCACAAAAAAGAGAGACATGTCCCAAGGGCCACCCCGCCTTACTTGGAATTGTTTTGTTTTCGTTATTTGCTAGGCATATTGGTTTCCATGTGCAATTTTAGTTTCCATGTTAACCTAACAACGCCAACTTTTGGAGTCACAAGCACACATCGGAGTTATATTATTGCTAAAAATATTTTTCGTAAAAAATATGAGAATGAAACACGATTGCAATCGTCAACAAACTATTTTATAACATACATAGATAAATGTTCATGATTTCTATTTACTAATTACATGTATATGCGATATTCACTACATATCGATGCCAATAATAGCATAATCGAAAATGAGTGCGACAATATCGACGGATATTTGGACAGTACCTTTAACTTTATGTAAAAACCCTGATTAGCATTGAGCTGACAGCACGTAATTGCAAATGACTAAAAATTTTAATTTTATAAAATATTTTTTTATTCGAAGGTAATACAATACCTTATAGCACCGTACAGCACTTTCTATACTTTTCAAACTAATTTTTTCTCAACATTCCCAAACACAGCAATAGTGTTAAGCAATACCATTACTTACATTAACGGTATCAGTTGCAGTTCATTCTCTAAGTTAAAAATTAAATTAATTTAATTTTTGTGAGCCTTATTGTGAGCCTCTGACGAAGCTGACAAAATAAGCAAAAACTGGTTCAGGCTATAAGGTAAAACTTTTACGTTTTTACCCATAAAAAACTTTGCGTTCCGAGTCAGTACGATTTAATTATATTTAGTTAATCAACGTACACGTCATGGACAACGAAATCCAAGAATATTACAACATAAACTGTGTTTCATGTATTTCTTAAAAACCTAAAAACTGAAAAAAATATATTTGTAATATAATTTGTTCATTGCAATTTAGTTCATCGCAGTACTAATTAAGGAATTTTCTACCTTTGCAAAAGGTCGGTTGAAAAAATAAAATTTCATTTGATTATTATTAAAGTAGTGACACGATAAAAATTATGTCGTTGAAACAAAAAGATACAGTACCGTTTACCAAATGGTAAAAGCTTAAGAGCATGATAATGTCTTTCAGCCGTCAGCTAAACGCAACATTATTATGATTACTGAGTGACTGATTGTTTCTTTTGCGCAAATGTTTATTTACAACGTTTGTTTATTTATTGTTTCTTTCAAAACAAACCTTTATTTACAACAATCCCAATTACGTCACGCAATGATGACGTCATACAGCGTGACGGTAAATAAAATGTTACAGAAAGTTTCAAACGATGTCCAGCTATAAGACATTATCATGTCAAAATATAGTGTTAACATCACCTGGAGCGTTACATTTTTCGATGACGTTACACATTTTGCATCACTCATTTTGTGGAATGACCCCCAGCCTAAAACCCCAATAACCTATCTACAGCTATGCAGTGTTGTTCGCTTGTTAGGTCTTTAATCTGCGACGACGTTAGCATGTTAGCGGTCGCGGTTTTAGTTAACGATTCCCGGCTGGTAAATTGTGCTAACACTTGATTTTAAACTTTCAGGACGCTTTATAAATCTGGTTTAATTGTTTGCAGTGATATTATTTTTAACACATTATATATATTGCGACGTATCAAAACAAACGTTTATTTACAACAATCCCAATGACGTCACGCAAGAATGACGTCATGCAGCGTGATGCGTTACAGTTTACAGCGTTACAGAAATTTTCAAATGATGGCCAGCCAAAAGACATTATCATGTCAAAATATGGTAAGTTATCGACTACTTACAAAATAATCACAAAATGTAGGCGATTGAGTCCAAGACAACACTAGCATGTAAATAATAATTTCAAAAGTATACGAAAATGTAATTCACTGTAGACTACAAGTACAGGCACAACATCCGCTGTGTTCATCTTCAACAAGAAATTGTGTTTCATTTTATACGAGGTTTTTAGTAAATATTTTGAATAGTATTATATTCTTAGGTTTGTAAACGTTGATTCAGCAGAATAAATTATATAACACCATTATTATCCTTCTAGGAAAAATTAACAGTAATATTTATTAAGACATCACACTTGTATTAAAGTTGACGTTACACTAGTACATAACCATTGCGAGTAATATCTTGCTAAATCATCAAGAATACAATCAGCTGACGACATTGATAATTTGTCACCGGCGCGATCCTAGTTGATGAATCTCATGTGCCAAACTGCAACACTCACTGACATCAGATGATATTAAAAAAGAATTGTTGGTACCCACACTCATTTTCGATAGTTCGATTATGAGATTATTGACATCGATATGTAGAGAATATTGCATGTAATTTTAGTTAGTAAATAGAAATCGTTCAAATGTATTTATGTATGTTATAAAACAGTTTGTTGACGATTGCAATCGTGTTTCATTGTTACATTTTTTACGAAAAATGTTTCTAGCAATAATATATCTCCGACGTGAGCCTATGACGCCAAAAGTTGGCATTGTTAGGTTAACATGCAAACTATAGGCCTAAAGTACACAGGAAACCAATATGCCTAGAAAATAATATTCGCTTTTTTGTGAAATCCACGTAAAAAAACTAACTCGAAGTAAGGCGGGGTGGCCTCCTTTGCCTATACGTGTCTCCCTTTTTGTGCCAGAACTCGTTTTCACTCAGCTTTTGTGCTGATAACTGGAAAAGCAACCAACTCGGAGGAAGGCGAGATTGCTATACATGTCTCCAATTTTTGTGTGTTTCGCATATGTATTTCTAACAGTCATATTTTTGATGTCATTTTTTGTTGTTACATCTTCTGAAATAATTTTTTTTTATGTTGTCTGCTAAAGACAACAGACGTGAGGGTACACCGTGGACCAGAATGCGGGTCAGATCACCATCTAGTCGTGGCCAACATAATTTTCAGATTTATACGAGAGAACTAATTTAATTTAACATACGCGAATTGGTTTTGGAGGTAAACCTTTTTATGCTCCATCAAGTAACTTAGAGGTTTAAAATTATAAATATCATTAATTCACTACCGACTCGGAACACAACGTTTTTTATAGGTAAAACTTTTACGTTTCTACCTATAAAAAACTTTGTGTTCCGAGTCGGTAGTGAATTAATTATATTTAGTTAAGTAACGGACACGTCATGGACAACGAAATCCAGAATTTAAATTTAAAATTATACTCTCCAATTCCAGCATTCTAAAGTCGTAGCATTTCATTACAGAGAATAAGACTTCGAGTAACAAAACAATAGAAAATAATACAAATTTTATTACAAAATGAAACAATTAAATAATATAAAATTTGACAACCTTACTTTATAATTTATACGATTACAGGCAGATATGAATTAGTGTTTAACAGGTGTTTGTAAACATTAGCATTATGCGCTAAATAAACTGCTGGTATTCTCACAGCACCGCATTGCAACTATTGAATATTTTAAAGGTGTGTTTTATGTTTGTAAATCTGTAAATTTTCCCAAATGTTCATTATGGTGCCTTTGTGTGGTATATGTTTTATTAGTGTTACATTGGTTATGTCTGGGAATTCATGTCCTGTGTTTATTGCATGTGTGGGAAAATTTACAGATTTACAAACATAAAACACAAAAGAAATTAATACCAGAACAAATACAAATCAATACAAAACATGACACAATATTCAAACCACTCAACATCGAAAATACACAAAATACACAAACAGATACCACAACCACACACAATAATGCAACATTGAAGGACCAAAGACCAACAAACCACCTTAATAACATCCAGAAGCCAACACACAAATACTGCACCAGAAGCAAGATGGCGAAGGCTGAAGATGGGAGAACAGGATCTCCCGAAACATGTTCCTAAAGGAAAAAAAAAAAAATATATCTTGAGGTAAAATAGTTATAAGTATTATAGTAATATATATATATATATATATATATATATATAGTTATAACGTATATTTGTGATTTATGCATATTGTTGTTTATGTATTGCAACAATTAATTTCAAGTATGTTTTTCCTCTGTTACAGGTGGTATAACTTCGCTTCGGCGGCCCTCGAAGTCGGAATTTACCAAAGTCATTTGCTCTGTTGTGTGGTATAGTACAGTAATTCAGTGGTTTCATAATTTTTACAGTTTTAAATTCCATACAACAATAATATTAAATTGATTGCATTTAAAAATCTGTATTTTACTGTTGTTTTCTGAAAAATGTTTTAATGAAATTTCTAATTAATTCGAAATAATTGTTTTCCAGATTGTCAATTTTTAAAATTTAAAATTTTAGCTTGATTTGTTTTAAAAGTAATATTGTATTGTAAAATGCTAAAGCACGAGGGGATTATCTGTAATTTGTTTAGACTTTCCGTAACAGCGAGCTGGAGACGAGAAAACTGGAAAATGGGTTTCCGCTATCGTATCGTGCATTTGTTGTTGTAGACTTACGTATAACTCTTCAGAATGCTCCCTTCTAATTATTATAACTTAAAAACAAAAATACAAGAATTTCTCTTCTGATTTAGGATATTTGTAGGGACTGCACTACGGTACTTCTGTAATTTTTACCAGCTTAAACAAATTTAAAGGTTACGGTTAGTTCTGGGTTATGTTTCGTCTCGCAGTTAAAGGTCTGTCTCCTAAGACTGCTATGAAAATTAGAGGAGAATATCGTACATTAGTTAGGGAAGGCCAAACGTAGTGAATGAAGGAGGAGCCTGATGTGCAAGCAAGGAATGTTGGGTGACGTTACCGAGACCCTCTGGTCGCTGGTCGGTGTCCTTGGTGGATGTAGGCGTGATGCCCGCAGTAACTTCTTTCTAAACAAACTAAACGCCTCTCTTTCGTGTCTCTTATAAACCAGCAATTCCGACAAACTTGTCTTCCTTTAGCTTCTCAGTGACAACCAACTCTGTTCTAATACAAAGAGTCGAATCTTCACTCTGTCGTCCACACGTATGAGTGTAGAAGTCTCTGTACACTGAGCCATCGTGTTGGTCACCCATTGTATTCAGTCATACGATGTTTACAGTTTACAATAAAGCCGTTACGCTTTAATCTTCTTATTCAAAATGGATACTTCATTAAAAAGGATTAATTATTAGAATACCTGAAATTTATATTTAATACAATCAAAATAACTGATATTGCGTCGTGACTTCTGATAATCCGATTTGTTCATTTTTATTTCTCAAGAGCTTCCATTGTACGGATTAGATGGACCAAAATGCCATTTGAATCCGATAGTCGGTGCCACAGCGAAAACTATAGTTTTATGTTAGCTGTTTACTGTCGTTATAAGCCTAAAATCATATGAATACCGGTAGGTTGCTTTTACCTAAACGTATACAATATAAAATAATTGAAACCTTTAGTTATCTAAACTATGATATCGCTTCAACGTGTATCTTCGTAGTTACGATTTCTTGTTTGGTCGAGGCCGCAGACTGCTTCACATGTGTCTGCTATTGACCATAGTTAATGTTAGTGACCACAAAGTTAATCATTATCGAACAGTGGTCGTGTTGCAACAAATTGACGTACTTCTACTAAAAACTAAAATATGAGAAGTCTTCGGTAATACAGAAGTAATTTGTCACATTGGAATTAAACGTCACGGAGATTATTTTATTTGACGATCTGCTTCTGCATGCGCGAGAATCTTGAGTATTTCAGTTTTCAATAGAAGTATTTCTTTATAACACCTGAAGACTATTACAGTAGACAATAATAAAAATGTCGTGCTTTTAAAACTTAGTGACGGCAGACGAAAGATTAAATGCTTTATTCAGTGGTAACCTAACATCATAATGTTTACAAATCCTATATAAATATTTTACGTATCAAAAATTGTCAATATTGTCAAATTATTCGGCGTTTGAAACGATTTTCGAGTCACTAGTGATTCTTGAAAACAATGAATCCTTCAAGACCTCAGTAGTAACTTTAATGTCCCTAAGATGGTTTCAAACTCAAGACGTATCGTCAGTGTTGGCCGTTTCTAATGGTGTAGCGACTATATATTTTTCTTAAATTTCACATTGTGAACTAAAAGCAGGCTAGTGTATTAAATTCAGTAAAGTAAATTATTATATGTTTATTAAACCTTTAATACTTGTGCTAAATTTTATTCGTTGACAATTGTACGTACTTTTTTATTTGTGAAAACAAGTGTTTTTAGAAGTGTTAATTGTATTATAATGTAAATAATTCTCAATAGTATTAATCACGAACGTATGTGCGCCAAAAACAATTATGTATACATACTGGCCTTATGTATGGCTAATTCTGTTAAGTAGCTTGGTTTATCACATGGGAAGAATGAATGCACTGTGTAGGCCTACACAAAGTGTGAATGGGAATGCCTAGTTTGTGCATCGTTTTTTTGTGGTTTGTGTTGGTGATGGTATTGTGTTGGTGCGATTGTTCCTTCTTCGTCTGTCTCTGATTGAGCTGAATGCGATTTTAACGTGAATGACTGGAGTAGTGATAAAACCAAGCTTTACAAAACTTAAAAATATTTTAGCATTTGCTTAACATTGTTTTCACAAATAAAAAAAATGTACATTTAACAAAAATTCTTAACTCTATTGCGACTTCATGGGAATGTACAATAAAAAAATCAGTTAAACTAGCGTGGAGATAAAATTTAAACAATTAGGCTTAATAATAAAAAGTTACCGAACGTGAATGTTAATCGCTGTTTCGGTTTGCATGTTCAACTTTGATGATACGTTTCGGTCATTAAGACATTTTCGACAAACTCAGTGAAAATATTGCAACGAACAGTTGTTACAAATATTTTTAAGATACAGCTGCAACAAAATAATAAAGAGTTAAACAAGTCAGTAGTCTGTACAAGAGTTTGGTCTCGCGGTTTTCAGTTTTATACGTTAAATACAAAACGTCTTCTATTTATTCCAATCCTCTTTTACCGCAAGGTGTAGAGGTTGAACAAAGGTCTCGCTACCGTGGTTACTTTATTCACTGCACTCCAAGTCCCTGCAGACAGCACCTCACATAAATACAAAACGTATTTATAACAAAACAAAAGTCTACACAAATTTTTAAGATATAACTCAGTGCGTTATGTAATACGCATCTTGTGTAGTGACAAACAAGACGAGTGATACTCCTGCCTGATAAACTTCTGTAATTCGTTGGCGGAGTTGAAATGTAGGTAAACATGCACACCGCAGAGGCGTCACCTATGCCAGTCGCTGTGGTTATAGTACCACGGCTCCGCTTTCAAAAGTCAAGCATCACATGCATTGTGTACAAAAACCTGGATAGGTGACCACGTGGAGGCTGATCACTCGAAAGACAAAGTGAGACGATTAATTAATTTATTAATAACAGACCTTATTAAATTTATTTTTTATGAATATCATGTTTCATCGTTACTGTGTATTTCATCAACAGTGTAAGTCGTTTCATATCTTGTAGAACCAAACATCTGACATTACACAGAGAGTAGCCATTGGGTTCCTGATGCGAAAACCTAGCTGGCACTGTTTCCCAACACTGCACTCGGGTATCTTACCGTAATTCATTCAATGTGGTCTTCCTTCAGTTACTGCACGTTAACTTCATTAGTATTCTAGACGGCTAACGGTATCTTCTGGTAGGAATACTGTTACTGATCGTGTTCACGACATACAGACAAATTTTTGTCGTGGATCCTACTTTGTCTAAAGTCTCTTAACGCCTATCTTCCATTGTCTCTTGCCCTGTAAAGGTCGTAGAAAGTCAGTGGTAATCATCACATATCAAAAAAAAGACCCTTACAGATGACTGAGGATGAGATCCTACCCTACCTTTCTACTGCCCAACGAGATATCGTATCTTAATTAATAATCTGTTAGCATAAAAATAGCGTTTACAGCGTTGATACACATACTAACAATACAAACTCGAGAGCTTGTGTTATAGAATGTACAAAACCAATACTCTTATGGCGTATACAGTTATCCTGTATGGCGTATACACATTACCAGTTTTCTTGATGTAAGCGGTTTATATTTGTGAAAGACCTGAAGATAATAAATAGTTATTTATTATTATCTGACAACAGCAGAGCTGTAAGATGACTTTGGTAAATAATTAGCATAAATAAACAGCGTTTAGTGAAGAGTGTAGTGAAGTGTTGTGCAGTGTTAGAAGACAACCTGCCTGGTGGAGCTGCAGTCTACACGTTCTGCACGGCATAAGCATTTTAAATGAAGGTAAGCTTTAACAAGTTACTTTACCTTAATTTCAAACTATCTGTATGTTCTCATCTTTTGGTTTTATTGTCCAGTAGCGTGCGCCCATGCAACCGCTGTTGCCGGCGGCAACAGTACAAGCAATGAAATAAAATAAAATTAATTATATCACAGAATAAATACTTTAGTTATTAAATAATTTGAAATGCGAACAATATTGGTAGGTAAAGTTGAAGAAAACCCATAACATTGCTTTCGAACTGCTGGGCACTTGCACCGTCTTCTGTTGTCGGCTGGGACATCGGCAATGCTTTACTCCGTACGGCCATTGACCTCGTAGTAGTTGTCACTGTACTGACTTTGGAGGGGGAGACATTCGTCCACCCAATGTATTGCCGCTGTATAAACACTCAGTTAGCAGCTATGTTCGTTTTCGGAACCGACGTGCAGCAGATACTACGTACCTATTTGTTTTTGTTCGTTTAGTCATGTGTTCCTCTGTTTGTCTTTATTATTTTTAATTCGACTATTTGTGTCCTGATTTATTCTGTGTAAGTATAATGGTTTCAGACCCCGTTGAACCGGGACCCTCTTTCTCTGCCAGCGAATGATAGAAAATACTCTGAAAAGAACATTTGGTACAAGAAAAAATTCTAATTAATTTTTAGACTAAGTTTTAGGCCTATTACAACCGGCAACAGGTGTTATGTACCCACGCCACGCCACTGGTCTTTTTGTTTTGTCGTCTTTAACTATACACAGGGGCGCTACGGGTGATGGTTAGAGGTGGTGCGGAATTGGTACAGCCACATGAATTTGTTTACTATTTCCGCCTCACTTTTTATTACTGGTCTAAAGAAAAGACCCGCTAGTATGTTGTTCTTAACAGCCTTTACACAAAACTGGGAAAGCGGAGTAGGCCTACTTTTCACATCTGCCATCACAATTTAATGATTGTCTGTAATTTCAAAGCAAAGTTAGTAAAACAATTAGCTATCGTATGCGCCACTGTGGACTACGTTTTGTTCAACTGGTTCCTCTCTTCTTCTCCTCTCTCTTCCTCCTCTCTCACAACTCCTTCATTCTTGATCGGTGTCTCCCTCCTTTCGTCAGTCCAGATGGCACCTGTCCTCTTCTAGATTTTTTCCTGAAACCCTTGGGCATTTTACTTCCATGTTCCTTATGGAAATGGAAGTATGGTGATGGCAAAAAAATCGTGTTCGAGATTATTGCAGATTCTGATTGTACTACACTCAAAACATGAAAAAAAGTCAATTTTCGAAAAGTGTCTGTGTGTGTGTGTGTGTCTATCTGTCTATAGATTTTTTTCTATGGCAAACGATAACAGCCGCAAATTCAAACAAAATCAAATAATTTTTTGCATGCAGCCCTGATTTGTAGAGTACTCAAGACGTATTGTTTTTGGTGAAGATCGGTTAAGGGAAAGGGGTAGTTTACCTGCAACATTTTTTTAAAATCAAGGGTAATTTATTTATATGGCTAACGATAACAGCCGCAAATTCAAACAGAATCAACTACTCTTTTGCATACAGCCCAAAATTGTAGTTCTCAAGACCTATAGTTTTTGGTGAAGATCGGTTAAGGGAAAGGGGTAGTTTACCTGCAAAGTTTTATGTTTTAACAAGGGTATTTTATATGGCAAATGATAACAGCCGCAAATTCAAACAGAATCAAATGATTATTTGCACACAGCCGTAAATTGTAGAGATCTCAAGATCTATTGCTTTTGGTGAAGATCGGTTAAGGGAAAGGGGTAGTTTACCTGCAACGTTTTGTTTTAACAAGGGTATTTTCTATGGCAAACGATAACAGCCGCAAATTCAAACAGAATCAAATACTGTTTTGTTAAGCAGTCCTGATTTGTAAAGTACTCGAGACCTATTGTTTTTGGTGAAGATCGGTTAAGGGAAAGGGATAGTTTACCTGCAACGGTTTTTTATCAAGGGAAATTTTTACTTTTTCTATGGTAAACGATAATAGCCGCAACTTCAAACAGAATCAAGTTATGTTTTGCATACAGCCCTAAATTGTAGAGTTCTCACGATGTTTTGATTTTGGTGAAGATCGGTTAAGGGAATATGGTAGTTTACCTGCAACATTTTATGTTTTAACAAGGGTAATTTTTTTAAGACGAACGATAACTGCCGTATATTAAAACAGAATCAACTACTCTTCTGCATACCTTTTTGAATTATACAGAACGCAAGGTCTGTTGATTTTGTTGAAGATCGGTTAAGGGAAAGGGGTAGTTTACCTGCAACGTTTTATGTTTTAACAAGGGTATTTTCTATGGCAAACGATAACAGCCGCAAATTAAAACAGAATCAAATGATTATTTGCATACAGCCCTAAATAGTAGAGTTCTCAAGACCTATTGTTTTTGGTGAAGATCGGTTAAGGGAAAGGGGTAGTTTACCTGCAACATTTTATTTTACTTCCATGTTCCATAAGGAAATGGAAGTATGGTGATGGCAGAAAATATCGGTATGGAGAACCATACATGACTTCCATATTCTAAGATTTATATTTAAAATCATTTTCAGCAAAAAAGCCAGGCTGTGTCTTACCTGCCTTTTTATTGCTGTATTAAATGAAAAATATTATATTACATTAAAATTAAAAAATTATAATTTTATTGCCTGGCAACAAAATTATTTTATTTTTAACAATTACCATTGTTTCAAAAAGTTTAAATAAATTTTCAAGTAAAATTATTTTATTTTTAACAATTACCATTGTTTCAAAAAGTTTAAATAAATTTTCAAGTACTTTACTCTTGTTAAAACGTAAAAGGTTGCAGGTAAACTACCCCTTCCCCTTAACCGATCTTTCCAAAATCGAAACTCATTGAGACCTCTACAATTCAGGGAAGTATGCAAAACATTATTTGATTCTGTTTGAATTTGCGGCTGTTATCGTTTGCCATAGAAAATACGCTTGATAAAAAAACGTTGCAGGTAAACTACCCCTTCCCCTTAACCGATCTTCACCAAAAATAATAGGTCTTGAGTACTCTGCAAATCTGGGCTGTGTGCAAAACATTATTTGATTCTGTTTGAATTTGCGGCTGTTATCGTTTGCCATAGAAAATACCCTTGTTAAAAAAACGCTACAGGTAAACTACCCCTTTCCCTCAACCGATCTTCACCAAAAACAATAGATCTTGAGAACTCTACAATTTAGGGCTGTATGCAAATAATCTTTTGATTCTGTTTGAATTTGCGGCTGTTATCGTTTGCCATAGGAAATACCCTTGTTAAAACATAAAACGTTACAGGTAAACTACCCCTTTCCCTTAACCGATCTTCACCAAAATCAACAGATCTTGAGAACTCTACAATTCAGGGCTGTATGCGAAACATTATTTGATTCTGTTTGAATTTGCGGCTGTTATCGTTTGCCAAACAAACAAAATTACCCTTGCTAAAAAAAAACCGTTGCTGGTATACTACCCCTTTCCCTCAACCGATCTTCACCAAAAACAATAGGTCGCGAGTACTCTACAAATCAGGGCTGTATGCAAAATATTATTTGATTAGGTTTGAATTTGCGGCAGTTATCGTTTGCCATAGAAAAAAAATCTACAGACACACAGACACACAGACAGACAGACAGACACACACACAGACACTTTTCGGAAAACGACTTTTTTTCATGTTTTGAGTGTAGTAGAATCAGAATCTGCAATAATCTCGAACACGATTTTTTTTGCCATCACCATACTTCCATTCCTTAAGGAATATGGAAGTAAAATATCGGTATGGAGAACCATACATGACTTCCATATTCTAAGATTTATATTTAAAATCATTTTCGAAATGAAATATTACCATAGAAACTACTTCTTTCTACTTACTGCTTCAGCCTTAACCACAGTACTGTGGTCACTAACGAATGCCACCTCACGTTATCGCACTCGATTTTCACTGATGATGGAAGTCGATGGCATTGCCGAAATGTCTGGTTTTGTAGAAAACATTGGACTACGGCCAAATATCCCGGGAAGGAATTTGAACAAAAACTACTTCTTTGTTGCCGATAACGTTGTACACATATATATCAGTGGCGAAGTTACATGGAGGCAATTGAGGCAATGCCTACCCTAAAAAATTCTGTAGAATAAAAATTATAAATACGTATGAACTACATAACTTAAAGATTATACATTGTTACTGCGACTGTCAAATTTATTAAACCGAAACCTGCTTTATTGAGCGACCGCTAGATGGTGACAGGTGAGATTCGGCATAGTTCGTTTAAAGCGAATGAGGCAACCTGAACTTGCCTCAGCGTTTTTACTTCCATATTCCTTAAGGAATGGAAGTATGGTGATGGCAAAAAAAATCGTGTTCGAGATTATTGCAGATTCTTATTCTACTACACTCAAAACATGAAAAAAAGTCGTTTTCCGAAAAGTGTCTGTGTGTCTGTCTGTGTGTCTGTCTGTCTGTGTGTCTGTCTGTCTGTGTGTCTGTCTGTCTGTGTGTCTGTCTGTCTGTAGATTTTTTTTCTATGGCAAACGATAACTGCCGCAAATTCAAACAGAATCAAATAATTTTTTGCATACAGCCCGGTTTTGCAGAGTTCTCGCGACCTATTGTTTTTGGTGAAGATCGGTTGAGGGAAAGGGGTAGTTTACCTGCAACGGTTTTTTTTTAACAAGGGTATTTCCTATGGCAAACGATAACAGCCGCAAATTCAAACAGAATGAAAAGATTATTTGCATACAGCCCTAAATTGTAGAGTTCTCAATACCTTTTGTTTTTGGTGAAGATCGGTTAAGGGAAAGGGGTAGTTTACCTACAACGTTTTTTTAACAAGGGTATTTTCTATGGCAAACGATAACAGCCGCAAATTCAAACAGAATCAAATAATTTTCTGCATACAGCCCTGGTTTGTAGAGTACTCAAGACCTATTGTTTTTGGTGAAGATCGGTTGAGGGGAAGGGGTAGTTTACCAGCAACGTTTTTTATCATGCGTATTTTCTATGGCAAACGACAACTGCCGCAAATTCAAACAGAATCAAATAATTTTTTGCATACAGCCCTGATTTGTAGAGTACTCGCGACCTATTGTTTTTGGTGAAGATCGGTTGAGGGGAAGGGGTAGTTTACCTGCAACGGTTTTTTTTATCAAGGGAAATTTTTTTTTTTTTGGCAAACGATAACAGCCGCAAATTCAAACAGAATCAAATAATGTTTCGCATACAGCCCTGAATTGTAGATTTCTCAAGACCTATTGTTTTTGGTGAAGATCGGTTGAGGGAAAGGGGTAGTTTACCTGCAACGTTTTTTTAACAAGGGTATTTTATATGGCAAACGATAACAGCCGCAAATTCAAACAGAATCAAATAATGTTTTGCATGCAGTCCTGATTTGTAGAGTACTCAAGACCTATTGTTTTTGGTGAAGATCGGTTAAGGGGAAGGGGTAGTTTACCTGCAACGTTTTTTTATCAAGCGTATTTTCTATGGCAAACGATAACAGCCGCAAATTCAAACAGAATCAAATAATTTTTTGCATACGTCCCTGAATTGTAGAGGTCTCAATGACTTTAGATTTTGGTGAAGATCGGTTAAGGGGAAGGGGTAGTTTACCTGCAACCTTATACGTTTTAACAAGAGTAAAGTACTTGAAAATTTATTTAAACTTTTTGAAACAATGGTAATTGTTAAAAATAAAATAATTTTGTTGCCAGGCAATAAAATTATAATTTTTTCATTTTAATGTAATATAATATTTTTCATTTAATACAGCAATAAAAAGGCAGGTAAGACACAGCCTGGCTGTTTGGCTGAAAATGATTTTAAATATAAATCTTAGAATATGGAAGTCATGTATGGTTCTCCATACCGATATTTTACTTCCATATTCCTTAAGGAATGGAAGTATGGTGATGGCAAAAAAAATCGTGTTCGAGATTATTGCAGATTCTGATTCTACTACACTCAAAACATGAAAAAAAGTCGTTTTCCGAAAAGTGTCTGTGTGTGTGTCTGTCTGTCTGTCTGTGTGTCTGTCTGTCTGTGTGTCTGTCTGTCTATGTGTCTGTAGATTTTTGTTCTATGGCAAACGATAACTGCCGCAAATTCAAACAGAATCAAATAATTTTTTGCATGCAGCACTGATTTGCAGAGTACTCGCGACCTATTGTTTTTGGTGAAGATCGGTTGAGGGAAAGGGGCCGTTTACCTGCCACGGTTTTTTTTTAGCAAGGGTAATTTTGTTTGTTTGGCAAACGATAACAGCTGCAAATTCAAACAGAATCAAATAATGTTTCGCATACAGCCCTGAATTGTAGAGTTCTCAAGATCTGTTGATTTTGGTGAAGATCGGTTAAGGGAAAGGGGTAGTTTACCAGTAACGTTTTATGTTTTAACAAGGGTATTTCCTATGGCAAACGATAACAGCCGCAAATTCAAACAGAATCAAAAGATTATTTGCATACAGCCCTAAATTGTAGAGTTCTCAAGACCTATTGTTTTTGGAGAAGATCGGTTGAGGGAAAGGGGTAGTTTACCTGCAACGTTTTTTACTTCCATATTCCTTAAGGAATGGAAGTATGGTGATGGCAAAAAAAATCGTGTTCGAGATTATTGCAGATTCTGATTCTACTACACTCAAAACATGAAAAAAGTCGTTTTCCGAAAAGTGTCTGTGTGTGTGTCTGTCTGTGTGTCTGTCTGTGTGTCTGTCTGTCTGTCTGTCTGTAGTTTTTTTTTTTTTGGCAAACGATAACTGCCGCAAATTCAAGCAGAATCAAATATTTTTTTGCATACAGACCTGATTTGCAGAGTACTCGCGACCTATTGTTTTTGGTGAAGATCGGTTAAGGGGAAGGGGTAGTTTACCAGCAACGTTTTTTTATCAAGCGTATTTTCTATGGCAAACGATAACAGCCGCACATTCAAACAGAATCAAATAATTTTTTGCATACGTCCCTGAATTGTAGAGGTCTCAATGACTTTAGATTTTGGTGAAGATCGGTTAAGGGGAAGGGGTAGTTTACCTGCAACCTTTTACGTTTTAACAAGAGTAAAGTACTTGAAAATGTATTTAAACTTTTTGAAACAATGGTAATTGTTAAAAATACAATAATTTTGTTGCCAGGCAATAAAATTATAATTTTTTCATTTTAATGTAATATAATATTTTTCATTTAATACAGCAATAAAAAGGCAGGTAAGACACAGCCTGGCTGTTTGGGTGAAAATGATTTTAAATATAAATCTTAGAATATGGAAGTCATGTATGGTTCTCCATACCGATATTTTACTTCCATATTCCTTAAGGAATGGAAGTATGGTGATGGCAAAAAAAATCGTGTTCGAGATTATTGCAGATTCTGATTCTACTACACTCAAAACATGAAAAAAAGTCGTTTTCCGAAAAGTGTCTGTCTGTCTGTCTGTGTGTCTGTCTGTAGATTTTTTTTCTATGGCAAACGATAACTGCCGCAAATTCAAACAGAATCAAATAATTTTTTGCATGCAGCCCTGATTTGCAGAGTACTCGCGACCTATTGTTTTTGGTGAAGATCGGTTGATGGAAAGGGGTAGTTTACCTGCAACGGTTTTTTTTTAGCAAGGGTAATTTTGTTTGTTTGGCAAACGATAACAGCCGCAAATTCAAACAGAATCAAATAATGTTTCGCATACAGCCCTGAATTGTAGAGTTCTCAAGATCTGTTGATTTTGGTGAAGATCGGTTAAGGGAAAAGGTAGTTTACCTGTAACGTTTTATGTTTTAACAAGGGCATTTCCTATGGCAAACGATAACAGCCGCAAATTCAAACAGAATCAAAAGATTATTTGCATACAGCCCTAAATTGTAGAGTTCTCAAGACCTATTGTTTTTGGTGAAGTTCGGTTGAGGGAAAGGGGTAGTTTACCTGCAACGTTTTTTTAACAAGGGTATTTTCTATGGCAAACGATAACAGCCGCAAATTCAAACAGAATCAAATAATGTTTTGCATACAGCCCTGATTTGTAGAGTACTCAAGACGTATTGTTTTTGGTGAAGATCGGTTAACGGAAAGGGGTAGTTTACCTGTAACGTTTTATGTTTAACAAGGGTATTTCCTATGGCAAACGATAACAGCCGCAAATTCAAACAGAATCAAAAGATTATTTGCATACAGCCCTAAATTGTAGAGTTCTCAAGACCTATTGTTTTTGGTGAATATCGGGTGAGGGAAAGGGGTAGTTTACCTGCAACGTTTTTTTAACAAGGGTATTTTCTATGGCAAACGATAACAGCCGCAAATTCAAACAGAATCAAATAATGTTTTGCATACAGCCCTGATTTATAGAGTTCTCAAGACCTATTGTTTTTGGTGAAGATCGGTTAAGGGGAAGGGGTAGTTTACCTGCAACGTTTTTTTATCAAGCGTATTTTCTATGGCAAACGATAACAGCCGCAAATTCAAACAGAATCAAATAATGTTTTGCATACGTCCCTGAATTGTAGAGGTCTCAATGACTTTCGATTTTGGTGAAGATCGGTTAAGGGGAAGGGGTAGTTTACCTGCAACCTTTTACGTTTTAACAAGAGTAAAGTACTTGAAAATTTATTTAAACTTTTTGAAACAATGGTAATTGTTAAAAATAAAATA